>CM067320.1:34149821-34749821 GCA_034231615.1 Meghimatium bilineatum
TTCATCGTTTGCAAAGTTTCCCTCTGGCTTTGTACCCACCGTGTCAGTACAGTAATGCTTTTTGAGGGGCACTGCATAATTGCACTCTGGAAGCTTGCAAAAACCACTTAATTTGTTGTCTTCTGATGTAATCCAGAATTGGCATTGTGTGTTAGTCTTCAGATGTAATCCAGAATTGGCATTGTGTGTTAGTCTTCAGATGTAATCCAGAATTGGCATTGTGTGTTAGTCTTCTGATGGTTTCATTTCTGGTTTTGTCTCTTATATTATCACTCCGAGAATTCGACGTAGACAAGCCATTTCTGTTGTAAAACGTTTTCTTTTGGATTCAGCTGTTAGTGTCAGCGTTTGACATTGGTAACATAATGACGGTACGATGATCGTTTTATATTTGTGCAGTTTTGGTGTTCATGCTCACATAAATGTTTTTTTTAAGTAGGAGACATCTGCCCCAAGATCTAGTATGCTATGTTGCATCTATGTTCGATTTCTTTTGTGTTTTTTGCCAATTCGTTGATACGATGCTTCCAAGATAATTTAATTCTTTCACCTGTTTAAGTTGTTGATCATCGATTAAAATGGTGATGTTTAGTGAACGTATGCTATCATATAAAAATTAAGATATCCCATACATAGCAAGAGAATGGTACATTCATATCTCCGTATAATCAATCAGTGTGATCCTACAATGGATACTTGGACATAGCAATCTAGCCGGAAATGTTTGGTTTTTCATTCGTTTCATACTACCACCTTATCTCTCGTATAGCAAGACAGTGTATCTCTGTTTTAACAGGACAATGCATCGCTCTTATAATAGGACACTGTATCTATCTTATAATAGGACAATGTATCTCTCTTATTAGAGGAACAGTGTATCTCTCTTATAACGGGACAATGCAAATCTCTTATAATTGGATAGTGTATCTCTCTTACTAGCAGTACAATGTATCTCTCTTATTAACAGGACAGTGTATCTCTCTTATAGCAGGACAGTGTATCATTCTTACAGCACGATGATGTATCTCTCTTATAGGAGGACAACAGCCATATTAGATTTCCAGTAGAGTGCAGTCCAGAGAACGGACATGAGTTGTGTCGCCTTTTTATTTGCTCCAATGGCCCGATACCACAACATATACAGCAGACAGACTTCCAAAATGATGCGTCTCAAAACAACAAAATAAAATACCTTGCAGAAATAACAGCAGGAATATCTGGCTAAACGGTTTGACAAATGGGATTGCTGGTAGAAATGTATATTTTATAGTGTGACACGACCAAATTACAATAACAACATACCTAAACTCTGCAAGTGAAACCAATCCCTTATCTTTCAGTGTCGAACAGGACATGCGATAGTCAATAGTCATTTAAATCTTATAAGATCTCAGCAAATACTCATATTAGACACTGCTCTCATCCCAACTAAACAGTCGATCACCTCTTTATTGACTACGCTTCTCTCTCAACTGCCAGGGGAAAAAACGTGTTGTCATTTTTAAAAGTCACTAGCTAGCTGCATGGAGCACTGACTGGTCTTTAGAAGACCTGTATTATTGTTAAGGATGGTATTGAGTTGTCAAGAATTGAACTACTCATTGACATTTAAATATTATCGCATTAACAACAACAACGGCATTTAGTTATTATTCTTCAGCGCTAACTATTTACACATCAACATATGTTATTTTAAAGGAAACAATCTGTTCATTTAATTCCGAAACTCTATATATCTTCTCGCTGAAGGAAACAGACCGGGTCCAGTTTATGATTCATCATTGATGAATCCTTTCGTGTAGCGTACGCTTTGCACTCTTATGAGACACATGCCCTTATACTTCCATCTTTAGCAAGCATTTTTGAAGACTGCTTTCCTAATTTGACTTACAGATGTTTGAACTAAATGTTTAGATATTTAAATAATGTAGTTATTTATTACAGTTTCAACATTTTAGAGT
This sequence comes from Meghimatium bilineatum, assembly GCA_034231615.1. Classification (NCBI taxonomy): domain Eukaryota; kingdom Metazoa; phylum Mollusca; class Gastropoda; order Stylommatophora; family Philomycidae; genus Meghimatium; species Meghimatium bilineatum. The sequence goes on from CM067320.1 coordinate 34,151,783, forward strand.
GTCTATCAAATTGTTTTTCCAGCCTCCTTTCCCCAACCTACCACATCCTGATTTTGTTTAGTTTATAATTCTCTGTTTCTATACAATGCCATCCACAATATACAAGGGCAATGCGTGGTTACGTAATACAAGGGCACTACCTGCACGCATAATACAAGGGCAATACCAGAACACATATTACAAGGGTAATACCTGGGCACATAATAAAGGGCATTACCAGGGCACATAATAAATCAGTCTTGTCTGCATTCGCACGAGTAACCAGCACGAGTATTTGTATTTGAGCCGCAGAGCGTGAAATGCGTTGAGCGGCTAGTTTTACAGCGGAGCTATGTTATTTGAGCCCTTCGGCCCAGTACACCCGATATCAGTATGCTTTTAATTCAGGTGAGCTTTCCTAGCTAATGACAGACTTCTTATATGTCGCCAGCCAACTAGACGTGATGAGCTGGCCTTTTCCTTGGGTCATCCATTGCCCATCTCTCTTCTGATGAGGCGCCTCGAAGCTAACGAACCATTCCCTTGTAGAAAGTCAACTTCATTGTCCATTGTGTCCCTAGATCCCAGACCTAATTTCTTCTGTACGAGCCGTGATGGACAATGGCGACAGTCTAATTAGACTTGGGTTGCATCGTCTTCATAGATGAGTTCTCGCCTGCAGGGTTGCCAAACAAGTCAGGAGGTTGGGATATTATTTGTGAATTTCCCACGAACTGGCCTCATATGCCTGAAGAGAAGTGCTTCCTTTAAATGATAATCTACAGAAGAATATTGAGAATACCATGAACAGTGAAAAAAGACGAAACAGTAAGTTTTAACAGCATTACATATGAAAGATGGTTACCTACTAAACAACTTTATAACAAGATGGCTACCTACTAAACAACTTTATAACAAGACGGCTACCTACTAAACAACATTATAACAAGATGGTTGGCTACTAAACAACATTATATAACAAGATGTTTGTCTAAACAGCATTATAAAAAATGGTTGTCTTCTAAACAACATTATAACAAGTTGGTTGTCTACTAAACAACATTATGGTTGTCTACTAAACAACATTATAATAAGAAAGTTGAACCGATTTTTGTGGCCTTATAATGAGACATAGCAGCATGGGAAAACTATTATGGAGACATGATTTTTTGTTATAGAGCAAATGGCCGTCCATGACGACGATGGACAAGAGGTATCTCAGATTGCAATTGTTTAAACATACCATTGGCTATAGCTAGTCAACTCGTCTAGAAACTTGAGTTTATGGTATACATAAAGAAGACTGTGTTCTTTCTAGAAAGAATATGTTCCCTAAATAAGACGAATTAAGAAATGTGTAAAGCACTGTAATACTGTACTAAAGTACTGTAGTAGTGAAAGTAGTAAATACATTAGATTTTTGTTTAAGTAAAGGAATGTTCAATAACTTGTTTTCAATTTAAGAAAGAAGCTTTTGTTTCTAACAGACACTTGCTGTCGTTTTAATAGGGTTTATGTTTCAGATAAAGTTTGATCCCTATCAATAAAATTGCACTCTTTTCTTCTCGTCTCGATTGACTCAATATTTCCTAAATCATAATTGCCCCCCTAACGCCACTTGACCTCTCGTCTCCTACTAGAATTGTTTAACTTTGAGAAATATAGTTCTTTTTTATTGCATAGCCACAGCTGAAACAGAAAATATTAACATTGTAATTGATCATGCATGTTACAAAAGGCAATAAAGGAGGATTTGACGTGTAGTTTAATACCTCATGCAATAAAACGACAGAGTGATTCCTAAATGGCATGCTGAAATTATGTGTCGGGCAGACAGCAGATATCGTTTACACGATGTAAACAATTTTGAATTAGGTCCAAATGGCTTAAGGGTACCAAACTGCAATATATAGCGATTTTCAAGATCGTGCCTAGGTTTGTCTTCTGTGATGCAAGTTAATTCTGTGACATGAATATCATAGGGAAGCACGTTGATCAGCACCATTAAAATATATAGCGACAGGAGTATGTGTTTTGTGGTTAATGGCATGAAGATATCGACAGAAACGGTCGCTTAATCTTAAGGGAGTTGTTTCACCTGTATGTTTAATGTCACAGTTACAAATGATAACGTAAAGGGCGTTTCGAATAGCACGGTTAAAATCATTGAAAACGTTGATGAAACTAGACAATTTCCCCAGCAATGTCAGTAATGACTATACGGTCATCAATATATCTTTGTAAAAGAAATGGAAAATGACCTTCAAATGTCTCGCATAATGTTCCATTATAAAAGGCAAGCATAACTAGACCCTATCTTAGTACCCATAACAACACCATTGATCTAATCAAAATAATTGTCCGTCGAAATTAAAAGTGTTGAGTGTCGGTGTCGACGCAAGTTTAGCAAGGTGGATAAGAGTAGAGGTGGATACAGTGGGATGAAGACTCTTATCAAGAATGAACTGCAATGCCTTAATACCATCAGAATGATGCATATAAGTATAGAAAGGACAAACTTCAAGTAAAAACAGATGAAAAGTGTTATCAAGAGACAACTGAAAAAAAGAAAATATAATTAGTGCATGTTCATTATCTTTTAAGAGAGAAGGAAGAAATTCTACTAAGAATTGGAAAATACGAAACTTGGTTGGAATTAGTGCCAACCTATGTGATGTTTGTTTGTTTGTTTTTCGTTCGCTCCATTGTAACCATCACGGATATCCGTGCGATTTCCGCCGGGAGCGTGATTACGTTGTGCCACCGTTATGCGCCTTGTAGGCCTAGCACATCCGATTTCGGCATGCCTTGACAATTCGGGTGGGCTACCCTTAGCCTGTGACAGCCTCTATATCTGTCTCCAGGCACGCGTAGCGAAGACTCTTCGCCCAGACGATTTTCTTGCTCTCGTCTCACTCGAACGAGGTGTTCCACTGTCTATGAACTTGCCTCGTGTAATTGGACGTGCTGTGCCTGTGCCCATTAGGTACTGAACCGTTTCTCATCCATGAGCCTGGTTCCTTAAGGGGAAGAACTCAACAGAGGAGTTGGACCTTGGCTCTTTCGCCCTCTTAGCCGAGGTGTCATTCACCGACATCGTGTACCCCTTGTCCAAGTTCGAGTCTCACACCACGCGTTTGAGAGCAAGGCGTTCTCGAGCTGAGCGTCCTTGTCCCAATAGCGCCTGAGCCCATCAGGTACTGAACCCTTTCTCTCTTCAAGTGTATTTCCGGTGTAGGAAAACCTGACAGTAGAGTTGGGCCAGGGCTAAATCGTTGTCCCTTTTGTGCCTGAGCGAATCGAGTACGGGACCCTTTCTCTCTGCAAGTTACTTCCGGTATAGGAAACCTTGACAGTAGAGTTGGGCCAGGACTGCCATCGTTGTCCCTTTCTTGCCTACACCCATCGGGTACAGATCCCTTTCTCTTCGCGAGCATATTTCCGGTTTAGGAAGGCTCGACGTTAGAGTTGGGTTAGGTCTTTTGCTTTACCAAACGCCGATGGATGGGTCTGAGTCTCTGCCTGTTAGGAACTCTGGTGACTAGAAGCCCGTCTCGAGCTGACGGAGCTTGTAGTTCCCTTTCCTAGGGACTTTTCACTTTCTATGTGCAGTTCGCGCTGCCCTCTAGCGCTGTTCTGCCCTTTCATTGTTTCATTGTACTCTGTATGAAACATATTTGTCTCTCGCCATGCATTTACCTTTACGTGCATTTTACATTGGCCGCCCCTCCAATGTTCGGACTGGACTGACTAGCTTCACTGTATGTCGACAGTGTCGCTATATGTGGTGATGCTGGTGGTGTCGGAGATATTGTCTGTCTCTTGTGCAGTCAAATCTCTTTCCATCTGCTACCTCCACATTCTCGGACACGATTCCCAAATGATTTGGCCAGAATCAGCACGAGCTGCTGTATTTCTGTTTCCAGGGTGCACCGCGTGGAGGTACATTTGGGATCTTGGTTATCTGCTAACCCTGGGTCCGCCTAGAGCAATGCGTTCCCTTTGCACCCCAACCTATGTGATTATTTCCCTTGACTATGTTTATCATTTATTATTTTAAAAATAAATATATTTAAGATTATGATTAGGATTAGTTATATAAACATAACTATTCCCAACCCTTAGCCCTAACATTAATTCTAAAAAATGAAAATTTAAATTAATTATTGATGTAATATTTAGATTAATTAACCACAACAGACGTAGGTGTGCACTAATTGCAAACAAGAGCCAAAACTGTGTTACCTCTATTTTATGGTAGTGTGTCCTGATATAACCTAATTGGACTTGTTTAAAAGTCCGCTGGTTGAAAGAGGCATGACTCTCCAAAAGAGAGGCAAACTCATTAATACCTACCTGTCAAGGAAATCAGATGTGCTATTGGTAGGACACGAGAAACCGGAGATATTTAATCCACCTGAATTCGATTATTTGTGCATTTTATGTACATATAGAAAACATGGCTGACTAAACAACTTTCAATGATGCATAGCACAGAAACAGTGGTAGGAACGTTGTTGTTCACTATAAACGTATTTACAGTACTGTGGATTAGCGTATTGTGAGTTACAATTTAATTCAAGTAGGAAGCGTGAGGATAAATTAAAAATTCAAGTAGATAGCATGAGGATAAATTAAAAATTCAAGTAGGAAGCATGAGGATAAATTAAAAAATTCAAGTAGAAAACATGAGGATAAATTCAAAATTTAAGAGACTAATTGAGTACCTTTTGATCTATCCAAAACCATCTTGTTTTGGAGGATGTGGTTGATTGGAGTACGGAAAAATCCGTTCGGAAAAGACCTATTGACAATGTAGTACAAATACGGATGTTCTATGTTTGTGTTCCTGGTGATAATTCAATACGTGTACTGGATGTTCGTTGTTGCTATAATAGTCCTTGTCTCGATTGTTCCGTTCTCAGTGACTTGAGTGCACAGGTTGAATATCTTGAAAAAAATTGCTATTTTTAAATGTGGTTGGTTAAGTTCGGAAATACCCGTATACTAGAATTGAAAGGTGATTCGGTGCTGCTATAATGGACCTAGTTCAATTCTCGTTAGCCTCTAGATTTCTTATTATGAGATATCATATCACCAAATGTACGTGCTTTGTCAAACGCGAAGTTTGATGGTATTTGTATTTGTTCACACACTTTCCCTACAGTCTGTGCGTTCATTGAAATGTTGATCTACCAAAAGTTTTACGTATGTACTACGTGTATGAGGACTCGGTAGCCTATTGGATAGTGAGCTTGCTTGCTATCATCTGGTTACAGCGTGCCAGGTTCGAAACCACGTCCGGACATTAAAAAAATCCAGGTTGTGATTTCTCACTTGACATGACCACTCCTCCAGTCGACTCAGCTGTAAATGAGTACCTGACGCATGAGTTAGGGAAGGTAAAAAAACAGCAAGGAAGGAAACTGGCCACCCTACCTAATATTTGCTGCGGCTTAGTACATGAAGAGGTATCTTCATCCCCGACGGCAGATGCCATGAGACCTACCTGTACCTTTACCTTTACTAAGTGTTTATAGGTAATACAAGAACATTATATATGTATGAGTCGTGAATGTGTATATGCATGTACATGTCTGTATGCATGCCTATGTATGTGGGGATCGCGTAGTGCAGTGGTTAGCATACTGGCTTCGTTCTCAGTGGTCCTGAGTTCATTCCCCAGTTTACGCTGGAATGTTTTTCAGATCGTAATGGTCTCCGAGTCGACCCGACCTAAATTTGGTACCGGGTTAATCCGGGAAGTAAAGACTGCGAGGGAGAGGTGATGGCTACCGCCTTCATATAGCAGAGCCACAGAAAAGTTAGATCACTAAAATCTCACATCCCTACGGCATTAATAAATGCTGTGTGCTAACTAACATTATTACTATGTATTGATGTGTACGTAGGCTACGTATATATGTACGTTCTGATGCACAAATGAATCAGTGAACAGATTTGAGTACAGCCACATCAATTAATCAATCAGAAAATGTCTGAAGAAGCGATAATATATTTATTCTAACGAACTGCCGCCAGTATATTTAAACCAACTTCAACAAAGTTTGGTTTGAACAAATATTTGCGAACATGTTCCTCGAGGATAGCAAATTCATTGTGTTACTTTCCACAGGGAGACATGTTTGAAGAACCGCTCAAGTGATTAGACTTTCTTCGGAATTTTTTTTATCTTTATAGATAAGCATAGGTCAAGCACTTTTATCATATTTTGACCGCTGCCGTTCAGACGGAAGAGCGTTCAAATCCTTGTTGCCTGTGTATGAAATTCTCTGCTGTTTGGGTTTTCTACAGTGATACAAATTATGATTAAGTAACACATTCGGAAGAAGGATAGATAAAGAATATGTTATTGTAAGAATGGGTGAACACCAAATTTTTAACCTCAGGTTTAAATATTTAAAACCTCATATGTAGTATTTTATCAGGGTGAAAGAACATTTAAACAAATTTTCAGATAATATTGTATAAAATAAAGTATATATGTGAGTATATATATATATATATATATATATATATATATATATATATATATATATATATATATATATATATATATACATCCATGTGCATATACATCTCACTTTTTTTTAATTTAAAAAAAAAATTTAAATAAACATAAACAATTTTTAAATTATTTTTTTTTTAAATTACAAAAAACATTTTTTTAAATAAATCCTGAACAGGTACCTCAATACCAGTGACGTCAAAAACGGACGAATCATTGGAAATTAACAACAAGAGTTCTACCAGGAAGTCAACAACAGATCAGTAGTCAAGAAAGAACCGGTCAACGAAAAATATAGAATCAATAGCTTCCAGGATTATCAAGAAAACAAGACACCAGACCAAAAGTATCGAGAATAACCAAGAAAGCAAGTAACAGCAAACCAGGATCCAAAAATCCATTCAATGATTTATAAAAACAGTCCTTTTTAGGGCTAACTTTTTATCCCCCCTCCCCCACTATTTAATGTCCTTTTCAGGACAGACCAGAACCCAGGTCATTCCCTCAGTCCCTAACAGGACACCACCCAGGTCATTTGACCACAAGATACGCCCTGATATAACCAAAGAAAGATATTTCACGGTTGAAAGGAGCGTTACTTTCTCAAGAACGTCAAATCCCGTAATGAACAAACAAACAAATGTTGGAATAGTCTTCCAAGCATGTCTAGTATTTGATTCAGAGCTGTATATATATGTATAGTCAAATGAGAGGGCAGTAGGGGATGATTACCTAAAAAAGGATAATTCCCCCATTTTCGTGTGTAATTATCTCATTTTAAGGAGAAAGTTGGGAATATAATGTATGACTAAGGAGTGAAAACAGCTACTCACCATACATAGAAATAAGAAAAGGTGTAAGACACGGATGTATTTTATCACCCAGACTATTTATATCTACATAGAGAATATATTTAAACATATAGAAGGACTGTTAGGACTGAAGATCAATGGGGAAAATAATAAACAACCAGGGATATGCAGAAGACACTGTTCTTTTAGCAGAAAGTGAACATGAACTACAAAGACTAATAGATCAAGTCAATAAATCAAGTAATGAATATGGACTGGATATAAATATTTAAAAAACAAAAACCATGATAACCAACAAGGACACAGAAGTATAAGAGCTAAACATCAACATACATGGAGAGAAATTACAACAAGTAAAACATTATCAATATCTTGGACAGATAGTCACAAATTATGGCAGATGTGAAACAGAAGTTAAATGGAGAATAGAAAGGGCTAAAAGTACTTTCAATGACATTATAAAAATATTAACAGCTATGCAAATTACAAACAAACTAAAAATGAGACTTATAAAATGTGACATCTAGTCTATATTAATGTATGGCTTAGAAACATGGACAATAAACAAACAATTACAAGACAGAATTGATGCCTTTGAGATGTGGATATATAGAAGAATAGGGAGAACATCAATGGAAAGAGAAGAAAACAAATAAAGAGGTTCTAACAACACGGATATATAGAAGAATAGGGAGAACATCAATGGAAAGAGAAGAAAACAAATAAAGAGGTTCTAACAACACTTAATATAAGAAAGAATTATTAAAGCAAATAAAGATCAGGCAAATAAAATATTTTGGACACATTAAAAGACTTGACACCTTATTGAAGACCTTACTTGAGGGTAAAGTCAAAGGAAAGCGAGCAAGAGGTAGACAGAGATACAATTGGGAGAGTAATATCAAAAGATTGACAGGTTACAGTCTAGCAGAGTACACCACCAGATAAGAGACAGGAGATGTTGGAGATCTGTTGCAGTCAAATTTCGTTGCGAAGATGGTGCTTGATGTTGATGAAGAGAAATTTGATGACATTTTTAATGAGAAATCATTAAGGTAGGGGTTTCTAGTACTTAGTGTCATATTTTGATTTCATTTTGTCCTTTTGAGCATCCTAGTGTACGGACTTGGTTTGATTTGATTCTAAATAATTATCTTAATTCGCCTGAGCTTCCCAAAATGTCTTGTAATTCTCATTCATTTTCCAAGAATTAGGTTTGCCAAGAAAAGGTTCATGAACTTTGTTACAGATATATATATATATATGATTGTATCGAAGGTAAGATCCATTTAAAAAAAAGATTTATGTGTAAAGTAAACCAGGTTTATCAAAAATGTAAATTTGAATAGTCTTTGAAACTAGATTGTGTTTGTTGTAAGGATAGGTGAGTCTACTTGCAAATAAAGATGAGGTTTACTACAAAATGATAGGTTTGCTGCTTAGGTCGGTGATATTTGTTACAGGGTTGTTTTCGATTTTTTGTAAAGGTATGTTTGTCTTGTTTAAAATATAAAAAGGTTTCTGTGTTTAAAAAAGGGGGTCTTGCACATAAAGATTATATTTATCTAGAATATGGGTTAGCCTATCATGAAGATGTTCGTTCCAATAGCCAGAAACTGCACACGGTGAAGCTCTTGTTTTAATATGTACGATGGGAGATTACTCCAGGAGTTTCTTTTATACCTAGAGTACTCTAGTTTCAGAAGTGTGCAATGTTTAATCCTATTACTTACAAGAGGTATGTATTTGTATGTAGAGGCATCTATATATTCCGCCATGATATATGCATGTAATAATTTCATGAAAACCTACAATCATTGGTGGTATCAATGTTGACTACTTTTGACCACATAGTCCACGTGACTGAAGAGCGTCACAACGGCCATTGTCGTGAAAGAAGAAGAAAGAAAATTTCATGGACATCAAAGAAAACTAATGTAGGGGTCCTCGGATATGCTCGAATAAACATGACAAATTATAGCACAAATTAGAAGCAGAAGTCACAAGTTTTAGGGTAATCGACGATGAGATGAACACACACTTGAAACCAACGGAAAGAACAAGGAAGAGACAGAGAAAGTCAAAGAGAAAAGTTGATGGATGGGTTGTTGCTGTGACACGAGAAAGTGTTACCAACTTATTAACAACACAAGATACAGAGAGTTGTGGAGAAACATGCTCGCTATGGCACTTGTATGGTGATTGATTGAAGAAAGTTGAGAAAAGAGATAACATTGTGTTATCAATGTCAGATATTGACACTAACTAAAGGCCAAGAGAGAAAGCTTGTCATGTGACATTCTTTCGAGAACGTAGTCTTCCTTATGAATCTCCTGAAATCCCCGCGGTCTCTGACAAGTATTCCAGCAACATTTCCATGCATTCCTGCATATCTCTTGTCCAACGACGTCTTGGTAACCCTCTGCCTCTACTGCCTTCTATGCCGTATCTACTGCCCCCTCCAACAACACTCTTTCCATGCCATCGTGTCTCTTCATATAGCCGGAAAAACCTAACTTCTTAATATGGTGTTTAAAAGCCAGCCTTTCTAAACGTTGATTTTTCTTAGCACGTCTTGATTGGTCTTTCTTGTTGTCCATGGTAGGACTCTACTATGTAACTTCATTTTATATGCCTCTATTTTCTTGGCTGTAATTTTATTTATTGTTCATGTTTCGCAGCCTTAGTTCGCCACTGGAAACACACATGTAGATAACAAACATTAGAGAAAGTTGCTACATGTCACTGATATGTCAATGGAAAGCAACAAACAGAACAAGAAGAGACCATGTGAGGTCTAAATATATTACAAGAACTGCTGGAACAACGTCTGTGATCAAATATATTGAAAGACATAAAATGAAATAGTTTGGTCTTTTAATGAGAATGAACCCAGAAGCAAGAGCATTCAACATGAAAATAGGAACCGTAAGAGGCAGAAGAGGACCAAGAACACCATCGATTGAAGGAGTTACCACAATATTATTGCATGTCAAGCGACCAAACGCACAATAACCGAAAGCGATCGTCATTCAATCTTGCGACGTCTTACCGCCTAAGCAGGAAAAAGACGATAGATGGATAATTTGTTTCATCGAAATAACTTGCTGCTGAAGGGTATAGAAGAATATCATGGAATACAAAAATACGCGAATTTAGACGTTTTAGGAACGTTAAATTTAAAATCTTTTTGGTCCTAAACGATATTATTTTAAGAAAGCTGCAGTTTCTTGTCATATAAAGAGATATAATATCATTGTAAAGCTCGTCATAGAAGGTATGGTTGCTAGGTAACATGGAAAAAGGTCGCCGAAAACGACGATGAACAAAAATACATTTCAGAGTGCTTAAAAACGTCCTTCGTTTCTCGAGGTTAACTCGTCTAGAATAATGAGATGTTCAGTGTCCATAAAGAAGAGTGTGCTCTAAAACGAATGTGTTTTTTGAATAATACAATATTCAACGTTATTGCATGTGAATGACAAAATAAAAACGAATTAACTTCCTGTTTTTTAGTCATCGGAAAATATATACAACATGGGGAAGATATTACGTGCTGTGAATATTACACTCGACAGGAGGTGTGCCGATTTACTGAGATCGACAGAGTAAATTGGAAGCAAGTCGAGTACAATGAAGTTAATACTCTACGCCTTTTGAGCCCTTTTTTTAAATAAGGGGGACTATTTCAGAAGTATGTGGTTCACGACATGTTATGACATTGAATGAAATCACTAGGAAAATATTTCAGTCCGTATGATGCCTAATAGAGAGGCAAAAAATATTAATACTGTGAAGAACTATGCTTGTCTAACAGACGACTATGGAGCGAGGTTAGGTACGCCCTCCATAGAAGGGACCCAATAACGCTGAAGTACCACCGAAGTCAAATATGCCGGGACATAGACGTAAATTAAACGATGACACAGTGTATCTATGTCCTCTATCCTATTGGAAAGCAAGTAGTATTATTGTTCTGCTGCAAAAGATCGAACAGTGGCTTGAGAGTGAAAGCTAACATGGTGAAGTAGAATGTGTCGTGCCGAAAGATACATACATAGCAGCCAAATTGTAAAACATATACTTTTTCAATTTGCCATATCCAGCTATAGCACGATTCACTAGCTTTGCCCTCAAACAGAAGTAATTATCTGATTAACTGTTTAACGTATTAATGCCATGTTTTGCATATGATTTTATATTTGCTAATACCCAATAAATATATACTTTATATTTGTGCATCATGTCCAGATTTCATAACCGAATGAAATTCTTTGATTTTTGTCGGCATACTAATTATTATTTATCGAGAAAAGAAATTTTACCACTTCAGACACAGATAATGTGAGTTAATTAGACATATGCGTGTCTAATCTTTAAAAAATGTGTCTACTATATTTGCTTCTCATTGCAAATATAGGAGGTTTCTCACAAATAAGATTTCTGCCACCAACAAATTTTATAAAATTGAGTCCCACACTTCTAATAGTCCTCTACAACCTAGATTTGGAAATAAAAATACCATTATTCTTTCTTAACCAACTTTTCTCTTTCCTTAAAGTTATTGTCTCATTATTATGAAACATATTGTTAAATTTCTCTTCAGATCATTTGTCAAAATTATCCACCACTCTTGGCTTAATTTTCGTGAGTAAACGACTTGGAATTAGAAACATGCCACTTCAGATGTCACAAGTTTGTGTTTGTCTTGTGCTGTCGCTGTCCCTGTCCACGTTTGGCATTGGTAGCACAGCGTTGGCATAATAATTGTTTTGAATAGTGTTATTTTTATGCTTAAGTCTACATTTTTGTTTCTGAAGATTGGTGGCATGTGCCCATTAGTGACATAGTACTTGATATTCTTTACTACACCTATTGTTTATTTCTTTACTGCTCTTGCCGTCTGTTGTTATATTGCTTCCTAGATATGTGAATTATGCCAATTGCTTAAATCTGTGGTTTCCAATATATTTATTGGTGTTTGTTTCTGTTCTTCCTATCCTCATTACTTCGGTCATTTCTATTTTTATCATGTTAAAGGTTTTGCACGTTTCATGTAATCTGTCTATGTGTCTTTGTAGTTGCTCTTCTGATTATACTACTAGTGCTTGGTCGTCTGCAAATAGCAATTCGTTTAAGTTATCCCTCATGTTGTTTTCTTCTTTGTTACTTCTCAGATGTGATTTGTGTATGTTATAAACAATAGGGGAATAGTACACATCCCTGCGTATCTCCGAAGCAAATTTGGTAATTAGCTGTTGTCATTGGCATTTAGTGCACTACCTTACTGGACCTTCTTTGATCTAATTTAATATATATATATATATATATATATATATATATATATATATATATATATATATATATATAATCACTACTTTGCAGTTCATAAATATAATGGAATGCTGCTGCTCTAATGTGTTTGTCAATAACTATAAGATTAATTTTAAAGAAATTAAACTTCATCCGAATCATAATCAAATGTCTCTGAGAAATTGATAACCAATCTCGACTGAATGACGGATAAAACCACTATTCTTTCAATAGTTCCCTTCTTCTTGTAACAAGAGATACGCGATTCTCATGATTCTCACATTTCTTCCAATAATTCTTGACCATATTAGATATGGTGGCCTTCGTAAGTTTTTCAATATCTTTTTAATTTGATAGTTTTCTTTTCTGTGGCTACCTGTTCCTTAATTTTAGTCCAGAATAATTATATTGGATTTAAGTGAGAATGGTAAGCTGGTAGTCTTAAATATATGTGACCATGCTTCTGGATTGCTTTGTCTATATGAACTGTCTTTGTATATTGTGTATTTTTTATATTTCACTATGAAGCTGGCTTGAGATATATTTCGTCAAATGTAATGTCCTGTTTAGTCAACCAGATATTTATTTCATCTTTAGAGGACTTGATCGTTCGTGTGTTCCCGGAGCCCGAAAGGGGAGCAAAGAACTGCAACACTGTTTTCCTTCCACGCATGTCGTAAAAGGCGACTAAGGAGGTTATGTGATGGAGTTAGCTGTCTCATCCCATATAGGGTCACCCAAAATCATGCTGAAGTCGGATGTGTCAGGCCGAAAGGCGCAGATATCGCAGCACTGATGTAAACCATGACACAACGCATTCCGTTCTCCTGACTACATCCTGCTAATCTGCAGGAGTTTGAGAATGAACGCAAAATAAGAAGAAGAGTACTTGATGAATTAGCAAATTTATCTTCTGGTGTCACAGCGTTGTGATATGAAGCATTGTCTATTATCAAACACGATGGTCTATCCAATGATGGAGGTACATTAGTCACAAATCCAAAATTGAAAAATCTCTGTATGATAATCCATCCTTATTATTTGTGGATTGTGAAACAAATGTTAGTTCAGTATTATTTAGAAGACCATAATGACTGCTTACTGCATGTTGAATTATTAAGCGCTGCCATTTGACAACTAGTTTTTTAGTTGTTCCATCATATGATTGTCATTCTCGGTCATTACTGTGGAGCGTATTGAACCAAGTCTCTTTTAAATACACAGTGTTATAACAATCTCTTCCAATTCACTGATCTTGAGTAAATATTTGCTTTTCATTGCAACTATATGAGGCTTCTCACAAACAAAGTTTATACCACCGACATATTTTCTGAAAGTGGACCCAACACTCATAATAGTACTCCTTAGCTTATATTTGGAAATATCAATGTCATCCTTATTGCTTAAATAACTTAAAATTTCATTAAAATCACTGCCTCATTATTGTGAAACATTGCAAGGTTCTCTTAGGGTCAATTCCCTGTCAAAATTATCCATAAATATTGGCCTAATTTTCGTGTGCAAACGATTTGAATTAGACATTTCAGATTTTTCTATCCAAAGGTGCAATGATCGTTTACGTATCACAAGACATTACATAGCTCTCTTTTATAGTTTTAAAATAACATGATATAGTTCTCCTAGAGTAAATTCATTGCAAACATACTTACAAATCTTATTTCTGATCTGTTATAAGGTGAAAACCTTTACTCGCAGACTCAATTTTCCTACTAAACTGCATGATGCCAGTCATGCCAATAGCTTGAGAAACTAGTCGTGTGTAAATGGGGTCTTACAACTGACTAAACATCTTAAAAATGTGTGTGAGATGTGTATTGAGAATTAGACTTTGATATATATCGCAAATAAACTAAAATTTAAACAAATTGGTGCATATTAATGAAAAATGTAACCCATAGGGTCTATACATATAAAATTAACATAAAAAATGTCAATTATAAGCGTTATATATTGGCTGAGATACATCACTTTGAAGTTGGGCAAAGCTGGTGAAGCGGGCTACAATATAGAAATTACAAGAGCCACTGAATTAAAGAGATACTTATAGCAAAAATTTGATGCAGATAATGAATATTCATAGAAAATGTGATGAAAAAAATTAAGAACTTGGAAGTTTTGGTAACGACCGGAACGATAATAGGAGACAAGAGAAATGGAAAGATAATGAGAACAGTTCCTATGTGTTTTTTTTTTGTCATCAAGGATGTTGGCAAGTAGTAATATTGTCGAGTTGATTAAAATCACAAGAGCAGGAAGTTGTGAAATCCTTGATGTTACAGAGTATAATAGTTGATTAATATATATTCTTCTTCTTCTGCATTCGTTCTCAAACTCCTGCTGGTCAGCAGCATATAGTCCGGAGAACGGAATGCGTTGTGTTACTACTTACAGGTTAGCTGCGATATTTGCGAATTTTGACCTGCTATATCCAACTTCAGCATGGCTTTCGGAATTAATTTAGCTCAATACCTAATGGGACAGTAAAACCACCCGATAAAACATCTTTATTCGCGTTTTGTGACATGCATGACAGGCCAAATTGTTGCTATTCTTTGTTTCCACTTAAGGCACTGCCAAAACACGGGTGAATATGTACTAAAACATAGGAAACAAGATAACTGATATTTTTTTAAAGGTTACTAATATTTGTTGGTCCATAGGAAGCACAGTTGACAATTGTTAAACAATGTAAGCTTATGCGATTTGGACATGTAATGAGACGGCATTAGATGTACAAAGATTATCCTGAGTGGAGTAGTTTAGGGTGAAAGGAGAAGAGGTGGGAAATAAAATATTGACTAGATAAAATAAAATAATGACAAAGGCGCGATTTTTCAACTCGCTTCTGCATAACTGTGTGCATGCATATTTGGCATGCTTTTTTATATTGATAGTTCAAATGTAACACATGCAAGACCGTAACTTGTTAACGGATTTTGTTCTTTTTACTATTAATATTTATTGTTGAGAAGGCTAGAAAAATAGGTGAGATATGAGAAGACAAAAGTAATTATGGAGATTGAATGTGGGACTATAATAGCGTTCAGTAACTGCGAACACAATGAAATATTGAAGAGACCAGACTTGAATTATCGTATAATGTGACAAGTGGAGCGGAAGGAAATGTAATTTGGTTTCAGTTATTTTCTATTTATTGGATGGTGACTTGACATTGAGTTTTACTCAATTCCCATCGCACATGAGATAATTTTTCTGTAGGTCTATTCCCTAGTAAGATGAAGGTAGTTACATAGAATATTTAAATGGACCCAGTGAGACGAAACTGGCAGAGAAAATCTGGGGCACCTGAGAGTGCTGACGACTGTAATGTGACCACCCAATACAGAAGATAAAGACAGCAGTTTCAGACCTGTGTTGTTGCACAGTGTAACACTGGTCGGGCAGGACCACAGTCCTGCCAAAGTAAGCAATATGCTGAAGACGGATGCAACCAGCCAAAAGACGCACAATGAATCAGGATGCCATTCATAAAACACAATGGAAAGAAAAATCTCCCTAGTGTGTGCTGAAATAACTAAAACGTTAAATTCCGTCATAAAACCCTCCCCTGCCACATATTGTACATATTTTCAGAGTTGGACACCTGTATGTTATTCTGTCCTTTTGGGTAGCCCATTTTTACCTTTGCTTCTGATGAAATGTTATTCTTCTCGCGATGTAAGTATATTTGCTTGGTTTTTTTTGCAATGTATTGGGCAATTCTGAGCGACGGACTCCCCCGGAGGTCACGTCCATTTTGAAGTTCTAGAGATATTTTTCTGACACTTAGAATTAACCATTGGAGAGCTATCTCCTTAAGGAGCTCACTATTAATCAACTGTTTTGGAATGCTGTTTTCAGCTAACGACTGAATCCACACAGACAACCCCTATCTATATAGGATACTGTAAACTATTATACGCGCTTATTTAATTCCTGCATTATTCCGGTGCTATCATATGGATGTGAGAGCTGGAAAAGCTCTTTATCTTCAGAAAAGAAATTACTGAGTTTCGAGAACAAATGTCTTCGTAGGATAACAAACACGCATTGGAGTGAATTCAAATCAGAGAATAAAATCAGAGAAGAGACACATCAAAATGTCATCACAGACGTTATCAGAAAACGCCGTTGGTCCTACATCGGGCATGTCCTACGCGCAGACACCAACAGAATACACCACCAATCTCTTGAATGGATACCTACAGGCAAAAGAACACGGGGTAGACCAAAAGAAACACTCAGAAGAACAATACTTAGAGAAAGTAAAACAACCAATATCCATACTATTCAAGAACTGCACAGCATAACTTTGAACAGACAGAATTGGAGAGTTCTGACCTCTGCCCTATGCGCTTACTTCAGCGCAAAAGGAAATTGAATGTATGAATGAATGAAACTAGTATACAACAAATTCCTATCACCGGATTGCATCCTGTTCATTTAAAGGAGTTTGAGAATTAACACAGAAGGAGAGTAATGTGCAGTTGACACTGTCTACTGAATGAGCTTGATTCCATTTCTCGTTGATAATCCGACAAGCTGTTGGTTTCGATATTTGGCCGAACAAATCCAATTTTTCTGAATTAAAATTTGTCATTCGAAAGACATTTTTCAAACTGCGCTTTGTACGGTTTTTCGAAAAAAAAATCTAGAAACATACATTAAAGATCTACGAGGTAGTTTTAAATAGCTTTTTTCTGAATTAGTGAATTATATAGAAATGAATACCAATATAACAGTCTACACTATATTTCTCCAAAGTAGTTTCCTTCGACAACTATCACTTTTGCCAACGTGCATACAGTTGTTGAAAACATTCGTGGAACCCAATCTTTGACAACTCTCTCAGATGTCTTCTCCATTGGTGATAACGACGTCTGCATCCTTAAATCGCTGTTCCTTCAGTGTCGATTTTAATCGAGCGAACAAGAAAATATTTTTGTCGGTGCAAGGTCGGGAGAATATGGAAACTGTTCCAGAGTAATCACATTGTGCATTACGAGCTACTGTTGTACCACTAGGGTTTCGATAGTCGGGTCATTGTCATGCAGCATAATCCAACTGTTTGTTCTCCATTTTTTGACACCAAAATTGTGACTCCATCTGTCCTTGATTCTTGATTAGGAACACGCGTCACAGCACTGGGGGCATTCCCATATATGCTCTGCTTGTCATTCCGTCAGCCATCTAAAAGTGTATAAGCTCAGTGTCCCAGTACGTAGTTTATTGACCATCATTCTTTCTCGCCCACGAAACCGATACTTACTAGCAACACCACACTTTAAACCAAGCGCCCTTATTCTAGTAATGGAACAAGAGTCATCGTCACAGAATCATGGTAACAAGAATCAAGAGTCATGGTAACACAAAAATAGCCAAATACCAATGATCTGTTTCTGCAACCAAAATAAGAGACGTTGTGGCGTTGTGTCAGGTATTCACGCATATCTATTCTGGAAAAGGATTTAATATTTACTGTAAGAGCATTGCCGGCAATAAATATTGAAAACCGGCTGTATGTGTAACGCCATAGCATGTCCTTTTCTTGCTAGAAATCCGTGGGACTGAGCAAGGAAAATGACATCATAAGTAATAGTGTAACAAGTAGATAACGGACTGAGAGAGGCAGAACCAAGGCAGAAATAAATCATCTCCATAACAAAGATGTTGGTGGTTAAAGGGAATATCTGACATGACAGGCGTTGAAGTCTTTATCACCTTCTAGAAGAAAATCTTTTTTTCTTGAAACCGCCAACAAACAAGAAAAAAAATATCTTAAGATATGTGCATAGAACATTAATACGTGGTGTACATATGTAACAAAGAATTAAAGAAAATGTTATACTGATAGATTGATGAAAAAAAAACTCAAGTTTGCCAATGGCTATTGAGAGTCTTGCATTTTCCGTGACTCTATCACGTCTGTTCCCTGACGAATTCTAACATCAGACATTCAACAAACATTCGTAAAAGTCAGCCAATAAAAAGGGAATAGTCTGTAAAAAATAATTTTCTAGTGTGAAATTTGCTTATTCTCTTGCCGACTCTTGCCTTCAGCATAGCAAATATAATCAGCACGGGGGCAAAAATCTGCCCCGATTTTGTAAGCACAAAATTATAAAAATCACGCCATTCCTTTTTTCAATATTTGGTTTTTCGTAAACGAATATAGTAATATCGTAAAGATATATCTCTATCTAGAAATTACTCAGAAAGCGAGTTAAATGAGTGAAGTGTACTTGAATTCCTAAATACGTATTCCTTCACTTTAAATAAAACATCACGCCAAAATATCAATAAGAGCACGTAATTCTGTAGCCACGGAGATAAATTTATAAGAATTTCTGAAAAGGTGCACTTCTGAACACAATTTCGAATCTGCAACATCCTGAACACAATCCAGATGTATTGACAACGTAACCATGTACACATCTAGAATGAATGTGTTCAGAAAGTCCTATTATTTTGACTATATAGTCATCCCTCAGTTATCGCGGTTAATAGGGACCAGAACCGGCCGCGATAAGTGAAAAACCGCGAAGTAGTGTCATCCTCTCATTTTTAACACACGTACATTTTTTGTGTATGTATAATATCAATAAGTGTATATGAAACCATATAAGTGCATATGTTATCATTAGAACATTAAAGAATAGTTTCAAACATGTAAATAAAATATTAATTGTATAAATAACATACATAAAATAATGTATAAAAAATATAAATATTATACGTGTGTGTGTAACATACGTGGATGTAACTAAAGTGTACATATTGTAAATATGTTTTTAGAAATTCGCGATGTACTGAGGCCATGATAAATGAACCGCGAAGTAGTGAGGGATGACTATATATGGCCACTATTTTAATATTAACAATCATGCAAATATAAATGGCCAAAATATTGGAGGATGTCCGACAATATGGAAAGTGCCGCAGTAACTAGACAAAACATCTATACTGGGCAATGATTTTTTGTGAGGAAACCATTGTTACAGTCATCCTGATTATTAATTTATTTTACGGTTTATTGTTTTATTTTTACTAGCCGTTATTTGTTTTTTGACAAAGTTCCCAATAAAGCCGATACGTTAATAATTGCCCTTGTTCTTTTTTTTAATTTTTTTTGTTATTTATTATTATTTTATATCGATAGTCAGGTACCCTCAGTAACATTTTTACTTTATTTAGGATTTACCTTTAACAATTTTGCTATGTGCCAAGCAAAGATACCATGTTTAAAATGTTGTTTTCTATAGGCGACTGAATTGTGAATGTTTAAACTTTGCTTTAGGCATTAAAAACATTATCAAAGTTTAAATTTGCTTCTTTTCCTTCTTTATTTCTTTTCGCTATTGTGCCCCTTTGTGCCTTGCAGTGTCAGGGGTAGAAGAGTTCTCTGAAGATGTTTTTTTTTGTGTACTTCATATATGTTTGCTTTCTTTGATTATTTTATTTCTGTAATCCATCATTTGTATGGTCTACACCTGGCTTTGTATTCATGTTTATGTTTGATATTGAATATCGTCTTCCAAGACCCCTCTAGCGTTTTAGTTCTACACTGTCGGACTAGATTGTCTTTTGCATTGCAAGACTAGTCACAATGTTGTTTCAGTCTCCCAATGGTTAAAGCGTGTTCTAAATCTATCATATTCAAAGAAATCACATATTCCATGTAGAAAGCACTGAAACACATAACTTTACTTCATTAAAGCTTTATTTACTTCACTGTGATTGTTTAAAATCTGCTTCTGACTGTAGAATGATACAATTGCCAATTTTAAAAATCTGTTTAAAATGTCCAGTGAAGGTTATTTTCGTACAATCTCTTGACTGTTATAATAAATTAAATCATATCCAGTTGGCATCCTATTGAGACGCATTTATTTTACGATATTATATCATAATTTTTGTGTGAATAGCAACATCACTCCAAGAATGATGTGCTCAGCGTCACGCATGGCACCTTCCCAGATGTGTTCTAACACCAATTTTCTGAGTCTAAGTGGTCACTGTGGAAATTCAAATTTATAATTTTAGGCACCACTAATAAATCGAACGTATTTTTCTATAGGAGTTTGCAATTATTCATGTCGCCAGGCACACTCTTCGTCTTTCTACGTTAACTCTCAAATTGACGCCAGCAAGAAGATAGTACAAAGGAAAATTGTATCGATTACATGTGTGTTTACGATATCTTAATTCTGCCCTACAAATCTGACAATCAGCATACAGTATTTTTGGGGGGTCACTGATTTTATATTGGATGCGGTAGCTAATTCCCACGTCCAACTCTTCCTAGCAGCCTCTTACGACGTGCATAAAAGTCATAGGTGTGCTATCCTTTGTTCCGTCTTGGACACACAAAAACAACAACAAATGGATTGTCAGCCACGTTCAAATCAGAATATGTCAAAACAGTTAATTGTGTAATTACTTTGTGTTAAAGATCTTGGTTAATTATTTTCGTAATATTGGTTTTTGTTATCTGTCATGATGATTGACAAGACCTACTGGAACATCGAACAACCGAGTCTTCTAATATGACTCATTTGACTATTACCTTGATTTTCATTGGCTGTCACTGGGCGTATAATCATAGTGACCAATGAAAACACGGGAGTAGTCACATCAATCATTGATTTCCCATTTGCCAATAAGTCTTATACTGTAGGCGTTCATGAATTAGTCTATACCAGCTCTACTCAACCTCTGTGAAACCGCGAAATCTTAAAAAAAAGTAAGAAATGGACTCGGTCTCAACAAATTATGTACTCATAAATAACTATAATTCAAGGAGAAACTTTCGCTCCCCCAACGGCCCAGTTCACTATTTCTTCCATGTGTCAGGCGCTTGCAGGTACATGTCTTCTTCAGCTGTGTTGTGGCTTTATAAATTTAAAAAAATAATATTAGGTTGCTTGTGTTGCACCTTCCCTCTATATTGTTTCCCATGGTGTTTCTGTCCTTGTATCATCTGGCAGGTATGTGTGCATTGAAATCTCTCGCAATGATAGTTCTCTTGACATCTGTGGGGCTGATGTCTATGTGTTTCTTGAAATTAAGCGGACAGTAAGCATTGAACAGTGTATAGCGCCGACCATGGTACCGTATATTTATTTCTTGTTTATCGTTTCCATTGTTTTTCATGTTTATGACTTCTCCTTTCATGTCATTTGTTATGAGTGTGACAATGCCTCTGCACCGCTGACATTTACATTTGTGTATGGTGTAGTCTAGTATTGAGTGTTCTTTCTTAACTGGTAGTGTTTCCTGCATAGTACGATATGGGTTCATGTTTGTGTAGTGTTCTACTTAGCTCCTGGGTCTTCTTTCTGAGTATAAATATATTGTAGTATAATTAGTATGCACCTCATGGCTGATTTTTCGCTCAAGGCCGCTGAAGGACGAACTGCCTTCGCGTGGACCTTTTATGAGGCGACGTCCGAGCTCATATGATATTTTGTGTTTAGGCACTTTCATGTTGGTGTTAAATTTGCTAGAGCTTGTTTTCACACCTAGAGGGCTGATCCAACAAATTAGGGCCTGGCACATCATTTTCGAACTGGTATAATGCTGCTGTGTTTACGTTCTTCCAAGACTTTATCTATGGGTAGTGGATATGAGGTGTGCTTCATCACTGTCTATTCCCCGCCACCTACAGTCTACCGACACACAAGATGTGTGTCATGCCTGTCAAATTTGAGAGAAAAAACATGAAGGATCGTGACGCTCTGAATTAAATGGCTTCTCCTCAGGTTTCCCCTCCCTCCAGTTGGATTCTGGGTGTCAGTTCGATGTACAGCATCAAACAGATGAGAAGGGATTGGGGGGGGGGGGGGGGGGTAAGGTAATCATTACCAACAGGATATTACGACATAAAAGCATGTAACTGTAAAAATAGAATGCTGGTTGGGTTTTCACCCAAAGAAATCTCACTATACAGTCATATAATCTTCTAGAAATATAATGTTTAATGATGATTGGTATGGTGACCAATGGTGGTTACCACCCAACCTTCCAAAAGTTGGCAGAAAGACCTGGCCAGTCTTAGTTTCCAGTCTGTGGTATCTGGAGTAAGCCATATCTCCTGGCATCTATGGGGAAATTTTTGTGATACCAGAGCCATGAAAAATAATGGAGGTTTAAATTCAAGTAAACATGTCACTGAAAGGTTTGAATGTTTTCTTTTTAAATATAGCCCATATTACAAATAAACTAGTCCCCATTGAGAAAAGTTACAACACTCCACTGATTAGTGAGCACACAATACCAAACCAAATATATTTATAAAAGTCAAAACAGAAAATTTGAAGATTGTGTCAGTATTGAAGCCGCACATTCATATGGACTTTGTGGTTCAAAATGGCCAACATTTATACTACCAAATGGTTGTGTGATTTATCGTTGGATTTCTGCATAGAAAATAGTAGAACAAACCTTCTAAATTCATATTATGTATAGAACATAGCCAACAACCCAATATTGTCTTTGACTGTATTGCTTTTCTTGGTAGTATTTATATCCAGTAGTTTGTCACTGCTTTTTGAACGATCTGGATTCACAATTATTTGCAGAAGTATTTGAGAAAGGGTACCTCTGTCGTTAAATACGTTCTCTGCACTCAACGCCACAGATCAGGTCATACTTTCTACACACACAAAAGTTACAGACGTTATCTGTACTTAAACGTCATAGATCCTGCACGTCAATGTCGCATATCCTGCACCTCAATGCCACAGATCCTGCACCTCAATGCCACAGATCCTGCAACTCAATGCCACAGATCCTGCACCTCAACGCCACAGATCCTGCACCTAAATACCACAGATACTGCACCTCAATGCCACATATACTGCACCTAAATGCCCCATATCCTGTACCTCAATGCCACAGATCCTGCTCCTCAACTTCACAGATCCTTCGCCTCTGCACCTCAACGCCACAGATTCTGCAACTCAACGCCACATATCCTGCACCTGAATGCCATAGATCGTGCACCTCATCGCCATAGATCCTGCACATCAACGCCACAGATCCTGCAGATCTGCATCTCATTGTCACAGATCCTGGCATATTTTCTACACACACAGATGATTACAATGATTCTTCTTCTTATATATCGCGTATCGCTCATAGTTGGGAGTCTTCTAGGCATGAAGAACTGTTTGGGGGATCTTTCCCCTCCTCCAATTGGCTACTAAAAACAAATGCTTCATGGCCTGCACTAAGTGGCTAGTGAAACAAAAAACAAACACGTTTCCATGTGGTCATGGGGATTATGAGACCATACGCTGTTTGTTATTTCTAATAACAATTGAAACATATCTTGCTGAACAAGTCTTTCTCCGAAGACGGATGTGTTGGGCCATTGGCACAAATAAAACGGGGAAACAACGCATTTCCATTCTCTGGACCACATCCTGCTGGAAATCTAATAGGACCATGGTCCTGCTGCAAGAGAGATCCAGCGGGAGTTTGAGAATGAACGTAGAAGAATAAGAAGAACAATAGTCTGTCAACTATTAGAAAAATTTCAGCACCATTATACACTGCAGTAACAATAACAAAGCTGCGTGAAACGGCATACTCTAAACTGCGCATTGAAGCTACGATCAAGGTTGTGTGAGTAGAGAATGCGAGTGTGCCAAGGAGAATGTCGTTGGTAGACTTATATAAGCATAAATCCAACACTGATAATTTGACACACATTCGATAAATGTTCTGGAATTTGCCTAGCCAATCATTTATTCTGATCAATTTTTATGTCATGAAGCGATAAAATTACTATAAAAATATATAGTAATTTTTATAATAATATATATTTTTTTATAGTTCGACCATAATTATGTTAAAAACGCGTAATATCCAATCTTCCTATGTTATATCTTCAAACGTTATAACCGCTATCCAGCTTATGTCATGAGTTTTTGTTTGTGCAAGAATTTGATTAATTTCCCTTATTTAAATGCCAAATCTATTCCTCATCAAACAGCAATTTTGCTGCCGCCAAAGAGATATTAATAAAACTTATTTTTAAATGGTTGCATTTTGCTCATGATGTGAAATTTTACGCAATCTTAGTTGATTAATTGGGTCAATGGCGCTTCTTTCACGCGTTAAGTTCCAACGACCAATCAGATTTCCTTTCTTCGAATTTTAAGATCATTTTTTAAATGAAATAAAAGTAAGTGATAGGAATGGAATACAATTTGCAAATAAAGTCGTGAAGATTCAAGGATGCAGACATTGAAAACGTCGTGAACCTTGGAAATACTTGATGAGGTTTTGCGAGAAGGAGATCTCATTATTGGATAGTTTCTGTTTGAAGTTGTCATATCTGCAAATAATCTCATTCGTTAAGTAAACATTGAATTTTTAATTCAAGGGAAAAAACTAGTAAGAACTTGGCTACTCCACTAGCACAAACACCCACAGACGCATTTGCACACGCAAATACGTGGACAAATTACATGTACGTGCAAGTATATAGACACCCTGGTAATCTTCTGATATGTTTCTATATGTACGTGCAAGTATATAGACACCCTGGTAATCTTCTGATATGTTTCTATATGTACGTGCAAGTATATAGACACCCTGGTAATCTTCTGATATGTTTCTATATGTACGTGAAAGTATATAGACACCCTGGTAATCTTCTGATATGTTTCTATATGTACGTGCAAGTATACAGACACCCTGGTAATCTTCTGATATGTTTCGCGAACTTTGCAGAGCGTTGTCGTTACTGTCACTATGCACGGCTGCCAGTTCTCGATATATCATGGTCGTCGTAGTCTTCGTCTGCCTCTTTCTCTATTTCATGGAATCTTTCTCTTCGAGATTAATATTTCTAGCCCATATACACTGACAATGTTGCAGCAGGAATCGGAACCTCAAGTTTAGTGTGTGAAGAATATTACCACTATTTTCCTTCCAGGCATGGCGTATGAGGAGACGAAGGTAAGTTGTGGGGGTAGAATGACAACCTGTCACCTGTGAAAAATTAATGTCACATCTTATCTCAATTTACTTGTGTTGTCGGGGCCCGAAAGGGGAGCAAAGAATAGCAACACTGTTTACCTTCCACGCATGTCGTAACAGGCGACAAAGGAGGTTATGGGATGGAGTTGGCTGTCCCATCCCATATAGGGTAAGTGACCCAAAGCCATGCTGAAGTCGGATGTGTCAGGCCAAATGCGCAGGTATCGCAGCAATGCTGTAAACCATGACGCAATGCATTCCGTTCTCCGGACTACATCCTGCTAATCTGCAGGAGTTTGAGAACGAAGAAGAAGAAGAAGACTTCAACTTTCTTGTATTACTTATTCTCTTGTCAATATATACGCAGATAATCAGCGCAGTTCTCAACTTTGTCTATGCACTTTTCGGTGCATAACTTGTCTTAAAATGATATTTGCACTGTCTGATCAAAGCTCACCATATTCACATAAGATACAATCGTGACACGCTAGTTATCCATATCTTCTGAATAAATGAAGATAGACAACCTGTGCCAATGAAAACGACTTGGATCTACAAAAATATCACTAGCTTGCCATATATAAGCAATGATTTTAATACGCTGTCTGGTCAATATTCCTAAAGCAAACATGTTTGAGTAGAGTCGATGATTTTACAGACTTCCCGCAATAATAGAGATGTACATGATCAGTCGTGTCGAGTTCAAGGTTCATAAGGAAAAATAAACTCTAAAAGCAGCTCTATTGCTATTGAAAGAACGGCCATAGAAAGATGAATTGCATATCTCCGCTTTATACATACGCAATGGAATATATTCTTCATACAATGTACGCGTAAGGATGAACTATGAAATGATGAGTCACTGAATTAATTTTACCAAATGACTTATTACCATTACCACAAAAGGGCTTGAAACAATAACTATTTTACCAGACCGGACCGCGGACTAACAAATATTGAGAACCATTAACTAGATGATTGACTTCACTGCATTAGGGTTTCCCGATGAATGCTCTACCTCTCTCAGCGAAGCGGCATGCTGCATATTACCAATAGTGTGACTCATAACATAAAACTATGTTGCGGAATGCAAGCTACTACTAATAGTACCACTCATAACATCATGTAATTATGTAGCAAAATGCAACCTACTGCTAATAGTACCACCCATAACACCATGTAATTGAATAGCGAAATGCTGCCTACTACTAATAGTACCACTCATAACATCATGTAACTATGTAGCGAAATGTAACTTACTACTAATAGTACCACTCATAACATGTAACTATGTAGCTTCAAGCAGAATCTACGAAAATACGTAAACAAGAAGTTAAGCCACGGGATGGAATCAGTGACCTCTTTGGCGCAAAGAAAATGACATAATGAGTATATTTTTTCCGACCAACAATACATATTCAGCTAGTTATTTAACAATACTTCTCAAAATATCATCATTACGAATGTCTGTGTTTTTATTCATATTTTCTTCTTCTTCTTGTTCTGTGTTCGTTTCTTAGACGTCGACACATTCTTGATTTTTAGTAAGCAAAGTCTGCTCAAATAATCCACTACATTCATGATTTTTAGTAAGGAAAGTCTGCTCAAATAATCCCATACATACGATATATGATGTTTAGTAAGGAAAATCTGCTCAAATAATCCACTACATTCATGATTTTTAGTAAGGAAAGTCTGCTCAAATAAACCAACACATTCATGATGTTTAGCAAGGAAAGTCTCCTCAAATAATCCAACACGACCACACAGTATGTTTTCATGGAGGAAGACGTTTTTTTGTCATTAATAAACAATTACAGATCGCGGTGTAGTCACGTGAATATCCTGTTAAACACTGGGACAGGATTAGCAAACCGTCAGTGAGAACAAAACGGCTTGTAGTAAAATGGATATCCTGTTAAACACTGGGCAAATAAAACGCAGTTAAACATGCACCAAATAGCAAAGCACCAGGAATAAACGGCATACCTATTGAAGTAATAAAAATGCTAACAATGACACGTATAAAGTGGTTACACTGACTGTTCAATGTAATATGAAAGACACCACAAAAGTGGAATACAGCAGTGGTTTTTCCTATTTGGAAGAAAAAAGGCAGTAAGAGGGATTGCACTAAGTATAGAGGCATATCACTCTTACGCCAAATAGGAAACATCTTCAGAAAAAACACTAGAGAGAAGGATGCTCACATGTATTTCTTCTTTTTTCTTTCGTTCACTTGAAACATGTCTATATCTGTAATTATGTCTCCTAAATAAAACTCAGTGTCTTTTGTAGTTCATACAGTGGTCCATAGAGCTTTGATTCCAGTGTTGTTTCTTCTGGCCAATATGTCTGTCTCAGCGTTTCATTCTCAGAACACTCTTGCAGTATATGTTTGGCACTCTGTGCTGCCTGTCCACATGTACACATGGCCGTATTGCCAATCTTGAACTTTGTATACATGTGGCTGCGAAGTCGGTTGTGTCCTGTTCTGAGGCGTAGAATTATAACTTGTTCTGATCTGTTCAAAATGTGATAGTCAGACCGGTAGCACAGGTTGCCTCTGATCTTGAAGGCTATGTCGCTGATGAGGTGTGTTTCTTGGATACAGCATATACTAACTTGTTTTTCACTTAGGATATTCTCAAGTTCCAATTTTTTGCTGTATCCATCTCTTTTACTGTTCACACCCTCAGTGTTGGTGTTTGTGACTTTCTTATTGACTTGATCATCTGTTTTTTTCGGATGGTAGGTGATTGGTACATCTGGTTGGTCTACGGAAGCACCTTCCTTAGACAGATGGTCTGCGTTTTCATTTCCTGGTATTCCACAGTGAGAGGGTATCCACTGTATGGTTACCCTATACTGGTAAGACAATTCATTAAGTAGTTTTTGCAAGTCTTTTAGTTTTCCAGACTGGAGAGCTTGAAGCATTGACCTTGCATGTGTCAGGAATACCACAGGTTGTAGGCTAGAGTTGGAGTTCAGCAGTTTTTTAGTTGCCATATTAATTGCCTGGATTTCTGCATCATAATTATTGCAGAATTTTCCTGTCGGTGTTCTGATTGTATCTCTAGGCTTGTGTGGATATTCTATATATACACCTGCACCTCCATTCCTCACAGCATTTTGTGCTGACCCATCTGTGTATACTCTGACCCACATATCTTGTGGATATTCCTCATCCAGGAAACTAAGAGTGACTGTCCTTCGCTGCACACTGTTCTGTTCATCCTCGCTTAGTATTCCTTTCACATGGGTCTGAATGTATATTGGCATTCCATGCCTTTCACTACAAGGGGTTTGTTCTGGTACAGACCTTAAGGGGCTGTCAACTTCAGGTAGGTCTGTAAGTTGTCTACGGAGTGGATAAAGCTGCTTCTTGGTGGATCTAGCTTGGTGGATAAAGCTGCTTCTTTTCAGTCGCCCCATTGCTAGATTTTGGAATCTTTCCTTCATTGGATGACTTGGCATACACTGAAACTTTCCTGTTTTAATTAGTAATTTTGTGTCTCTGCGTTTGCCAAGTGTTTGAATTCTTCCAATTTTCTGCATCTATACTATGGGTGTTGATTTCATGCTCCCAACATTATCCGAAGTGCCTGATTGTGCACTTTATCTAGATCTTGTAATGTGGTGTTTGATGTAGGACACCACGCAGCTGAACCATATTCCAGGTGTGGTTTTATGCCTTGCTGGTAAACTTTACGGAGTATAATCCCACTGGCTCCCCATTTGGTTCCATTTAGTTTTCTCAGGATAGCTAACTTCATCCTGGCTTTTGTTGTTGCTTTGTTTATGTGTTGTTTCCATGTCAGCTTATCATCAAAAGTAACTCCGAGGTATGTGGGTTGTTTGTCTTCTTTCAAGAGCTCTCTGTCTATCTTGATATGACTGGCTTTTTGTTTTGGTGAGAGGGTAAAGAGTGTAGTGCTGCACTTATCTGTGTTAATGCTGACACACCATTTATTTGCCCATAAGGTTAGGGCATCGATAGCTCTTTGTATTTGTTTAGTGGCCACTGTCGCATGTTCTTCCGTGCACCAGATCACCAGGTCGTCAGCATACATTGCCACTTTGATCCCGTGTGGTAGTTAGCAACTTGGTCATTGATGTAAACCAAGAAAAGTGTGGGTGACAGACTCCGCCCTGGAGGACTCCATGACGCAGTAGGACTTTCTTGCTCTTACAACCATCTAATTGTACCCTGGCTCTTCTATTATGCAGGTATGCTTTTACCCATTTGTACATTCTTGAGCTAACCCTGCAATTTCGCAATTTCTTTAAGAGCCCTTCTTTCCAGACCTTATCAAATGCTTTCCTGAGGTCTATCCATGCTGCTAGTACCAGTTTCTTATCTTGGAAGGCATCCTCAATCTCTTGGGAGAGGTAGGTTGCCTGATCTTCAGTAGAGTAGCACTGTCTGAAGCCTGATTTCTGTGATACCAGAAGGTTTTCGCTTTCAAGGTACCACTGCACCCTAAGATTGATAATGCGTTCCATTGTTTTGCATAGACAGCTTGTGAGGCTGATGGGCCTGTAATTGGAGACTTTGTTGCCATCTTTTCCTGATTTGAGGAGTGGTATCATTATTGCTTCTCTCCACGCCTGTGGTACATTACCTGTGGACCATCTTGTGTTAAAGATCTGCAGTAGCTTTGCTCTTGTTGCAGTTCCCAGGTTTTTAATCATTTCATTGGACACTCCATCAGCTCCAGGGGACTTTTTCATTTTCAATTTGGATATTGCATGCTCCAGTTCTTTCATTGTGATTGGTGCCTCCATGACTTCAGGTATAGGTTCGCCTTGTCCAATGTTTTGCTGGTTCTCTCTAACCTCCTGTTGTTTGTCTGGGCTAACTTTGACGTTATTGTCTTCTGCAAAGGAATCTGCAAAGGAATCTGCAAAGTAATCAGCTGCATGTTTACCTGTTAAAATGTTTCTATCTTTATAAAGAGTGATCCTGGTATTTCTCCCTGAAACTTCGTAATTTAGTTGTTTTCCATAATTTCTTAGTTTCTCTTTCTAGGTTCACCGACTCTGTTTATTCTTTCCAGCTGCTCCGTCTGGCTTGTAACTTGGCTCTTTGAAATTTAGACTTTGTTTGCTGATATTTGTTGTGATGTTCTTGGCTGGGTCTGTTCTCAGCCTGCTGTCTAGATGTTTCCATCTCATTTTGCAGCTTTTCCAGTTCATCATTCCAGTAGGGTTTGTAGTTTTTGCGTGCCCCCCTGGGTATGGTTTTACTAGCAGTATGTAGTATACATCTATTACATTCACTCACTGCTCTATTGATGTCTTTGTCCAAGTTCATGTCCTTAGCTAGAACACTGGTTAAATGCTGGTACAATTTCCAGTCTGCACTTTTATAGTTCCACCTAGTGAGCGTGCTGCTGTCCTTGGTAAATTCATTGTCGATTTCCAGAAATACTGGTCTGTGGTCATTACCCCCAAGCTGCTTTCCAATGGCACGTGTGCTGTTCCATTCCAGGCCTGGTGAGTGGAATGCCAGGTCTGGTGTAGAGGTGGTGTGTCATGCTCTTGAGTAGAAGGTTGGTGAGTCTGCTGGCTGATTAATAAGGATGAGATTATTTTCATCTTGCCAGCTCTCAAGTTCTTCACCTCTCTTGTCGATGTGATCGTAGCCCCAGCTCTGAGAGTGGCTGTTGAAGTCACCACACACCATAAGTCTCTCTTTATCTGGAATTGTGTCTAGTGCCAATGGTCTATCATTTGGGCAGTAGTAGTTCAGGAGATGGAATTCTGCACTGTCTATTTTTAGGTGGAGCATCTGGTATTCTGCCCCCTCCATATGTACTTCCAGCTGACATGCGTTTATATTGTTTTTAACGTGTCAGAATTCCACCCTTTCGCCTGTCCTTTCTGTCAGACCGGTAGCACTGGTAGCCTCTGATCGTAAAGGCTATGTCGCTGCTGGGGTGTTTTTCTTCGATACAGCATATACTAACTTGTTCTTCACTTAGGATATTCTCAAGTTCCAATTTTTTGCTGTATACATCTCTTTTACTGTTCACACCCTCGGCATTCCAGTGCATTATTTTTATTTGTCATTGGTTTGTTTGGCCAGTAGCTCTATTCCCCTGCATCCTGGATCCTCGGGGCAATCGAGAAGGACTTTCGAGGTATAGGGCCCGGCACTGTCTCCCTGCCTGTACGTCCGCCACAGGGCAGGCACCATAACTATTTATAAATACTGACATGTTTCCATTGTGTTTTGTGCCTGGCATCCTGATTATCTGTGCGCCTTTTAGCTGTTTGCCTCCGTATTCAGCACTCTGCTTACTTGGGCAGGATTATGGTCCTGCTCGAGTGGGACTGCCCGACCAGTCTTAGTTTCCAGTCCCTGATGGCTGAACTAAGCCCCATCACCTCTGCACGGTGCTGGCCTCAATGGGGCCCACATGTATAGAACCACATCTCAACAACATGCAATTGGGCTTTCGGAAAAATAAAATAAGCACAAATACAATCTGCGCCCTCGAACAACTATCAGAAAGAGCGACAGAACGTAACTAAGACTTATATTTAGTTTTCGTGGACCAAGAAAAATCTTTCGACAGAGAGTATAGAGCACAACTATGGATAACACTACAGACATGTGGAGTTCCTCAGCATCTGATAGACCTTTATCAGAGCATTTATGCGGATAGTCAATGCGCATTAAGAACGAGCACATGACAGCAATGTCACGAGTATTTCTCATACAGATCATTTAATAAATCATCTTCAATAAGTATTATATCCAAATTTGGTGGACACATTATTGTAATAGTAGTCACGTCTATGCCCAGGCACCTCACAGAATCTGTGTCTGAAGTGGCAAAATTTCTTTTCTCGATTCACAATCATTAGTATACGGACAAATGTCACAAGATTTCATTAGTTTATAAAAACTGGACATGATGCACAAATATAAAGTATATATTTATCGTGTCAAACCAAATATAACATTATATGAAAAATATGGCATTAATACGTTCGATGTTTAACCAAATACTTACATTTGTTTGTGGGCAAAGATAGTGAAACGTGCTATAGTTGTTTGAGGGCACATCTAGTGAAAATGATATCAGTTGCCTTAGCTTCCCATGTTATTTTCATTTTATGAGACCCACAATAGTGTACGGTTAAATCCTTCGTCCGCTGACCAGATAATCAAGGTTTCGAATTCATTCGTTATTCGTGGTTTGAAGTGAAAATTACTCCCGTGGTTCACACAGTCATAAAGATTTATGGTACCAGTGTTCATGCTCTGGGAAGGTCGAAGAATGGCGCTATCGCTACTTAGCAAGTGCAGTGAGCAACGCTAGTCAAGCGGTTTCTTGTCAACCACTTACTTGGACAGCTGTGCACTTATAGGAAAATGTATGCTGCGACGCTGGTTTATAACTCATAATATCTTGACTAGTATTTTCATCGATGATCAATAACTTACACAGGTGAAAAATTTACTTACCTTGAATGCATCATATCATCACATGGGAAAATCACGAACGAAATCCAACACTGATGCAATATAGCATATCAGATCTTAGGACAGATATTTTCTATTTCCAAAAACAAGCCTATGAACATAAATACAAATAACCAAAATGTCAGAGGATGTCCGACAAAATGGCGAGTGTAGCAGTAACCAAATGAATAAGTGATAAATACTACATAAAGTACAAATGTTACTATTACAGCCTAACTATCAATGTTAAAAATAAATAACTAGCAATAAACAAAATAACAATGACTTATTTTCCACGTTCCGGTGCAACTGGGACCTTTCTCATGAAATATACAAACACCGTACAAGAAACATTGAATTGCAAATGACCACTTGGAGACATCCTTCTTACAGCAGGCAATTTCACGAAATGAGAGACACGCTAAAATAATTGTTGAATTACGTGCGTTAAGAATGATTGCACACCATTGACACACAGAAATTCCCACAGATTCAAGGAAATTAGACACCAAAAGTGATGAAAAACCACCTGTCAATGTGACAAATCCGATTAAATGAAAGTCCAAATGATGAAAAATGTGAACACACACAGCCCGAATTTTTATTTTTAGAGGAAAGATTAGCTGGAAGCCACCAATGAGCAATGTCCAGATTGGAGGGGGGGGGAGAGAAATAGAAACCAAAGTGGGGGAGAGAGAAAATGATAACATTTAAAATTAGATGCATGAAAAAAGAGACGGGGGGGAACACTAATACACAACATCGAGACTATAGAAATGGGCAGGGGGATCAGTAGTTGACAGCGCCTGGAATAGATGATGCAACAAATAAAAAAGTACTAAAAATACAACATATTAAAAATAGGATATATATAAATACATGCGCATATATATATATAAACATATGTGTATAATATATTAATATTAAATATGCATTAATACAGACACACTTAGACATACATACATATATCCATATATATATATATATATATATATATATATATATATATATATATATATATATATATATATATATATATATATATATATATATGAGCTTATGTAATTCCTGCGTTATTCCGGTGCTATCATATGGTTGTGAGTGGAAAAGCTCTTTATCTTCAGAAAAGAAATTACTGAGTTTCGAGAACAAATGTCTTCGTATGATAACTAACACCCATTGGAGTGAATTCAAATCGAATGATAAAATCAGAGAAGAGACACATCAAAATTTCATCACAGATGTTATCAGAAAACGCCGTTGGTCCAACATTGGGCATGTCGCACATAAAGACACCAACAGAATATACCACCAATCTCTTGAATGGATACCTACAGGCAAAAGAGCATGGGGTAAACCAAAAGAAACAATCAAAAGAACAATACTTAGAGAAAGTAAAACAACCAATATTCATACTATTCAAGAACTACACAGAATGGCTTTGAACAGACAGAATTGGAGAGTTCTGACCTCTGCCCTATGCGCTTACTTCAGCGCAAAAGGAAAATGAATTAATTAATTAATTAATTAATATATAAACATATTCACATACATTTACACAAGTAAATACATATATAAACATACACATATGAATATAAATAATATTAACTATATATACATTTACATATATATTCAAGTGTTCAACATTTATTGGAGTGAAAATCAAATTGTATAAGTCGCTTTCTGTTGTTTTGTTGGTTGTGAGAGTTGGACACTCACTGTGGACATGAAGAGAAGATTACAGGCTTTCGAGTACAAATGCGTGCAGGTGTTCATGAGCCATTGCTTTCAATAGTGAAACGACGAAAACTAGCATGGTTCGGACATGTATGCAGGCACGATTCCTTGTCAAAAACAATACTGCAGGGAACTGTCGAGGGTGGAAGAAGCAGAGGAGGGAAAATAAAGGCATGGACAGACAACATCAAGGAATGGACAGGGCAAAATATTTCAAAACTCATCCGCATCGCTGAGGATAGAATTCGCTGGAGGACTCTGTGTGCTGAGGTATCCAATGTGGTACCCCTACGACCCTGAAGGTATGGGTTGATTGATTGATTGACATACAAATATATACACATAACAAATAACATATACAGTGACGGATTTAGACTTGATAAGACCCTAAGCTATTTGAGATCTGGGGGCCCTTTATAAGTCCAAATATAATATGTTCGTGCCAAATATGATTTTTTTTTCGGGGCCCTCAAAAAAGTGGGGACCCTAATCTATAGCTTGTTTAACTTATACGTAAATCCTGCACTGAACATATATATATATATAAACAATACATTTAAAAATATATATATTTTCCATAGTCAATACCTAGATGTAAGAAAGGTACCCACACAGAATGCACAAGCATGTAAATGCATCCACACACAAGTAAGGGTTCACACCAATAAGAGTACAATGACAAAAATGTAGATACATGCATTAACATAAACAAGCAATCACATAAATATATACATATGCATCCACATAAACATTTTGAAAATTCATATGTAATATAAAAATGTAAATAGATATATATACATGTATTACCATACATATTCATTCACATGACCCAAAGTAGTTGTATGGATACATAGAACCATGTAACAAAATATGCATACAAATACATATATATGTGTGTGGGCACTCATGTGTTGAACAAACAATAATAATAGCAAATTGAGGAAATGAAGCAATAACAAATGTCGAAATATGTGAATTAATGAAATAATTTACACAATAAGGTATAGTAATGTGCAATTAACAGATGGACAGATGGGCAATAATGTATAGTAATGCGCAATTAACAGATGGGAATACAAAATAACCACATGTTGATACACATAAACACAAAAGACATAATATATATATACACAGAAATCTATCAAACACAAAAATATTTACTAATAAGCGTGCACAGAAACAAACAATTGCAAGTATCAGTAAAATACGGGAGTTGAGGTTACTAAAAAAGTGTACCAGTATGTAAATCAAACAAATCGGTAATTAATGTTCATTACGTGTGGTTGGAGGACTCCCATACGACAAATTAGCCGATATCTCTAAGACTGACGTTGTGGGTCACCAGAATAGCAACGTAAGTAACCATTTACAGAAATATCAGAGCTACCATGATATGAAGGGCTGTTGAAATGATTGGCCACCAAGGAGTCACGATGATTCGTGATATCTCTTAAATGTTCAGCGAATCTATCAGCTAAACGTCTACCAGTCTCACCAATATACTTCATATCACAACGCTTACATATGATAGAGAGTATATTAAATTACGGGACAAACATGAGAAAGAGTCTTGAATGTCGAAATTGGACTTAGGGAACTGAAACATGGGAGTTAGAATAACAAATGGGCAATTCAAACAATCCCGGGGACAAGGAACAGTCCCTTGTGACCTGCAGAGGTACGGAGACGAGAATGAACCAAAAGATCACGAAGGTTCCTATCCCTCCGAAAAGCGACGTGGGGGAAGAGAGGAAAAGGACTAGAGATGGGATCTAGTTGGAGGATAGAGAAATATCGCAATAGGATACGATAGTGCTAGGAAAGTAATAGCCAGTTTAGGACGGTCAGATGTATGTTTAATAGTAATCTGGCAGCCGAACAAGAAATAAATAGAACGAGTTGCAAAGCTGATGACAGGACATTTTCACGATAGAAGCGACGGCGAAAAAAATCCAGCATCTTGTGAGCTTGATGTAGGGAATCTGCGTCGACTTGGCAGAGAGGACGAAGACAGAGTAGCTGATAAAAAGGAAAGGAATGGCGACAAATCCTCGGGTGAGATGATGTGTAAATCCTTGGGTGAGATGATGTGTAAATCCTTGGGTGAGATGATGTGTAAATCCTTGGGTGAGATGATGTGTAAAGAAGAAAACTATGAGAAGTAGTAGGCTTATAATGTACGGAAATGGTAAGGGATGTAGTTCCTATAGAAACACAGATGTCGAGGAAGTCAACAGAGGTGGAGGAAATAAGAGAGATCAATTTAATAGCAGGATGGAAGGAATTAACAAAGTTTATTAAACGGTTACGGTCATCCAGAGTAACTCCAAAACCATCATTTATGTACAGACATTTATGTTAGGGACAGTGCTCTGGAAAAGATAAGATGTTCAAGGTGACCCAAAAATAAGTAGGCATAACTGGGCCCCATCTTAGTACCCATTCATCATCATCAAGTACCGTGCCGAATGGCGTTGGCGATCATATTTCTACATGTACATCGAGCTCTCATATATGTCATCATCTCTGTTGGTGTCGTCAGTCGAAGCCATTTAGTCAAACTGTCCAATATTTTTTCTCTGATTTTCCCCTTGATCTTTTCTCTTCTTTCTTTCCTGTTGTCACTAAATTCTCAAAGCCTCCTCTCCCATTATGTCCCCAATAAATGTTTACTGTCTTTTTCTTATATTATCAATAATGCATCTTTTCACATCCATCCTTCTAAGATATTCTTCATTCATCATCATCAAGTGCCGTCTCCGCAACGAAGGTTGGCTGCAACGTATCTCCAACATCTCCTGTCTCTTGTCTTGGTGGTGCACTCTGCTAGACTGTATCCTGTCCATCGTGTAATGTTACTCTCCCACTTGTATCTCTGCCTACCTCTTGCTCGCTTCCCTTTGACTTTACCCTCAAGTAAGGTCTTCAATAAGGTGTCATGTCTTTTAATGTGTCCAAAGTATTTTATTTGCCTAATCTTTATTTCTCTTAGTAGTTCTTTCTTCATATTAAGTGTTTTTAGCACCTCTTTATTTGTTTTCTTCTCTTTCCATGATGTTCTCCCTATTCTTCTATATACCCACATCTCAAAGGCATCAATTTTGTCTTCTAATTGTCTTCTAATTCTTCATTAGTAACCTTTGTTGTCCAAGGTCTTTGCGTAACATTCTTCGAATAAACCACATTTCCGCTGCCACCAATGATTTTATTATTATGCACAATGTATACAAATACAATTCCTCATTAAGCAGTTTAAATCCGCTGCAGTCCTGTTTAACGATTGTTCTTTTATGACATTTGTCCATATCACAACACATGCACGTGTTCTGTTCGATTTCCGGTGACCTTCGGCCTCTTCACTTGCTCGTTCGAGGTGTGTCAACTCTGATATCTACTTGTTTTAAGTATTGTGTGTGAGACCTACTTAGTTTCTTGACATGAGCAGTTTCATGTATACTCTAATAGCCGCTGTCGTCATATGCTGGTTTTTGTACATTGGATTTTCAGATAGATAAGAAATGTTTCCTGGGCAAGCTAATCTTTCGTTGTTCTGTGGTCGAGATGACCTGGGTCAACACATGCTCCCATTGAGGTCGAGATTAAATGTTTGATGTCGAGGTGACCTGGGTCAACTATGCATACTGCGTGGTTTGCTGATTGAGAAACACTTCGGTTCCATCCGCTCTACTGGGCGCATCCTAACCCTATGCACTCACACATCACCACACAAATACACCATTTAAAATTTTTAAATCCTCACGGAATTTTAACAAAAAATTTTTTACAAATGAAGTCAACAATTTCATTAAAGCCCAAGAAGCTCGTCTGCAAGTATGACGCCATAATACATAACCTGAATTATCTCCATTAGAAACCCTCGGCCATTTTGGCGTCCAGCTCAGCTAAGCTCAGGGTCAAGAGTCCTCGTGGTCTATACATCCTATTATGTGCCTACCACTACTGATGTGGCAGCCCCACAGCAAAATTCTAGTAGAAGGCATGCTTATTTACGGTGAGATGTGAGTTATTACCAGAAGAGACCAAATGAGAAATACGACATCAGAAAGATAGTAAGGACCACTTACAGACAACTTGTGCGTTATATGCCTATGTGTTGTTTGTCTGCTGTCTTAAGTCTTGTTGGTGGTTTTCTAGTGAAAACATATTATGTCTTTAGGTTTTATGTCCAGGCATGCAGAAGTTTTCTTCTTCTTCTTTCGTTCGCTAATAATGTCTATATCTGCAGTGTTGTTTCTTGTATAAATTGGACAGTGTTTTCCATTTCTTGTATTTTACCATAAAGTTTAACATTCATTGGTGTATCAGAAGGCCAGTATGTGCATCTTAATGTGTCATAGTTTGCACATTCTTGAAGGATATGTTCTGAAGTATGGTTGACTTGTCCACAATTACACTTTGCTGTTGTGCCAATTTTAAATTTGGTATACATATGGCTGTTTAGTCTATTGTGTCCAGTTCTCAGTCGAAATATGATGACCTGTTCTTGTCTGTTAAGTAGGTAGTAGTCGTCCCGTGGAAAGTTTGGCTTTCGTTGTGCCTTTATCATGGAATTCTTTTGGTGATAGCTGATTGGTACATTCGGTTGCTGCATGTTAGCACCTTCCTTGGCGAGTTGATCAGCTCTCACATTTCCTGCTATTCCACAGTGTGATGGAATCCATTGCAGTATAACTCTACACCTATTTTGTACCATGGACAATACCTCTTTTAACTCTGGAAGTTTATTGGATTGTAATGCCTCTAGTACTGACCTTGCATCTGTAAGTATTACAATAGGGTGTGAGGTCCTGTCCAATGATGAAGAAGTGAATTATAAACAATAAATAAAAAGCGAGCATGAAACGAGAGGCCATATAGCAGTTAATATACAGAAGAATGTTGATAATGCCATAGACAGGTAGTGAAACTAATGAATAGGATATGAATAAGATTGACACCAAAAGAAATTTACTTGTCAACATCAGAAGAAGAGTTCACATTTATTGAACAAATCATTAGTCGAAAATGTTCTATTACAGTGTGACAAAACGCAATATTGTGTGCTAGTGTGCTAGAGAAAAATATAGAAGATACATGTTAATTTTACATCATGGCATTAACACCATTCGACATATGCCGGGGCATATAAGGATAAGCATGTAAGGTTTAAGCATATAATACTAGAGCATATAAGGTTTGACCTGGGAGTTATAACAATAATATTGACGAGATAATTATGATGGTTGGGGTGAGGAAGATGATAATGAAGAGGAAGACGACGATTAAGACAATAATGATGATGATGAATACAAATGTCACGACAATAATAGTGTTTCTGTTGTTCTTGTTGTTATTCATATCCAATTTCTGTGTAGTACTTCTACTGTTGACATCTCAATCGTAAAAAAAGTGCAGGTCTTCTTTAGTTGACTTTAGTTGATTGTTCAGCCGTTTCTTTGGAATGAGAGCAGTATCTGCTTGTGGGTAGTTGCTGATGATTGATAGTTTAAATAGCTATTGACTAGCGCATGTCCTGTTCCAAACTGAAATATGAGTGATTAGTTTCTCCTGCTTATATAAACTCTTTTGCTTTTATTGTTCGTGTTCTTTCATCGTATTATTTCACTAAATATGTTTCAACAGTAATCTCATTTGCGCAAATGTTCATTTAAATGTCCTTTTTGTTGTTTCTGAGAATCAGTTTAACTGACTTTCTTTTTGCTGGTTTCGTGCACTTCTTTTGGAAGTGTGTCTACTGTTCCATTTCCTGCTAGATCGATATGTCCAGGGATCCATTGCATGGTCACGTTGAATTAATATGCGGAGATATGACTGTGCATTACTCTAGCTATGTCGATGATATCTTAATTTCCATATGGTATCTGTTTAAGTGTCTCAATAACAGACATTGAGTCTTGGATAATGCATGATGGTTTTTGTTCATGAGATAAAACTGTTGATTTACTAATCATAATGGTGAGAATAATAATTATGTGGAAGAATGTAACAATGACGACGACAACGATGATAATGACGATGATATTATGACAATAACGACTGTGATAATGATAAGAAATAAGAAGACGATGATGATAATAATAATAATTACCTAAACATGTACGACTATTTTAATGTTTACTAAACATGTACGACTATTTTAATGTTTACTAAACTTGTACGAGTATTTTAATGTTTACTAAACTTGTACGACTATTTTAATGTTTACTAAACTTGTACGACTATTTTAATGTTTACTAAACGTGTACGACTATTTTAATGTTTACTAAACATGTACGACTATTTTAATGTTTACTACTTATAACTCATTTGTTTTCTCACCAGCCCCAAGTTGTAGCCAAACAAAACTATTTCCAAACCGCTGAAAGCGACAAGGCGACAATATTAACCTGCGGTCACATGCGTACTGAGATAGAAAATGTAATATGTCTTTTTTTTCCTTCAGGGGACGAAACAATACCACTGTCAAGTTCCGAGTTGCCAGGTAATGGGCATTGTTATATGGGACAGGAAGGAAGGGGTAAAGAATGGGTTGGGGCTACAAATGAAAATGAATCCAGTCAGGAAAATTATATACAGAAACAAATATCTATTGATTGACAGAATATGTATTATTGTTTGCTGATGAGGCTTTTCCAAACATTATTGGAGTCCTAGGACAACATTAAGTATATGAAAAGATAGATTAAATAGATTACATAGGATAGAATATGATAGATATGAACAGTAGAATTGATATATAGGTTCAATATGAGGATGGGAAAAATAAATTAGATAAGACATTTTAATAGATGAGATGAATAGATTTGATAAAATAGTACCCTTAGATGGCGAATCCCAAAACCCCACTTTTCGCGCAGCTGCTTTTCATAGGGAATTTTCAGACATGATAGTGGTCACCAGTTCTGTCATATATCTGATATTTTTCATTGTACAATTAAGTTATAAATATCCATTCTTTATAAATTGGTGACCCTTTCAATAAAACTTTCAAACCCATGTTTATATGGTATTAAAGTAA
Organism: Meghimatium bilineatum; assembly: GCA_034231615.1. Classification (NCBI taxonomy): domain Eukaryota; kingdom Metazoa; phylum Mollusca; class Gastropoda; order Stylommatophora; family Philomycidae; genus Meghimatium; species Meghimatium bilineatum. The sequence continues at coordinate 34,193,680 of CM067320.1, forward strand.
AAAAAATCTCATAGCATTTATTAATGCCGTAGGAGTGTGAGATATTAGCGGTCTCACATTTCAGAGGCTCTGCAAAATGAGGGCGGTAGCCATCTCCTCTCCCTCGCAGTCTTTACTTCCCGAATTAATCCGGTACCCATTTAAGGCGAGGTCGACCCAGGAGCTGTTGCGATCTGAAAAACATTTCCTCCTCAACTGGGAAATGAACCAAGGACCACTTATATGCGAAGCATATGCAGAGCACAAGGACCACTCAGTGCGCTAACCACTGCGCTAACGCGGCTCACTTGTTTATATAGTATACGTCGCATCACAAGAAGTAAGTAATTGCGATAGAATAATAAAAACGAAAACAATGAGACAAATATCTCTACTTATAAAATCAATCAAGATTTAATTAATGTAGTTGTCACAGAAAGTAAATAGAAATGCCTCTTCCTAAATATCAATAAAATAGAAGTTATGGTTATTTCAAATAAACAAAATAACACACCTTGCAATATCAAAGTGAATGATATAGTATTAAAACAGGTCCACCAATTCAAATATTAAGGTACAATGATTACAGCAGATGGAAGAAGTTCAGCGGAAATAAGAAGCAGAATTGGACAGACAAAAACAAGATTCAGAAAAATGAAAAATATGCTGTGTAATATGGCCTTGTCATTAGAGGTGAGAAAGAGAGTTCTGCAGTGCTATATAACCCCTATACTAACATATGGGTGCGAGTTTTGGACAATAAACAAACTGGAAAGTGGAAAATTAGAGGCAACATAGATGTGGTTATACGGAGGAATGCTGAGAATACCATGGACTGCCAGAAAATCTAATGTAGAGTTGTTGAAAGAGTCAAATGTGAAACGGACCTTAATCAACAATATAAGAAAAAGACAATCATCTTTTTTTTTGGCCACTTCATGAGACAGGCAGATTTAGAGAACATAGTCAAAACAGGCAAAATTGAAGGCAACAGAGACAGCGGGCAACAACGTGAGAAGATATATTAGACAGTTTGACAACCTGGCAAGGCAAAGAAACAACAACGACCTTGATACATAATACTGTGGACAGAGAGCTGTGGAGAGCCATTACCCACTACGCCCGCCGGCATGACACCTGATGATGATGATGATAAAATGAATGAAATATATCCAAAACATCGGTAATGTACAGAAATCTTTTATTATATATGTATATATGAGTACATATAAGAAATGTGTATTGTAAGCTTTATAGAAATGTTTATTCACCAAAATGTTATACCGATTATTATCAATAGGTAACACTTGCTCGTTTCTTTTTAAATTATATATTTATATAGACGATACACCACCATGCTTATTTTTTTCTGGTCGAAAATATATTCACTATTACTAAGCCTAATCACTCGAAAAGACACCATATTGTATTCTATAGAAAGCGATAATTAAATTATTTGTCAGATACGTAATAAAATAATGTTTAGATTTGTAGATCTTAGTTAATCGTTGGATCATCGTCACTGCACTCCGGACAAGTCTATTCGTGCTCAGATCTCTCTTTGAATGTAGCCGCCATTACACTTTGACTGACGGTCCCAGTACGCAGTTGCTTTACCATCATTATTCTTGCCCACGAAACCGCTCCTTACTAGCGACATCACATTTCAAACCAAATTCCTTTACTCTGGTCATGGAATAAAAGTCATTGTCACTTATACAGTCATTTGTTCGTGCGTTTTCTCGTGGGGCGTTCAAAATGTCTGCTCTATCCACCGCTCCACCAACAGCCGTAGTAGCAGCGTGTGCAGACAACATAACTGCGCTCTCATTACCCCGGACTCCCGCATGTCACGGCACAAAAATGAAAGTCATTACGCATACAGGAATTCTTCACTGCATCCAGCCACTGTTCCCGAGTGTACCCCGCCTGAACTTTCACAATCATGCTCATCGAGTCACTAAGTATGCAGGCATGCTTGCAGATAGTCTGCGAGCACACCCATTTCAAAGCTTTGGTTACTGCCAAAATCTTCATTGTCATGTTGCTTGTCGTCTGAGCGAATGCACTACTTTCCTCTCTGATGATGTCCCCCCACCTTTGATCCTTGAAGGCCCAGGCACTCCTGATGTGTCTCTCAACTGACCCATCTGTATATATAACCATATCACCTTGTCTGAAATTTTCACCGATCAGAGCGAGTACCTCCGACTCCACCACTGTCGGACACCATTCCCTGCATTCTCTATTGAGGGTTATTATTACGGTGAAGGCTGTCGGTAAATCTAAGGGAGCACGACTCAACTCCGCACCAGGTAGCACATCTTCCAATCTGCACACATTCTGTATAATATCCTCTGCGCGCCCCATCCACAACTTTCTTATCTTAAGTCAACTGCCGAAACTCAGACTGCTGTCCAACATTACCCCTAAGTACTTCATTGTGCTTGTTTTCTCTCGAGGACATCCTCTCTCAAAGTAACCGATGGTGTGGGCTTGTTTACTATATGATTATTTTGGGAAAACCATATTATCGATGCTTTTGATGGATTCACAAAAGCTCCAGAATTACTGCACTACTCCCCTATACGATCAAGCTCCCTCTGCCAATTCTTTGCGGTCGTTTTTCTATTTCTGTCCTGCCTATATACCAAGATGTCATCAGCATAGGACATAGTTCTTCCCGGACCTGCAATCTGAAAGCTTGTAATTTGGACTGTATACACATTAAATAATATTGGGGACAGAGGTGACTCTTGTAGTAGTCCCGGGTTTATGACTGTTGGTGCCGAAGACCAACTCCCACACTTAAGAAGAACCTGTCCCTGAAAAAGTGCCGAGATAATCCACCTGACAATGAAAGGACTAACTTGGAGTTGCAGCATTATGGTCATCAGGAAATCCAAGGGCACTCTATTATAAGCATCTTCCATGTCTATTGCAGCCGAACCTTGTATCATCGTATGACTGATTTACACATCTGCTAAGATCTGCTTGTTTTTGTTTATTTTTATTACATTTACCGGCAGAATTGTTTCTAGAATGGCTGAATGTACGACATGACATTCAAGAAGTTACTTTCTGTCAGGTTTTATAAATCTTTTAACTGGATTTAAAATGTTTGCCGTTTATATTGACCCAGTTATATGGGCTCACTAATCGCTCTGCTTTTCTAAGACATCAAATTGTCTCGTGAAAAGCTTTCAGCTGTCTAAAGGTTAATTAATTTGTAAAACAAGTTTTAATAGATAGATGTTTAAAACATTCAATAGCTATGATAAAATTATGTATTTAGTAATGAGAATTACAGCTTGAAGCTACAGAGTTGCAGGTTATGAGTGGTACTTTCGGCAAGTACTTATGCCGCTTCGTTGAAAGAGACATATAAGAAAACTATACTATTTAATAGTACGACGACAATATGTGCCCTCTCAACCTATTATTCCAGATTCGTGAACAGATTGATATACGAGCATATGTTTCATATAAGTGTTAAAAAATATATTTTATAATTGATTCTATAGATTCCAGTTGTATACGATCTATGTCTATGTGATGTTTGAATTGTGTAAAACAGATTTCATATAAATAACTTCTTTAGTTACCTCTTGCGACGAGTATAGCAGGCAGAACTGCCACTATTATTTGCTCCCCTTTCAGGCACTAGCAACTCATAGTGTTAATCATCATCATCAAGTGCCGTCTCCGCAACGAAGGTTGGCTTCAACGTATCTCCAACATCTCCTGTCTCTTGTCTTGGTGGTGCACTCTGCTAGACTGTAACTTGTCTATCGTGTAATGTTACTCTCCCACGTGTATCTCTGCCTACCTCTTGCTCGCTTCCCTTAGACTTTACCCTCAAGTAAGGTCTTCAATACGGTGTCATGTCTTTTAATGTGTCTAAAGTATTTTTTTTGCCTGATCTTTATTTCTCTTAGTAGTTCTTTCTTCATATTAAGTGTCTTTATCACCTCTTTATTTGTTTTCTTCTCTTTCCATGATGTTCTCCCTATTCTTCTATATACCCACATCTCAAAGGCATCAATTTTGTCTTCTAATTGTTTATTTAGTGTCCATGTTTCTGAGCCATACATTAATATGGAATAGATGTAGCATTTTATAATTCTCATTTTTAACTTGTTTCTAATTTGTTTAGATATTAATAATTTCCTCATGTCATTGAAGGTACTTTTAGCCATTCCTATTCTCCTTTTAACTTCTGTTTCACATCTGCCATCATTTGTGACTATGTGTCCAAGATATTGATACTGTTTTACTTGTTGTAGTTTCTCTCCCTGTATGTTTATGTTTACCTCCTGTTCTTCTGTGTCTTTGCTGATTATCATGGTTTTTGTTTTTTGAATATTTATATCCAGTCCATATTCATTACTTGATTTATTGACTTGATCTATTAGTCTTTGTAGTTCATGTTCACTTTCTGCTAAAAGAACAGTGTCATCTGCATATCTAATGTTGTTTATTATTTTCCCATTGATCTTGAGTCCTGGTATTTCTTCTATATTTTTAAAGATATTCTCTGTGTAGATATAAATAGGCTTGGTGATAAAATGCATCCTTGTCTTACCCCTCTTCTTATTTCTATGTATGGAGAGTAGCTGTTTTCACACCTTATTGATGCAGTTTGTTCCCAATATATATTTATAATCAGCCTGATGTCTTTTCCATCTATGCCTATTTCTTGAAGACATTTGATTAATTTTTCATGTTGGACTCTGTCAAAGGCCTTGCTGTAGTCTATGAAGCAAATATAGATACTTTTTTGAACTTCTATATATTTATCTATCACTAGCTGGATACTCTGTATAGCTTCTCTATTTCCTTTGTTTTTCCTAAAACCGAATTGTTCTTCACCGACCTCCATGTCTATCTTGTTCTTAATTCTTTCATGTATTATCTTGAGAAGTATTTTAGTTAGATGGCTCATTAGACTTATTGTTCTATATTCTGTACAGTCCACAGCCCTGGGCTTCTTAGGTAGTGGTATGAATATTGATGATGTTAGGTCTTAAGGTATATGGCCTGTTTCGTATATGTCATTGCAAATTTCTGTGATATTATCTACACCAAATTCATTTAGAGTTTTTATTATGTCTGCTGTTATGTTGTCAGAGCCTGCAGCTTTTCCACATTTTATTGAATTTATTGCATGTTCTACTTCTGATTTCAGTATTGCTGGTCCATCATTGTTGTGTATTGTTGGTTTTTTGTTCCGTTGGTCGTCAAACAGTTCTGTTACATAATCTGCCCATCTTGTGAGTGCTTCTGTTTTATCAAATATTATTTTACCATTTTTATCTTTAATGCAGCCACCCCCATTTATAGGATTTTTCTTATTTGTGATCAACCTTATCTCCTTATGCATTAATTTTGTCTTCTGTTGTAATAGTGTTAATAGGTATGTTTAATAACCAGATTTAATTAGTGGTTAAGAGTAGGTGAATGTAAGCATAGGAGTGTGTGTGAATGTATGTAAATGTAAGTGCGTAAATCTGAGTTGGTAAATGCTAGTATAAGAATGTGAATGTAAGAATGTAATTATGTGAATATGAGTGGATAAATGTAAGTATGTGAATGTGAGTGGATAAATGGAAGTATGTGAATGTGAGTGGGTAAATGTTAGTGTGTGAATGTGAGTGGGTAAATGTTAGTGTGTGAATGTGAGTGGGTAAATGTTAGTGTGTGAATGTGAGTGGGTAAATGTTAGTGTGTGAATGTGTAAATGTAAGTATGTGAATGTGAATGTAAGAATGTAAGTATGTGAATATGAGTGGATAAATGTTAGTGTGTGAATGTGAGTGGGTAAATGTAAGTATGTGAATGTGAATGGATAAATGTAAGTATGTGAATGTGAGTGGATAAATGTAAGTATGTGAATGTGAGTGGGTAAATGTAAGTATGTGAATGTGAATGTAAGAATGTAAGTATGTGAATATGAGTGGATAAATGTTAGTGTGTGAATGTGAGTGGGTAAATGTTAGTATGTGAATGTGAGTGGATAAATGTTAGTATGTGAATGTGAGTAGATAAATGTAAGTATGTGAATAAGAGTGGGTAAGTGAAAGCATATGAATGCGAGCGAGAAAATGCAAATTATGAATGTGAGAGGGTAAATGTAAGTGTGTGAATGTGCGTCAGTAAATGTAAGTGTGTGAATGTGATTGGGGAATGTTAGTGTGTAAATGAGAGCGGGTAAATGTAAACGTGTGAATGTGGGTGAGCAAATGTAAGTGTATGAATGGTAATGGCGTAATTTTGATAAATTTTGTGTTTGTGATGGGGTAAATGTAAATGTGTGAATTTTGGCTAGTTAATGTAAGTATGTAAATGTTCGTGGGTAAATGTTGATTTTTAGTGTAATTGGGTAAATGTATGTGTATGAATGTGAGTGGGTAAGTGTAAGTGTGTGAATATGAGTGGGTAAGGGAAAGTGTGTGAATGTGAGTGTGTAAGTGTGTGAATGTGAGTGTGTAAGTGTGTGAATGTGAGTGGGTAAATGTAAGTGTGTGAATGTGAGTGGGTAAGTGTAAGTGTGTGAATGTGAGTGGGTAAATGTAAGTGTGTGAATGTGAGTGGGTAAGTGTAAGTGTAGGAATATGAGTGGTAATTGTAAGTGTGTGAATGTGAGTGTGAGTGTGTAAGTGTGTGAATGTGCTTTGGTAAATGTAAGTGTGTGAATGTGAGTCGGTAAATTTTTGTGAATGTGAGTGGTTAAATGTTAGAGAGTAAATTAGAGTGGCTGAATACGAAATTGTGAATGTCAGTGGGTGACTGTCAATGTGTGAATTGGGGGTTGAATATGAAAGTGTTGTTGTTAACCCGTGAATATAAGTTGGATGATGTCAATGAGTGATTCAATGACAATATGAAAGCATTGATGTTAACACTTTACTGTGTGTTGGTGAATGGGAGTGTGAGAATGCGAGTGCTTGAATGTGAGGTGGGAATATAGGTACGTGAATGTAAGTTGATAAATGTAAGCGTTCGATTGAGAGTTGGTGAATATCTTTTGTTACTGAATGGATTCGTGTGAAGGAGTACAGGCAGGCTTTCTATCTATCTATCTATCTATACGCTGTGTCCCTTGTTTGCCTTGCAGCGTCAGGGGTGGAAGAGTTCTCTGGAGATGGCCTTCTTGTGCGCTGTTTGTAAGCTTGTTCCTGTGGCTTCTTTGATTTCTGTGATCCATCTTTTACATGGTCTGCCTCTGGCTTTATAACCGTTATGTCTATGTGTCATGGCCATTTGTGGCATGCTATATGTCGGTAGTCTGGAAGCGTGTGCAAACCACTTGATCTGCTGTCTTTTGATGTGTTCCAATACTGGTATTGTTTTGGTTATCTGTCTGATGTTATCGTTTATAATTCTATCGCTTAATGACACTCCGAGTATTCTTCGTAGACATGTCATTTCTGTTGTCACTATTTTTCTTTTGTCTTGTGCTGTCATTGTCCAGGTTTGGCACTGGTAGCATAGTGATGGAATAATAATAATAGTCTTGTATAATGCAACTTTAGTGTCTATGTTTACATTTTTGTTCTTGAAAATGCGTGTCATCTGTCCTAGGATCTGGTATGTTTTGTTGCATCTATTTTGTATCTCTTTACTGGTTTTCCCTTCACTCGATATAATGCTACCTAAGTAAGTGAACTCATTTACTTGTTTAAGGTGTTTATCATCGATGGAGATAATGATATTTCTTTCTTTCTTTGCTATTGCCATTATTTCAGTCTTTTCAATATTAATCTTCATGTTGAATTTTTGACATGTTATGTGGAGTTTGTTCATATGGTCTTGCAATTGTTCTTCTGATGTCGCTATTAGTACTTGGTCGTCTGCAAAGAGTAGTTCGTTCAATTTGTCTTTTATGTTATCTTCTTCGTTGGTACTTGTTAGTTTACAGATGTGGTCGATATATGTTATAAAAAGTAAGGAGGATAGGACACACCCCTGGCGAACTCCTGATTGAATTTGGAACTTATTGGACACACCTGCATTTGTTCTTACTGCACATTGGCTATTTGCATAAATTCCCTTGCATATGTTGATTAAATGTTCTGGTACGCCGTATATTGATAGTGTTTTCCATAGTTTCCATAGGCTTTCTATGGGCTGTGGAAATAAAGGCCGCTTTGCATAACAGACGCCGCGACATGTACAGGAATGATTTTTATTTTGGTTGGTGAATATGACAGCATGAATGGGACTATACGTTTAAGTGCGTAAATGTTAGTGAGTGAGTGGGTGAGTGAGTGGGTGAGTGAGTGAGTGAATGAGTGAGTGAGTGGGTGGGTGGGTGGGTGGTTGATGAGTGAGTGAGTGAGTGAGTGACTAAGTAAGTGAGTGAGTGAATGAGTGAGTGAGTGAGTGAGTGAGTGAGTGAGTGAGTGAGTGAGTGAGTGAGTGAGTGAGTGAGTGAGTGAGTGAGTGAGTGAGTGAGTGAGTGAGTGAGTCAGTGAGTCAGTGAGTGAGTGAGTGAGTGAGTGAGTGAGTGAGTGAGTGAGTGAGTGAGTGAGTGAGTGAGTGAGTGAGTGAGTGAGTGAGTGAGTGAGTGAGTGAGTGAGTGAGTGAGTGAGTGAGTGAGTGAGTGAGTGAGTGAGTGAGTGAGTGAGTGAGTGAGTGAGTGAGTGAGTGAGTGAATCACTAAATTAGTGAAACCATTCCAATAGATCAGTTACTATAGATTAAGTATATTTATGAAACAGTAAGAAATATGTTCCTGTTAGTGGTGCCTGTATCCTTTATATAGAGTGATCGGTGATTGTTGTGGCAGGATTAGCTGAACTTAAACCATCATTTATTGTTACAGTCATTCATCTTGAAATAACAAATATGGTTACGAGTCCAGGGTTGAAAGAACCGCCACGACTCTCCATAAAACAGCTTTAATCCGTGACCTTTCGCTAGTTATACAGGCTAGAGTGCTAACTCATTTTAAGTAACTGTGTACGGCCACTCTGAGTATTGCAGTGATTTTCATTGACTGTTGGGAGCGTAAATAACAAAGTGTAAATACAGAACCAATGAAAATCATGGCAATAGTCGGAGTAGCCTAACGTAGTGGCGCTGCACACAGGCTTGTCTAACGAAGGTCACGTTCAATCATTTACGTGCATCCATCATCATTAAGTGCCACTGCAACGAACCTACAGAATCATGCCTTGATGCTGGACCATCACTCTTTACCTTAGTGGCAATGTCTGTTAACTTGTATCTTGCCCATCTCGTGATGTTTCCCCCCCCCCCCACACTTTTATCTCGTCGATGCGACGCTCCACATCTCTATCTTTAAGTAGAATCTTCAAAAAAGAGTTATGTATTTTACGATGCCGAATATATTGTATTGTTTTTATTTGTATTGCCTTTAATAGTTCATTTTTATAATATTATGCTGTCAGAACATCTTCGTTTGTTTTCATTTTCTTCCACGAATCTCTCCCTATTCTTCTATATATCCAAGTCTCAAAGACATCATTTCTGTCTTCTAGCTGTTTGTTTATTATCCATGTGTCTGAGCCATACATTAATTTAGAGTGAAAATAGCACTTTGCAATTCTTCTTTTTTAGTTTGTGATTTGTTTGGTTGTTTACAGTTTCCTTTTGACACCGAACGTATTTTCAGCAGTTCTCATACTTATTTTAACCTTTTTTTTACACCTACCATCATTTGTGATTATGTTCCCCAGATATAGGAAATTTTTGAATCGTTGCAGAATCTCTCTATTTATTTTTATGTTTAGCATTGGTTTCTTTTCAGTTTTGTTGAAATTCATAGGTGAGTTAATATCTAATCAATGGCCCCTTTTTGGTTTCTCTACTTGTTCTATTAGTTTCTTTAATTTATGTCCCTCATCTGCAAAGAGGACTGTGTCATCTGCATATATTAGATTGTTTATTATTTCACAAAATGGTGAAAAGGCCTGGTATTCTTCGATATGTTTTAATATTTTCTCTGTGTAGATGTTAAATATAGTGGGTGATCCAATTTATCATTGCCTTACTCCATACGGTTAGTGGCCGCTGTAGATCATTTGTTAGTGATCTAGTTTCCTATTTGGGTGACCCCAAACCTATGGTTAAATTATTGTAAATATTATTCAAATCCATTAGGAAGACAACTGCCTGGAAAGAATATATCACATGATAAGGATTATTAAAATCGCCAAATTCTCTTATGTCAAGCTAACCTAAAGAAATGAGTACCATATCATCTGTGAAATTAAATATGGAGGGGGTGATGCTGAACACATCATCTATAGGTATGTCGTTGAGTTGGCCAATGAAAAATACGATACTAATACCACAGTTTCCAATATGCATCAATGACGTGGGAAATAACCTTGAACAAACATGGACTAAATGCAACCTCGGCGACACATCTGGCCTTGAAACGACAGCTTAAGATATGACCCCTACGCTTAACGGCAAGTGTGAATGCGATCAACAATCGTTCACCTGGGGATAGACAATAGACAATAGACGTGGGAAAAACTTTACTGTTTACCACAACGATAACTCAAACAAATCGAAAATAACATCCCATGAATTGCAAACGAAGATACCATTTGAGAAAGTGGTATCATGCGCACTTATCTGCAGAAAGAAGAGACTCAATCAAACAAATTGCACGCAAATAAAACACAATTACTTCCAGAGTTCGTACCAAATACAGTAGACTGGAAAATCACGTGTGTAGAAAGCATCAATTTAATGAAACTTGTGCACTGAGCCAAGAAACTGCAGAAGACATCCGTCACGCATGTCAATTGTATAATAAAGACAGAAAAGGGGGTGGTGAGATGTGGATACTAAACTGAAAGAAAATCGAACTCTGAAACAAAATCGAACTTTAGAGACGATATTTGGGAATTAGTAGCTAGGTTTTTTAAAGGGCATTAATACTTGGAAATCTTAACTTCATGAACACACTTATTACGTCCCTTTTTTACAACAGACCTCGGAGAAGATATCACATAACTAGTACTTAGAGGTTATTCCCATCACAAATACATTGTCTGTTGTGTGTGTGTGTGTGTGTGTGTGTGTGTGTGTGTGCGCGCGCGCGCGCGTGTGTGTGTGTGTGTGTGTGTGTGTGTGTGTGTGTGTGTGTGTGTGTGTGTGTGTGTGTGTGTGTGTGTATTTACAGTATATATATATATATATATATATATATATATATATATATATGAATCAGGTAATATGGAACTCATGACGGTTACTGCGATACAACTTGGATAAGGTAACGTTGTGACTTACTACTGTGTGCTGCAACATCTTCTCCTTTGGGTCTGACACATCCAACTTCAGCAGTATGCCATTTATTGGTGACCTTGACGTTCTATTAGGTAAATTATATAACCTTTAGTTGTCTTTGACGACATTCATAGCAGGTCACTTTATCATTTATTGCTCCTCTTTCGGGGCCTTTGAAACACATCGGTGCCTGTTAGAGTATGCAAGTTCACAGATGTAAGGAGGAGGTGGTTGTACTGATCAAATATGCAATTGGAATGTGTTATTTAGAACTCAAAAACAAGTTGTTGTTTTTTTTGTGTTTTAACCGCCCCCTTCCCCCCCCCCCCCCCTTCTCCTCCTAAAAAAAAAGATCTCCAAAAACCACGATAGTAACGGGAAAAAAAGATGATTTTTTTTTTAATCCATCTGCCTTTAAGCAAATGCGTTTCTACTTCCTATGAAGTATGTATAAGGAGGATTGCAGAAGATACGCTTTCTGTAAAAGGGGGCGTTTTTTACCTGCAATAAAAATGGGTACAGTACAAGTAGAAACCATCACATATGTAATGGGACAATATCTAGCGGAAAGAAGTTTTCCGGTAACTATGGAGAAAAAGGACATAACAACATATTATACAAGGGACACAATCATAAATAATGCAACAAGTTTTATTGGAACAAGTGATCTTGCATAAGAACGAGAATAGCGTGAAAGGTGCTGTCTGTGACTGATATCCTTGATTTCCACAAAAATTCTGCATGACAGCTTTCAAGATAGTTTAGACTAAACTTTAGACATGTGACACGATGTTTATTGTTTCTCCATTTCATGCTACACCAAACTACTTCGGTGTTCATGGCGCCATTTTTGTTATTGCTCTTCCGTAAAAGCGTAGCTAACTTATATTTTAACCTGGGGTCTTTGTGACCTCTAATATTTGATAGTAGTGTTTCCTGATATAACCTAATTGGACTTTGTTCTCCGTTGGTTGAAAGATGCGCGCCTCTCCAAAAGAGAGGTAAGCTCATTAACTACCTACCGTAACGAGTAGATAGTTAAACGGAAACCATTCATATTGCGCGCTACACACGAGACCCCTACCCCACTGTGTAGCTCGCAGAAGGAATGTAGACTACAGATATTATCAACAGGTAGTAGTTTTCTGCTTTGTAGAAAGACAACCGATTCCTGCTCATTTCTAGGGTGACTCATTAACGTTAATCATAATGTTTGTGTTAGCAAAAGTGATGTTTTTTAATGGAGCAACAAATTCCAGTGAATTGTCATAAGCTGTGACTATCTAAAAAGTTGGATTCAAAACTTGAACTTTGTGATGGCGTCTACTTGTACTGAGCCAAATAATGGAAAAATTGTATTTCTTTGTTTTCTTTGAGTGTTGCTGACATTCTTCTGGGAAACCGCTAAGGGGAGTTAGGAGAAACACCCGCTTTTTTTGTGTGTGCTTGCTCCTGTTTCTTAATATTAAATGCCATGTTTGACTTCCTAGGGAGTGGAGGGTTGGAGCTGCCCAAATCCCCCTACATCTACTACGGTCTAGCATATAGGCCTACATGTGTGCACTTTTATTATGTAATAATTTATATTATTCGTTCATAATAGTTAATTATTTATTATAATGTATAGATTTGTCTCATGCTACTGGAATAGTCACGATTATTTTATTATTTGCCGTTTCCTGTCCAAGACCGTAGACAACGAGGGGGTCGCAGGTTATGTTTAACTCTCCCTCCTTCCCTTTAACATTTTGGAAATTATAACATAATCTAGTAACACGACTGATAAATAAGCAAATAATGGGTAATACCACTCCCACCTTTTTTTTAAAAACATAATATCCGAAAAACGGATCCTAAAATATCATGCAGGCTTTTTCTAGGTAAACCCCCTCCCTTTTATCCCTTAACGAGGCCTTTTCATCATTAGGTACCGTCTCCGCAACGAAGGTATATGCAACAGACCACCAACATTCCACGTCTCTTGCTTTGATTGTGCCCTCTACAATAGCCTGTCCATCTCTTGATGTTTCCCTCTCACTTGTATCTTTGCCTACCTCTTTCTCGCCTTCCCTCAACAGCCTTATCTAGAGCCTGTCTCATACCTTTCATTGATTATATTAATTAAATCCAAGATATAATCATAGATCATGGCAACGTTTTTACGTGCTCCATCCACTGTTTATTTTTCAATTTTAACAATAGTTGCTCCCTTTTTATAGTAAGACTTCATAACTTCCGGGGAAAACATGCAGATTTTACAGCAGAGATATCTGAGAAAATGGTACGAGAGTCGTCGACAATGTAGAGTGCACGTCATCAGCCTGATTATATTTTAACATTAAAACAATACAAAACTATGCATCCACCAAAATCTATCTCACGAAGGGTGCACAATCATGGGCAATTGTTTTCGTAGGTGCTGTGGTGTCCTAGACCGAAGGTAACTATTTTTTTTTAAAAAGGCTAAATTAATATTTTGTCGTGTGTGATTTAAATCCTGTTAGCGTTGTTACTGTTAAGCAGGCCTAGTTTTAAACATTGATTCCTTGGATATATTCAATAAATAATACTGGCATGTCATGTGGTATGTCGACAGTCTCATTTATATTGATTCATATTCGTGTTCGAAAACAAACTTGACCGGCTGGAGATTCATTTTCAATGTTCCTAGTGTTTGCTGAATTTGTTATGGTAGGTGGGGGCTATCCATAAAATTTGTGATAAATATTGTCAACAATTTTTATGGTCATTTTTTTTTTGCTCCCTTCTCAACAATTGTGAAGAATTCAATGCCCATGTTTAATTACTTCAAAAAATGTTACCCCTACTCCTCCCGAAAGCATAAAATAAATTTTCTGAGAATAGTAAGAAAGAACTAAGAGTCCTGATTTATTTCACATTCTTAACCAAAGATTTCAAATTCATCAGTAAATTTCAAATAAGTACATTTGATGGCACAATGAACATGTTTCTGCAATTATATTTACGATCTGTAATACATGACAAGTCCACAATCATTGAGTGCATAGGGAAATCAAAGGGCATAGCATAATTTAATTTTCTTTCCTTCGCTTAGTAGTTCATTTTATTACTAACTATTACTAATTTGTCACAGGTCAAATCCCACTCACAATGTCTTGTTTAAAAAGTTGAATTTTTTTCAGAGATCCCTGGTGATTATTGCTCAAAGCTGTGGTCATGGAGTTACGTGTTATGAATGGTTCTTTCAACAGGTGACTGCCACTTCGATGAGAGTACCTTGTTATAATGAAATAAATCCTCTATGCCGTTAGAACTTTTCAATTAAATTATCATTTTCAGCACAAAACATATCACTAAAAGATATAATTGTTACCCTATATTACGTGGTGTTTTTTTTTTACAACATACTATTTTGACTCAAATATCTCCGCAATTTTTGTGTTCACAATTTTAATGGTTCCTTCCCTTTAAAGTCAGATTTTTTAAATTTATCCTATAAATTTTCAAGATATACATTCTTCTTCTTTCATTCACTTGAAACATGTCTATATCTGTAATTCTGTCTCCTTAATAAAACTCACTGTCTTTTGTAGTTCATACAGTGGCCCATAGAGCTTCGATTCCAGTATTGTTTCCTCTGGCCAATATGTCTGCCTCAGCGTTTTATACTCAGAACAAACTTGAAGTATATGCTTGGTTATCTGTGCTGCTTGCCCACATGTGCACATGGCTGTGTTGCCAATCTTGAACTTTGTATACATGTGACTGCGGAATCGGTTGTGTCCTGTTCTAAGGCATATAATTACAACTTGTTCTGATCTATTCATACTGTGATAGTCATCTTGTGTTGGTGTTTGTGGCTTTCTTATTGACTTGATCATCTGTTTTTTCTGATGGTATGTGATTGGTACATCTTGTTGGTCTTCGGTGACACCTTCTTTAGCTAGTTGTCTGCTTTTTGATTTCCTGGTATTCCACAGTGAGAGGGTATCCACGGCATGGTTACCCTATACTGGTAAGACAGTTCAATAAGTATTTTTTTCCAGTCCGTTAGTTTTCCAGACTGTAGAGCTTGAAGCACTGACCTTGCATCTGTCAGGAATACCACAGGCTGTAGGCGAAGATTGGAGTTCTGCAGGTTTTTCAGTTGCTACCCTAATTGCCTGAATTTCTGCATCATAATTATTGCAGAATTTCCCTGTTTGTGTTCTGATCGTATCTCTAGACTTGTGTGGATATTTTATATATACATCTGCACCTCTATTCCTCATTGGGTTCTGTGCTGACCCATCTGTGCATTCTGTGATGCATATGTCTTGTGGATATTCCTCATCCAGGAAACTTAAGGTGACTGTCCTCGCTGCGCACTGTTCTGTTCGTCCTCGCTTAGTATTCCTTTCATGTGGGTCTGAATGTATATTGGTATTCCATGCCTTTCACTCCAAGGGGTTTGTTTTGGTACAGACCTTAAGGGGCTGTCAACTTCAGGAAGGTCTGTAAGTTGTCTATGGAGTTGTTTAGCTTGGTGGATAAAACTGCTTCTTTTCAGTAACCCCATCGCTAGATTTTGGAATCTTTCCTTCATTGGATGACTTGGCATACACTTAAAATTTTCTGCTTGTATTAGCATCTTTGTGTCTCTGCATTCGCCAAGTGTTTGCATTCTTCCTTTTTTCTGCATCTGTACTATGGGTGTTGATTTCATTACTCCCAGCATTATCCTGAGTGCCTGGTTTTGTACTTTATCTAGATCTTGTAATGTGGTATTTGAAGCAGGACACTACGGAGCTGAACCATATTCCAGGTGTGATCTTATACCTTGCTGGTACACTTTACGGAGTAAGATGATACATGATTTGTATATTATTCTGTTTGTATTTAAATGTGTAAATGCAATTTTTTCTAAAATATTGTGTAAATAACATTTGTTTACATTTTTACAGGGAATATTTTTATTATTTAGTTTCACCTAAGTTAATTTTCTACAAATGAAATATTCGCTATTGATACTACTTTAGTTTATTTCTGTTTGTTTGTTTTTAGTTTATTTGTAAAAATATACTTTTTTCCCTAAACAAAACCACAATATATAGGAAAGGGTACCAAGCCCATAGAAACATTAATATACAACTTTTCCAATTTTGTGTGTGCATATTATGATACCTGAACTCATATACTTGAAATATTTACTAATCATATTTTATCAGTTGGAAACCTTAAATGGCGTAATAGAGGCTTAACAGATCACTTTGTTTTTTGACATCCACAAGGGATGTCCATAAATTATACTACAATTTTTGCCACTTTTAAAACCCTGCCCCCCCCCCATATTAAAAACTATTATTATTAATTCAGGGCCCTCCACTGCAGCTAGATTATTTTTTGACAATTTGCTTCATTTTTTCTTTGGGGGGGGGGGGGTGTGTTTGGAAAACACAATAATTTTTTGTTTTTAAAGATTTGTAAATATTTTTTGTTTATTGTAAATAAAGAATTTAATACTGAATCTAATGATTTGTTTTGTTGGTATATGGATGATAGAAGGTAGTGAAGATAAAAATGTAAAGCAAAACAAATCAATAAAACAATTACCAATGCTTGTCCGATGTCTCGCATCATTGATAAAATTCCTCTACACGACTAGGCCTATTGTATTTATAATGTTGTTTCATTACGAAAGAAAATAACCTGAGGGATAACTTAAACAAATTGCTATTTGCAGATGATCAAGCATTAGTAGCATCATCAGAAGAGCAACTACAAAGATAAATAGACAGGTTACATCAAACATGCCAAACCTTTAACATGAAGATAAACTTAGAAAAGACTGAAGTAATGAAGATAGGAAGAACAGAAAGAACACCAATATATATATATAGGCCTATATTGGAAACAACAGGCTTGAACAAGTGACAGAATTCACATATGTAGGAAGCAGTATAACAACAGATGGCAAGAGCAGTAAAGAAATAAAAAATAGATGTAGTAAAGCATACCAAGTCCTAGGGCAAATGGCACCAATCTTCAGAAACAAAAATGTAAATTTAAATACCAAAATAACACTAATAAAAACAATTATTATGCCAGTGCTGTGCTATGAATGCCAAACATGGACAACGACAGCACAAGACAAACGTAAACTAGTAACAGCTGAAATGGCATGCTTATGCAGAATCCTAGGAATATCGCTAAGAGTGAGAAATTAAGACATTAGACAAAGAACCGGAGCACCACCCCATATTGGAGTAAATTAAGAGCCAACAGATCAAATGGTTTGCACACATCAGCAGACAGCATACCACAGCAAGCTATGCTACACAGATACAATGAAGGCAGACCTAGAAAAACATTCATTACTTTTTGCACTGTGATTAATACTGTCTAAAAAAATATTCATTAATTTTTACACTTTAATCAGTGCTGTCTTTAGATCTGAAAACATTCATTAATTTTTGTACTGTGAAGAAAGTTCAAATCAGTATGGGAAGACTCTATAGACATACATTTATATTTGTGTACATTTATTGTTGCAGGAGATACATTCGGTCAAAGTACACTGCAGAGCAAGATTTTTCAATTGAGGTTTGTTGTTTATAATGGACACGCAATGATTATATGAAGAGAATTGTATGATTTCCTTTATATTCTTACTGCTTAAAACTTGAATCTCCCATGTATAAATGAGAAATTTCACTGAAAAACAGAACAGTGAGATATATAAACTGGTCTTAATCGGAACTGCAGGAAACTGAAACATTGTTTAACTAATGTCAGGTTTCCACTTAATCAATGTATACTATGAAAATTTAACCAGAGACATACATATAACGGAGTTAAAATGAAATGCAATACTCATGTTGTTATTCACACTATAACTGAACACATGCAAATGTTGCACTGATTGATTATTGATTTTGAGTCAACATCACTGAACTCCGGCAAACATATAGGTCAGTCTCCCCAAGAAATATTGAAGTGTATGCATACTGATGGCTCACTGGTTGAAAACATTCCTAATTTTATCCATCAGATGTCCAGTCCTACTCGTATCAAACTGAATACCAAATTCTCCCAATTGTATCCTAAATGCATCATCTATATTAGAGTCTACATTCAACAAGCACTTGCCAAGAAATTGCAAAATGTTTCCCTTATTCATTCTCAGTTCACTGACTATAGGTGCATTGGATGCAAACCTATCTGCTCTATCAGTTTGCAGTGATGATGATCCGACGACTAACTAACTATCTGCTCTCATTTCCACAAACACCAGTATGTCCTGGGCAGTAAATCCATGTGGCACCCACAAAGATTGGAATAGACTATAAAGGTCATCCACTCATTCTGACACCGATCATTTTGAATCTTTCAAAGCATGGACTGAGAATCAGATACTATGAATTACACTAGTAAAATGAGTCTCAGAGAGCCATTGAAGAATTAAGTAACAGCCTCGACTAAATCCTCATACTAAAGGTAGTTGCTTTATATTCGCTCACCAATCATTTTACCAATTGCACTCAGCATATGGAAGATCGAGTGACAACAACCAGTGGTCACCAGACCAAACACCTACAAAATTATATTTCTAGAAGATGATATGACTATATTGAGGCATTCTAATTTATGAAAACCCCACTAGCATTCTATCTTTACAGTTATATGTTTTCATGTTATAATGTCCTGTTTGTGATCATCTCTCCTCTGGAGTAGAGGGCC
Source organism: Meghimatium bilineatum (assembly GCA_034231615.1). Lineage (NCBI taxonomy): Eukaryota > Metazoa > Mollusca > Gastropoda > Stylommatophora > Philomycidae > Meghimatium > Meghimatium bilineatum. Next base: position 34,212,631 of record CM067320.1, read on the forward strand.
CTCCTACTTGTGGCATTGCACTTCATCATAGAGCTTGTGACGAGGGCTGGCAAGTTTTCATTTGTTTGATGCTGTACAACAAACTGACATTCAGAAACCAACTGTGGAGAAAAGAGAAGCTTGTGGTGAAACCATCTGATTAAGAACATGATGTTAATATTGATCTTTCCAGATCTGGCAGACATAGCACACAAGACTGTGATGGCAGACTGTAGGTTGCGGGGAATGAAGAGTGATGAAACTCACTTAAGATCCACTACCCATCAATGAAAGTCTGGGAACAGCCATGTGAAAAAGATCATCTGACCAGTTGAAAAAGGTGTTCCTGGTCCCATGCCCTACTTTTTTAGAGCAGCACTCTAAGTGTAAAAGCAGGCTCCAGAAAATAGCCTATATCCAATTGCACTAGCTATAATATCCCAGCTAGATTTCTCACATGGTGAACAGATCCATCTGTGAACACTATAAACATTACTGAACACAAACAAATTACTAATTTTTTTCTTTAGTTTTTTAAGTAGTCTCCAAAGTATTTCTTGACACAGTCTACACTTTTGGCTAACTGACTTTCCACAAAGAAATAAGCCTTAGAAAATAGACTAAACATCTGAATCATTCTGCAGAAGTGCAAATTGCTGTAGTTCCTTTAAACTTTTGACAGCATCAGTCATTACTGTATACTTTTCTTCTTGCAATATAATTTCAATTTCCTCCTCTTCTTCTTTCCCTTTTATCTCATCCTCTAATCCTATCCAACTTTCTCTATAATTCTCAACTAAAACTTGATGTCAAACTTGTTTCTGCTTTGGTTTACCAATTTTGGTCTATGTTGATGTAGTCTTCAGCATTACAGTTGTTGGAAGTCCAGCTTCATTCATGTAGTTTTGTAAATCCATCTGGTCATTCTCATTTTCAACACTGGTAATAACTTCATCCTTAAAAAATCCTGACTGCTATTTCCATCTTGTGATGTCTCATGCTCTGCACACTTAGAGCATTTCCTTTTTCTGTGCCACTTAAGTTCCAGAAAGATATAATAAAACCTTCGAAAACTAGCATGGTTCGGACATGTATGCAGGCACGATTCCTTGTCAAAAACAATACTGCTGAGAACTGTCAAGGGTGGAAGAAGCAGAGGAGGACAAATAAAGACATGGACAGACAACATCAAGGAATGGACAGGGCAAGATATTTCCACACTCATCCGCATCGTTGAGGATAGAATTCGCTGGAGGACTCTGTGTGCTGAAGCATCCAATGTGGTACCCCTATGACCCTGAAGGGTTATGGGTTTATTGATAGATTAAATAAAATCCTGATCTCTTCTTGAGCTATAAACAAGTATTTGCTTGTGATTTTTTTTTCCAGGGAGCTTCTTATCTCACTACTTTGGCTGGGTTAATTATCTGATTTATTTGTAAAATGATTTATTGATCTCCTGAAAAACTTAAATTGTTTCCACGATTTTCTGCCTAAAGGCTTATTGTTCATTTCATTTCTACATTAGACATTTTCCACTTAATCTGGGGAAATTTAACATTTTTTACAGCTACAAAATCATGAGACTGGAAAATAACTTAGTTAAAGACAAATTTTCAACTAATGAAGGTTTATGATAGGTTTTGCTGTGTATAAATGCGAGTATGTCAGTGTGTGTGTGTCTATATATATATCCTTTAGGACTCCAGGTTAAAATTACACAATTTCTTCCCGGTTTTTTTTTTGACAATGTTCATTATTTTTGGTGAGTGTTTGTTAAACGCAATAACTATTTTGTTTGTAAAAATATCAAAATATTTTGTGCACATGTAAATACAGGAGTGAATAATTTGTATAATCATGTGGGTTTTTTTTGTGTTGTATGTGTGAAATGACAGTTGTGAAGTTGAAAATTGGGGTGGGGGTCTGAAAACTACTAATTAAAAAATTTCAAAAAATATTTCTTGTTCCACCAAATACTTGAACAATGTGTGACAACACTGATAAAATTCTCATAAATACCTATCCTGTTGTATATGTTATTTTCATATTCAAACTAATATAATATGGACTGAACAAACTAATAAAACATGAAGAAATCAAATACAATGTCCTTCCGTTCAACACTAGACCTAGGCTGACATACAATGTAATTATTTTCCATGCTAACACATGACACCCCTGATAAATATTGTTTTTGTGTTATTCAATGACTGAATGAACATTCTTATATTATAACAGCAACTAAAACATGTAGGTATTACTTGCTATGATGTCCACAAACCATGCCATGCGGTACTACATTTGACAATAAAATATGGTGCCGAAAATCAATATAATTCTTTCTAGACTTTCTGTGAACCTTAGGAGAACAGGAACTCTCATTCTTACTATCGTATTGTGTATAGGAATTTGACCTTTAGGCTGTGACATATTCCTAGTTTTCTGTGACCAGAATTCTCTGTCATGTGAGCTTAACTTCTTGTGATTCCGTATTGAGGAATCGGGGCATAGCAACGGAGGTGACTGGAGACGCTGATGGGCCACTGGTAACGGATAGTCGTCAGTGTTTCCAGTCACCTATTGGATCAGTAAGGATATATATATACCCCGGTATATATAATTGGTCCTCTTTTAACAACATTGAGGCAAAATACAGTTTTACGCCAATAATCCTCATTGATAAACAGCATGTCTAGGGTGATATGGCCATCATTATATATGCTGATATGCTATCTTTACTGATACCCATTTCCTTGAATCTTGGTTGACTTAGCAGCCACTAGGGATCACAATATATTGCCAGTTGAGTTGAAAATCAAACATTTAATCACCTGACTAGGAAATTGTTTGTTAACCCCTGAGCTACTGAAATTCATATATATATATATATATATATATATATGTATATACTGTTCAAAAAAAGAAATACAATATTATTGCATTACTAATGGAAACAAAATTTCAAACATGTAACAATTTTTATATGTTTTTTAAAAATATATATACTGACTCTCTCTATATATATATATCTGAGAGTCAGTACCATAAATACATTTGTATGTCACAGGTTGAGTCAGTGTTTATGTGCTCAGTGGTTGCAGTGACCTGTGCCTGATCTAAAGTCTGTGTCAATTTAAGTTGCCCATAAAAATGCAGTAGTTTTAACCACAATGAAGTTTACAAACCTATTTTACATTTATTGTGTTAGGAGGAGACTGGTTTGATGATAATATCATCCCTGCACAATAATTGAGTAAGTTTGCAAGACTCAGGTGGAGTAAGGTTTGAAGCTTGGGGAGAAAAATAATTTTACGTTTAGTCTTCTCAATGAAGATATAAACTTTATGTGGGGGTGTCCATGTGGATTTCTGATGTGAAAAACTTCAGAAGATATCATCTGGATTATTGAGGTTTGCTGACCCATCTTTATTGTGGAAATGGAATATGAAGCATGAAACTGAAAGCGACATTTATTGTGTCAAATACGTTATATTTAGTCATTCCTTCTATTCAAGATATTCTGAACACTCATCTGTAACATCTCAATTCCCTTTAAATGTCATGCTGTCTGTATACCTGGTAACTAGAACATGTAAATATTGCTCTCTTTTTGTTTCTCTTTCCACCAATTTTGTTTCATCGATGTTTTAAAATAGATTTTTGAGTCATGTTTGTTGTGTCATACCAAAATATGTAATTTGTGTCATCCATTAACATTGTTGTTATTCAATCTCATATGTTAATGATCAATTTTCTTTTGCAGTTTGAAAATCTGATGGATGAGGTGAGTTATAACAAGTTTCATAAAAAATAGACATTATATTAATCAAGTGGAGATACATCTGGCCTTAGAATGTAAACTAAAGTTCCCACTCCTACATTTAACATCAATTGTGCACCGCTAGTGTCACCATCCACCTGAGACTAGATAATAGGCAATATAAATCAAACCATGTTTTGTTTGTGTAATAAAAATTTTTTACAGATTAGTGCTTGAAGGGATTATATTTTATAATCATCATGGCTTTGTTTTACAATGGTCTCATGCCTTGAAGATCCAAAATATGAATCATCAGTGAAGATGGAATCCTGGCTGTATATAGGTGATGGTTAGGGAGTTTGAGTCTCTTAGAGGTGAGAGCCAATCTTTCAAGTGCACACATGAGTCTAATTTGGTTATTTCAGGATGTTATGACTATTAAAAATAAGGAAAGTTGAAGTTCAGATTAATAGGTTAAAGACCAGTCACGAATATAGTCTTGTCTTGCTTGGATTTCTATATCAGGTATACAAGAGTTATATATATATATATATATATATTTACTAATTGGTACCATGACTTCTGGCGTATAAGATCATGACTCTCCACAGTCCTCTGTTTGTTATACATTTGAATATAGTTTCTGATGATTCTGCATCATGCCAGGCTTTCAAGTCATTCATTATTTTCTCATGTTGTCTTCCTCTGTCTCTCTTACCCTCGATCTTTCCAGTTGTTACGATGTTCTTCAGCCCACCTCTTCCCACGACATGACCCAGGAACTGTGATATATATAGGACTATTCAAATAATATTATTAAGCAACACTAATGTATCCAATCATATTGTCAGCACAATGTGAGCGATCTGCTTTAGAATAACAAGTTTTTTTCTTTCCTTTTGTGTTCCCCGGTTTAGAAGGATAAAAGTGAGCACTTGATTACTCCAAGCCACCAGGGCTGCTGCCACTCTTGACTTTTATGAACTTAAACTGCATTCTGTTTGAGTGTCCTTCCCACAAATGTATTGCCTTACTGAGCTAGAGTGTTCTATCTACAGTTGATCTACACTACCTAATCCATCTGCTGTCAAAGTAATCCAGGTTTGCAGCTTTCATCCATATATCCACACTGTTGCTCACTGGTAGGCAATCTCTGGCAACTATTTAGTGGGCTCTGTATACTCCTTGTATCAGCTAGATAGGCATGTCATGCAAACTTGTATTACCACAGTGATGGGCAGTATGATAGATTACAGACTAGGCCAAATACTGATTTGGGTGGTTGTGGTCATGCGCATAGTAATGTCTGGTCTAAGAAAAGTATGATTAATTACAAAGATTCTAGGTTTCCCAGAGCTTCCTTTTAACTACGAGTTATTTTCATCTATTTTGTTGTATGGGTCAGAAACATGGACATCGTAGTAAATTCATAAAAAGAGGCTAAACATGTTTCATATGTAATGTCTCCTCAAAATATTGAACATCAGGTGGCAGAACAAGGTTACTAACACTGATATCTTGCAGTGACCTAAAATACCATTCCTCTACTCAACGCTCAAACATAGATGTTTAGAGTGGTTTAGCCATGTGAAAATAATCTCAAAAGACTGCATCCCCAAAGAAACTCTTTGGTGAGTTTTCATCTGGGGGAGGACAAAGGGACAGACCAAAACTGAGATACAAGGACATCTGCAGAACTGAGATATAAGAACATCTGCAGAACTGAGATATTAGGAAATCTGCAGAACTGAGATATAAGAACATCTGCAGAACTGAGATATTAGGAAATCTGCAGAACTGAGATATAAGGACTCCTGCAGAATTGAGATACAATAAAATCTGCAGAACTGAGATACAAGGAAATCTGCAGAATTGAGATACAATGAAATCTGCAGAACTGGGATATAAGGACATCTGCAGAACTGCGATACAAGGAACTCTACAGAACTGAGATACAAGGAAATCTGCAGAACTGAGATATAAGGAAATCTGCAGAACTGAGATATAAGGAAATCTGCAGAACTGAGATATAAGAACATCTGCAGAACTGAGATATAAGGAAATCTGCAGAACTGAGATATAAGGAAATCTGCAGAACTGGGATATAAGGAAATCTGCAGAACTGGGATACAAGGAAATCTGCAGAATTGAGATACAAGGAAATCTGCAGAATTGAGATACAATGAAATCTGCAGAACTGAGATGTAAGGACATCTGCAGAACTGAGATTTAAGGACATCTGCAGAACTGAGATACAAGGAAATCTGCAGAACTGAGATACAAGGAAATCTGCAGAACTGAGATATAAGGACATCTGCAGAACTGAGATGTAAGGACATCTGCAGAAAAGCCTTGAACGATTTTATGATCAACCCAAATTCATGGGAAGAATTGACTGATAAGCGTACAGCATGAAGTACTGCGCTGCACCTGGGCATCCAATCATCTGAGGAAGAAGACAGAATACAAGTGACACTGAAGAAAGTTACATACATCCTCAAACACATATTTGTTCCGTATATTCTGTTCACATTGAAAATTGGTAGTCAGCCAAAAGAGAGGCTGCAATTTGAAGGCTTCATAATCCTCTATTTGCATTTTTTTTTCTGACTTGCTTCCTGACTATAAGGACGCAAAAGGTTATCATCAATTCCACTGAGTTGAGTTTGTGTATATGTCTTATTTAATCAATCTGTCATTTCATCATTTGCATAAACCTCTAGTTCTATTACACTTGAGTTAAATGATGAAGCTCTCTGTATGTTGCACTATTCTGTGATAATCTTGATATGTGTCATAATCACTTTATCTACTGCATGAAGAAATCATTAGAATAAATACCTATAAGTAGGAGAAAATGTAATAGGCAGTTTTGGGGGTTTTTAATGCTTTTCATTCTCAAAATCCTGCAGATTAACAGTTTATATTCCAGATAATGGAATGTGTTGTGTCATGATTTGCAGCTTAGATGCGATATCTGCACCTTTCCATCTGACACATCCAACTTCAACATAGTTTCTGGGTCACTTTTATCCTGTATGGGATGGAACATCCAACCCCACCCCAAAACCCCCCTTATTTGCCCCTTATTTGCATGGCAGGCAACAGTATCGCTATTCATTACTCCCTTTCAGACTCCAGCAACATACAGGCGTAATAGGCAGTTTTTAAAAAAGCCCATCACGATTAAAACAAAGTAATTACTCATGCCTGTCAACCTGTTGAAATGGAAATTTGTGCAAAAGTCTCAGTCACTAAAAAAACAATTTTTTTTAAAACCAGAAAAATCCTCACAAAACAGATACATATTATTAATAAATTATAATCATTAAATTCAGACAAACCAACCATGCAACAGAAAACCTTAGTAGATGACATGCCTTTATATTGAGGTTATCTTCTTATAGAAGCTTCATGGCACGTCATCTATACAATCCCGTAGTCGTAACCTTCGATAACAGTTACCATGTTGTTCCGACAGGTCGACGTTGTACTTGAACTAGTTACGGGCGCAGCAAGGGTGGGCAGAACAACAAAGAAACCTGTCACAAGGGCCAGTGTTGTGCCCTGATGTTGACATCTGTTTCGGCCGCATTGGACTCAAAACACCATCGAGTCGAATAGCTGCTGGAGCAAAGGGCGGAGCACTTATGGGAATGCCCCACGTGCTGTGAAGCCAGTGTCTGAATCAAGAAGAATCATCAAACACAAGAATCACACAAATAACTGTTAGATTCTTCTAATTAATTGTTGTTTTCAAATGTTCTTTAAGATCATATTGAAGCTGTCTCTTTGATATCCTTTTTTATGTAAAATCCAGTTTTAAATATTCATCTACTGTGCTCTCTCTCATCTGAAAATGATAAAATGTGGATTACACCAATGATATAAAGGTTATGTTGCCAAATATGGCTGAAAAGGTAACATTGTAAGAACGAAACTGACAGGTATGTAACATTGTGATGCTGAATGTGCTACAGTGTTTATGCACTCATCATCATCAGGTGCCATGCCGGGTGGCGTAGGCGGTCATGGCTCTCCACAGCTCTCTGTCCACAGTATTATTTATCAAAGTCGTTGTTTCCTTGCCTTGCCAGGTTGTCAAACTGTCTAATATTTTCTCACATTGTTGCCCTCTGTCTTTGGTGCCTTCAATCTTGCCTGTTGTGATTATGTTCTCTAAACCTGCCTGACTCATGAAGTGGCCAAAAAAAGAAGATTGCCTTTTTCTTATATTGTTGATTAAGGTCCGTTTCGCATTTAACTCTTTCAACACCTCTACATTAGTTTTTCTGGCAGTCCATGGTATTCTCAGCATTCTTCTGTTGCCTCCAATCTCCAACTTTCCACTTTGTTTTTTGTCCAAGACTCGCACCCATATGTTAGTATAGGGTTTATATAGCACTGCAGAACTCACTTTCTCACCTCTAATGACAAGGTCTTATTACACAGTATATTTTTCATTTTTCTGAATGTTGTTTTTGCCTGAATGTTGTTTATGCACTACTACAAAGATCTCCCTATGCAAGAAAGAGATTGAAGCACATATGAACATTGTGCAATGATGATGTTACCAATACAAAATGCAATTTGTTTTAGTTGTTCACATTGTCTTTTCATGAGATTTGTTCACTAGGTTCTGGAATATATTTTTGGGGTGTTGAAAAAGTAGACATACAGACTAGTTGGTTCTATCCCCTTTCAAAGTAGTTCCCTTGTAATTATATATGCTTATTCGCCACTGAAGACGGGTGTGTTGAGCCATTGGCGCAAATAAAGTGATGACACAATGCATTTTCATTCTCTGGACTATATCCTGCTAAATCTAATTATTTGTAGTGTTACTAGAGAGATCCAGTGGAAGTCTGAGAATAAATGCTGAAGAAGAAGAAGAATATACCCTTATTCCATCATTCTTACCACTTCAGAAGCACTCCTGGTAGGTACTTTTAGGAATATCCCTCTTGTGTAATCTCTTGACCTTGAATTTTCTCAATATCATAGATTATGTGACATTTCATTGTTGTCTTCAGTTGCTGGAATACGAAAAAGGTTGATACTCCAATATTCTCAGCAAGCTCTCTGATCCTCTGTCAAAGTGGATGATCTTTTGGACACATGTCACAATCTTAACACTGTGGAAGCAGGTTGATGGTCCTCGGTCATCTTCTAAAGATTTGCATCCATATTTGAAACAAGAATACCACCACTCCAATTAGTTCGATCAACTTAAACATGGTTCTCTGAAAGCTGATAGCATCATTTTCAAGGATCACTTATAATGCTCTTTCAAGCACTGCAGTATCGATCCTAGCATCTGGGAGACTACAGCACTTAATCGCTCAGCCTGGCACACCAAGAACACTACGGGCAATCCACAAGCGCAAGAAGCAGAAGGACAAATCCGAAAATTCTCCTACCCCGAACCTCCAGCACTCCTGCAGGCACTGCAATAGAACTTTCTGTGTAATAATCGGACATCTACGAACTCTCAAACCAAATTAGACAATTACCAATTCTAATTATTATTTATATTTTTTTTCATCGCATTTATTGTTTTTCATGCCATTCTCATCTTCCCTTGCGAAGGAGGAACATCATTCCATTTTGGTACACAATTTGAGCTAATACCACTGCACTATGTATTGCAATTTTTTGGGGCAAAATATGTCCAGGGACTTATTTTGAACAGCCAGTGAACAGCCCTCATATTTTTCCTGCTCCTGCTAAACATAAAACCCTTAGTATTGTAATTTACAGTAACAAATTTTGCATTAAGAATTTCCAATATAACTTGATCATTTGTTATGCATACCGGGTACTTTAATCTTCTTTCTTACTCTCACTCATGAACTGTGCCCTATTTTTTGTTATCTCTTCTTAATTTATCTTTTCCTATCTCTTCTAATCCTTGTCTCTCCAGTGATATTCCTTCTCGTTTTCTTTATTTTTAAAACATGTACAGTGTGTATTTATTCAATATCCTACAGGAACCTAACAGGAATGAAGTGACAAGGTAATTATCAGTATCTCTACACTGTGCCCTATTAGGTAACAGTTGTGCTAACTTATATACTGCTAGTTTGTTTACCCAAACCAAGGACAAAATTTGAAGTTTACAGTGTTGTCTCTGGGAAACTGCAACTATTTTTCTGGGTTTTTTTTTTTTTTTTTGGAGGAAATATTTTATTACTCTTTCTGCAAGATTCTTAAATTAAATTGTGGATGCTGTGTATTGTTATTGTTCTCTGTTAAAAAGTTGGATACTAACTTGTATAAAATAAATCACAAAAAGCGCCAGTCTAAGAACACAGAAGTCATATGCTCAGGGCTGTAGATACCTCTTATTTGGGGGGGGGGTGTTATATTTAAAAAAATGTCATTTGCCTATTCATTGTATATATCCTCTCTTTTCTATTAGATATTTAGATGACTTTTTTATATAACTTGGGGGAGGGGGGGAGTGTTGCCTAACTTTTGGCTAAGTTTTCAAGTACTAAAAGTCCTGTTCTTATTTCCTAGGGAGGGGTGTGTAGATACTCTAGATACTCCTATTGCCAACATGAGATATATATGAGTATACCTCTAGATACTCCTATTGCCAACATGAGATATATATGATTATACCTCTAGATACTCCTATTGCCAACATGAGATATATATGAGTATACCTCTAGATACTCCTATTGCCAACCTGAGATATATATGATTATACCTCTAGATACTCCTATTGCCAACATGAGATATATATGATTATACCTCTAGATACTCCTATTGCCAACATGAGATATATATGATTATACCTCTAGATACTCCTATTGCCAACAAGAGATATATATGATTATACCTCTAGATCCATGTTTCCCAATGTGGGGGCTACGCCCCATAGGTAGGGGGCAATTTGACTGTTCAGGGGGCAATTCGAACAAGTTGTAATTAGGCTTCATTTAGGGAATAATTAAATTTTTGAATATTAAAAAGTATGTATATGTTACATAGAGGGTCATCAGAATTTTTAGAAAGACTATGGTTTAAAAAAATGGTTTGGAAACACTGCTTTAGATACTTGTATTGCCAGCATGATATATGTATTCTTGGACTTTTGTCAATTGATAATGGGTGCCTAGTCCTTCTGCATTTGTATGTGTTCATAGATGGATATTTATTTTGTAATAAGAAATCTGGTTGGAATTTTATTTCTAGAGGAAATGATAGGATAGTCAATGACCACAATGACCAACAATAGTCAATGACCACAATGGAGCATACAGAATTATTTTCATTATAAAGATGTAAGTTTAAGACATTTCCGCTGCTCTCCAGTTACTCTGTGTGATTGCCATTTACCAGGGAAGTGTTCTCTGTTTGTGTTTTGAAATAATTTAAATATCCAGTGTCACTATGAGTAGATGGCATTATAGTTATCTTCATTATTTTGGGTATGTGTCATTGAGTTGACAATGGGTAGGAAGTAACAAAAAGGTAAATGAGTTATGAACCAATTTTATAGCATACAGTTTTCCCTTAAGTGCTCATTGGTTGGCCAGAAACTACCTGGCTAGCATCACTTTCAACATTTAGTCAATAGCACTTGTGACATTTCTTGTCTCAAACTTCATAGAGCATGAACCCTGGTTCAAATTTCCTGGTGGCTGGGTGGACATTTGGAGTTGTATTTTTGTAAACTACAAGTGATGAGGGAAGTGGATGAACATGAAACTAGAGTCTCCTGGTCAGTGGGTAAGTGACTTAGACCAGCAGGGGTCTGCCAGATCCTCTCAGCATGTCTGCGAAGACTTGAAGAAATGTTATGAGTCTCTACATTTCCAATAAAGAGATAAATGGAAAGATATAAAAAATTAGAAAGAACAAAAACAAGGATAGATATAGCACAGGTTATTTATTTCAGTAACCTAAACTCAATTTGATATATGCCAGCCTGTGTGTTGCTGGGACGTGTACAAGTACATTTTGTTTAATTCTTGGCTTATTGTTTACTAGGAACATATTACCATTACATTTTTTTCTATTGCAAATATTGTTCACTATTATTAACACATAGATAATTAATTCCTGAACATTTTCTAATATGGAATATTTTGTGGGTCCATGGCATAAAATAATATAAAGAGGGTCTTGCTCTGTGCAACTATTATCTTGTACATTTGTATTGCAATTGGTTGAATTTTTAAATTAAATGTAGCACAAATAGGACTATGTTCTTGTGGGACAGAGTGATTAGTATATTTAACCAGTGTGCTACTGGAATTATCTGCACATATACCCTTTGACATCTGCCAATTGTCTGAGCACCTATAGTTAGTTAGTTAGTTAGTTAGTTAGTTAGTTAGTTAGTTAGTTAGTTAGTTAGTTAGTTAGTCAGTCAGTCAGTCAGTTAGTTAGTCAGTGAGTTAGTTAGTTAGTCAGTTAATTAGTTAGTTAATCAGTTAGTTAGTTAATTAGTTAGTCAGTTAGTTAGTCAGTCAGTTAGTCAGTTAATCAGTTAGTTAGTCATCAGATCATCATCACTGCAAACTGAACACGTTCATAATTGTTCCAATCTCTCCCTGAGTGAATCCGCCATTACACTTCTGCTAATAGTACCGGTCCTATACTGGTTGATAGCACCTTCACACAAGCACCCATGGGTCTGATTGGAATGCAATGATGTTGATTCATAAATTCTGAGCATAAAACAGCTCTTGGTAAATAAGTAATGTTTTTTCTCACAATATTTGGCCATACTAGAAATACTATGTTACGATCCATATTTTTCTGTGTATAATGACACATTATGAGTGTTGTGGTCAACTTAGTGTCATCCTCTTTTACTAACATTTGTTTTAGTGCCCATATTAGAAACGGTATGACCTGTAAAATGTCTGTGATCTAATAATTCCTAGATAAAATGACCTTAATTGTAATTGAATTGAGATATGTAATTTTTTATTTTTTTTCGGTTGCAACATGCTACTGTGAAACATGGCCCTAAGTAAAACAGTGGCAAAGAATATCAACACCTTTTAGATTAAATGCTACAGAAAGATTCTTAGAATATCATCATCAAGTGACATATTCTTTCCAGAACGTAGTCTTTCCTATGGATCTCTTGAATTCTCCGCGGTCTTGAGCAAGTTGTCCTGCATCTTTCAGTGACATGTGCAGGCATTCTTGAATGTCTTTTGTCCAATGGGGTCTTGGTCGGCCTTTGCCCCTGTTGCCTTCTATCATCCCCTCCATTAACACTCTCCATGCCGTCATGTCTCTTAATATGACAGAAAAAAACTAACTTTTTCTTTAGAATATCATGGAAGGAAAAAAAAGAGAAAAATCAGATGTTATAAACACTTTGAGGATGCCAGATTGTTGGTTACTAAACACAATAGCAAAAGGAAAATTACAATTGTTTGGTCATATAAAGAGACAACTGTTTAGAAAGACAAATATTGGAGGGCAGAGCACCTAGGCGGGAAGACGATGGACTGACGACATTAAAGATAACATAAATACGTCATTGGAAAATTTAAGTTGCATGGCCCAAGACAGAGAAGGGTTCATGGAGTTCATTGAGAAGACAGCGTTCTGGAGAGAATACACCACATGACATTTGAATTATATCAGGATTATGTCAATGGGGAGACCATAATTCAACATAATCAATGGCAAGTTTTGAGCAGAGCTGGATTTAGAAAAACAAAAATGAAAGCAAAAATCTGGCATAATTGTTGCACGGCATGCTTCCTATTGAAGTATTTTAGTTGATTTAATTAAACTAAGAATAATTAGTTATGTTAGTTGTTAGATCATCGTCACTACAATCCAGAAAAGTCCATAGGTGCTCATATCTCTCCTTGGGTGTAAATGCCATTACACGACGACAGTCATTGTACGCCGTTGATTGACCATTGTTCTTCCTCGCCCGCACAACCGCTCCTTTCTAGCGACACCACATTTCAAACCAAGCTCCCTTATTCTAGTAATGGAACAAGAGTCATCATCACTTATACAGTCTTTTGTTCATGCATTTTCTCATAAGGGTATTCAAAGTCAACCCGAGCCATCACTCCGCCAACATCCGTAGTAGCTGCGTGTGCGACTAAACTATCTGCTCCACTCACTACCCCGGACTCCCGCATGTCCCGGCACAATAATAAAAGTCACTGTCCGCACACAGGAATTGCATTAATAATAAATAACTGAAGCATATCTGTATAGAACATTGTTGTTCAACTTTTGTTGAATTTTTTGGCACCACTAATACATCCAGTTATATCGCTGGTATAATTTGGGTGATCAACTTTTGAATGGCGAGCAATTTTGACAGGGTTGTGTTTGTAAAATGGGCCCACTATTGACTCTTCCACTGAGCAGATAACTTATTTTGGTTATGCATGTCTAAAGGTCTGGCAAAATCAAGTGTTTCAGTATATAACAATCATTCATGCATGCAGTTGTGTCTGTGGGTCTTACCAATGGCCTATTAGACAAACCACCCATGCAACAGAAAATCTTAGTAGATGACATACTGTTATATTGAAGCTCTCATATGGAAGCTTTGTAGCATGTCATCTATACAATTATAGATCCTCTCTAGTAGAAGTCTCTTTCAATAGGCATTGCACTAAGCTAAAAGCTGAAGTCTCCTGTGTATGAAAGAAAGCTCAGAAAAATAACCCCACTGCACATATGAAGTAAAAGCTAATCATTTGAAATTCCTGGGGTTCTCAAACAAACATAACAATAATTCTGCCTATAGCATTTGACTCATGCTTGCTTTATATGGTAGCTCAATATGATCACCAACAACCTGGTTACAAAAAGTGAACAGTGAACCTTACAGTGACTGGGTCTGTGTTATAAATTTATAGTTTCACCACATTATTTACAGCCATAGTCAAATGTGTCAGGCTATTTGCACAAATCAAATTATGACACAATACATTTCAGTTCGCAGGGGCTACATCCTGCTGGAAATCTAGTATGACCATTGTCCTGCTACAAGAGAGATCTTTGGGAATTTGATAACGCTCTTAAAAATCATCATAATTTAGTACTAGTAGTCCTGTTCTAACTCTTACATAGGGTGGGTAGAACACTGTCCTACTATAAGAGAGATCCAGCAGAAATTTGAGAAGTGCTCTTAAAAATCATCATAATTTAGTACTAGTAGTCCTGCTCTAACTCTTGCCTAGGGTGGGTGGAAAATATACACTCTTGAATTCAACAATGCAACATTTGTATTCAAATAAAGACATGCTTTGCTTCTCAGTCTGACCTTCTACGGTAATAGGGGAGCTAAGTCATTGTAGTGATAGAGAAATGGCTAACTCAACTTCAGTTGCTAAGTTCAGTACACTATGCAAATCATGGAATCATACACTTATACCTTCCATTATTTCAAAACCTTCATTTCTGTTCACACTGCAATACATTTTCTAGAACCTGGTTTAAGCTTCTCAGTCATCGGTCTCAAAACATTTAAACCTAATGAACATTTTTGTTGAACAACTAGGTTTTTGACCTAATGCCATGAGTATCATCATTCTTTAAGGAAGAATATCATAATTAGTACTGTGATATCTTGAACTTTCTAGACCTCTGCAACATTGGGCAAACCACTGTGGTTTGTGCACTGACTTTTGATTAGAGAGGTCCAAATTTAGATTTTCCAGTTCTACTAGAAATATTCTCAGATCACCAATAGCTCTTTTGTGAACCCTAAGGAAATATGTACCAGATATTCTTGGAAAAGTAACAGCAGCAGGTTTGATGCTGACCACACCATTCTTATGTATGCCATTGATCAATGAAAAATATACACTTAAAACCATATTCCCCAATACACCTCATTGCCTAACACCATATTCCCCAATACATCTCATTGCCTAACACCATATTCCCCAATACATCTCAATGCCTTATATCATATTTCCCAATACATCTCAATACCTAACACTGTATTCCCTAATACACCTAAATGACTAAAACCATATTCCTCAATACATCTCAATGCCCAATATGATATTCCCCAATACACCTCAGTGTTTAATACAATATACCCAAAAACACCTAAATGGCTAAAACCATATTCCCCAATACACTTTAATGCCTAATACAATATTCTCCAATACACTTCAATGCATAACACCATACTACTCAATACACTTCAATGCCTAAACATCATATTCCCCAATATACCTCACTGTTTAACACCATATTTCCCAATACACCTCAATGTCAAACACCATATTCCCCAATACACCTAAATGATGGTAAACTCTGTTTAATTCACTTTTTGTTTAACCCCAACATTATATCAAGTTTATTGTTTCATGAATTATTTTCATAAAAATTTAATGATTCCCTCTGTTGTTTGAAAGTATTTAAAGTGTAAATATAATGTCCTGTTGTGTCATAATTAGCTGCCGAAGCCAACTAGCCCTTGATTGTGGCCCATTTACAGTGTCTTCCTATGTTCAGAGGGTATGTCACTACACTGAAGTTGTCGTCACTTCAATGTTGTTTGACATCACTGTATGCTGTTTTAATGTTTAATTACTCTTTACGGTATTTGTTGTTAGATGTGCTTAGTATCTGTCATTCTGTGTTTACTTTATTTATAGTGTAATGATTTTCAGCCCATGCACTTGATATTTCTTTATTTGTGAGCATGAAATGTTTGTGAAGCCATGCAGTATTGTCAAATTAAAGCTTCAGCAATCAATTAATTTCATATTTCCAATATGAGAATGGAGTTTGAGATGGTTACTACTACCTCCAATTTTTATTTGACTTCATGTACTAAATCCATTTTTGACTCTCTGTCATCCTTTGAGAATTTTGTGTGTGTTCATTCTCAAACTCCCATTGGATTTATCTTGTAGCAGGACAGTGGTCATACAACAGAATGTTGTCCAGAAGAAGGGAGATGCATCACCGTTTTATTTGCATGAATAACTCACTATTCAAGAAGAATAATAACGTACACATGATATGTTCCTACTGCTTGTCAATCACATATCAATAGTATCAACACTCAGAGGAGCCGCTCAATGGGACATATACCTTTTTGTTTTTTAAATCTGTAACGGAAAATATTAATTCATTAACATAAGTTTCAAAAGATCTTGTCTCATGCTCTCTTGTCCTTGTAAATAGCCTAGAAAATATCTTACAGTTCTGTAAAACTGCAGTCGAATGAAGAAACTCCAAAAAAGATCTTCCAGTTTAAATAGCTGTATTATTGCCAAATTTGTACGGACAAGCTCTAAAAGTTCTTCCTAGGCCCCAGTGATTTCTTGACGAAGCTCTGGTTCATATTGTAATGGAGGTATTGATTTGAATCATGTTTATGGACAACACTTTACCAGTGTAAACAGAATTTGCCCAATTCAATTACTTAGTCCATGAACTAAGAAATTAGATTTGGGACAGCACTGTGTCCCTACTGCCTTCTTCAAATTAACTTTCTTCTATATTTCTACCATGTCTCTTTTTTTCTTTTTTTATACTCATTTTCATTCCCTCTATCTTAATATCTCTACTTCTTTCACTTGTACATTTGTTGTTTTTCATATTATTAACCTCTTTCTATTATCCTTCACATACATTTTCTACTCTTGCTGAACTTAATTTGTCAATATTCCTTTCACTCCTATGCTACTTCTGTTCCTTTACTTTTCTTGTGGTTCTTTTCAAAACTCACACATTTTTATTCTTCACTATCTCATTGCCTACACAATAGCAGAGTTGATAGCAAGCTTGCCAACTTGTCAAGCAATGTAGTATGAACGCTGACCATCAACATTGTGGTGGTGGTAAGATTGGATGGGTTCCATGACAAAATATCCCTACATAGTCAAAAATTAGGAAAAAAAGTAATGGTAATAGTAACATAGAAAAATTGGTGAAGTAATTTATGACAATCTCCTAAGAGATATGGCACATTTTATGCAAACATAAGATGTAAACATAGTATGGAGAGATATGGAGTGACTACGGCTGTGAAAATAACACCTTTATTGTTAAAGTTATTGTGTTTCCACAAACTCGAAAAGTAAAATAGCAAACATAGGCTAAACTCAGAAGTGTCACTAGACTAAGTCAGTCTCTTATGCAAACATACAACCTTGACATTTGTGTGGTCAGTACATACCTCTAAGATAGTCCATGGGGGGGGTGTCTTGGGACATGCAAAACAAGTGCCGTGACCATCTTTTTTTTTGGGGGGGGGGGGGACCAAACTCATGTGATGAATGGTCCAGTGGTAAGATATAAGGAAGATAGGTTTGACTCTAGGTTCTCAGTCCAGAGGTTAATAATCAGGAGTTCATTTTATTCGAGTAGTATTTCAGTGTAGATATTTCCGGTAGAGTCCTTTGTGAACGATTTAGTTGAGTAATTTGAGGGACTTCCAAGCCAATCATGAGTTGTAAATTCATTCAGATTTAGGATTGTTTATTGACTGACCTTATTGACATGTTTGTATGAAATATTTTATATATTATCTTTGTATTTAGTCTTGGGATATTTTGTCTGGGAATATTTTGTTCAGTTACCGATTGGATATATCAGTCGCTTTATACGCTGTGACCCTTTTGTGCCTCACGACGTAAGGAGTAGAATTCTCTGAAGATGGCCTCCCAGTGGGCTGTGTGTAGGCTTGTTCCTGTAGCCTCTTTCATTTCTGTGGTCCATCTTTTACATGTCTTCCTCTGGCTTTATAGTCGTGGTGTCTATGTTTCATGGATATTTGTGACATATTATCTGTTGGTAGTCTGGACGTGTGAAAAACCACTTAATCTGTTGTCTCTTGATGTATTCTAATACTTGTATTATTTTGGTTATCTGTCTATGTCATCATTTATAATTCTATCTTTTAATGACACTTCAACTATTCTTCTTAGGCATGCCATTTCTGCTGTTACTAATTTTCTTTTGTCTTGTGCTGTCGTTGTCCGGGTTTGACACTGGAGTACAGTGATGGGATAATAATAGTCTCGTATAATGCAACTTTAGTGTCTGTATTGACATTTTTGTTCTTGAAGACACTTGTCATCTGTCCTAGTATCTGGTATGTTTTGTTGCATCTGGTGTGTATCTATTTACTGTTTTCCCTTCACTCAATATGCTTCCTGAGTATGTGAACCCCTTTACTTATCTCTACTGTTCTTCTTCTTCTTCTGCGATCAGTTTCCTATGCTCATAAGTCTATACAGGAAGGTGGGCCGCCTCCATGCAATCTTGTCTGATCTATAACTATTTCTTTCAGTTCTATCCTTGTCCTACTTAATCTTTATGTAAAGATAAATCACCAGTATCAGGAAATAACCCAACATGCAGAAAATGTACAACCTATTTGTATCAGTATCTAATTCTTTCTTCCAGGTATTGTTTGGTCTTCCTCTTGTTTGCTTTACTTGTGGATTCAAGAACGATACATATCATACAATGTTTTCCGTTGGTATTCATAATTTATGTCCTATTTATCTTTTGCGCTGTTTGTTTAGTTTAGTTATTGGTATTAGTTTGGTTTTTTTCTATTAGTTTTATTTCTATTGGTATTGATATTAGTTTGGTTTTTTTCTATGAGTTTCCCAGGGTTGAACTATCATACCATTTCAAACTGCCTATTTTTTTATCATACTGTTTCAAATTATCTATTAAAAATTCTAGTTATTTTCTGATTTTTTGGGAACTGTTTTCTTCTTCTGTGTATTTTTTTTCAAACTCCTACAGATTAGTTTATCAAGACAGTCTGGAGAACTGATTGTTTTGCTTCATTGTTCACAGCTTGTCTGGGATTTATATATGCCTTCCAACCTAACAAATGCTGCATGGTCTGCATGCTAAAGGTCTGGAGATTTCGCAAGTGGTCCACCAGACCAACCCTCATGCAACAGCAAACCTCTAATAGATGGTTGGTTGGTTGCTGATCCAGCGGTCCATGAGCTCATGCCCTTTGACCTAATGCCATTAAATGGCATTATATTGCTGGTAAGTCTGTGGATTTTCACTGTGCTCATTCCCCGCCACCAATTGACTACTGGTTATGCCGAAATTCTCTATTGCTCCAGGCATGCAACCAAATGTTCAAGTCAAAAGTATTGTCACATCCTGAGTCACTGTGCCTCTATGATGGGTTTCAGCCATAGGAAAAAACAGTGCTGTCAGTTTCCTCCTCCCCACTGCTGCGAAGCAAATCTCTGGCTCCCTCCCAACCACAGAGGGTGCATACATAAAAATACATAAAATACATTGTAACAAAAAAATGAAAGTATGAGAAGCATAAATGTATAGATGACATTCCATGAAGCTTCTCTAAGAAGATAACCTCAATATAACGGCATGTCATCCACTAAGGTTTTCTGTTGCATGGGTGGTATGTCTAGTGGGCCATTGGTGAGACCCACAGATGCAACCACATGCGACCTCTAATAGATGACATCCTTATATATTCAAGTTTGCAAACCGAACCGTAGTAGATGACATCTTTATATGGTCATGCTTTTCTCTTGTCAAAGTCCCACAACAATTCGTCCATACAATTGCATTGCTGCCCCCCTCCTCCTATGAGTAGGAGTTTCTTCTTCAAGCATTGCAAAGAATTACAGAAGTGTGAGTATGAATTAAAGCTCTGGAGACCCCCACCCCAAAAAAACAACTCAAAAGGATACAAGAGTACTAATGTAATTCCTAGAAATAAAAAAAAAATTTAGCATGATTTTTGGGTCATTTGGTCCTCAATTTGATGGGAAATTCTGCAGCTATAATGACATTGAATTTTGCAAATGCTAGAGTATTGTGAACCCTCTGTCCATCTGTCTAGAAGAATTACTAGTCTCTGCAAATCTAATTAACAGCAGGAATTGCTGTCGACTTGTTAGTGCTGGAATTGATTTTATTGGGTTATGTCGACATTTTGACTATCATGGTGTGGATTAAATGCTAATTGTATTAATTTCTTCTTTGGCTTTCTTATCTTGTTAAGCAGGTTGCTATGCCATAGTTTCCACTATATGACCCAGTACATGTCTTACATTTGAATTTTGTGTATGATTTCCTAGCCATTGATTTTTTTTTTTAAAGCCTTTCAATGAAAGCTTTGTTTGTCAGCAGTCTTTGAACATTGCCTTTCTACGCTAATTAGCCTTTACTCCCTCTCTCCATTTTGGTACCAAGTTTTTCTGTGTTTAGTTTGATTGTGAACAAGAACTGTTCTGCTTATGCATCATATTTGCTTTCCTATTTTAGTTTTACCACTTTTTGCCCAAACATGGGGTTTAATATGTCAAACAGAAAGACACAAACATCACATCCAAGCGGTAAATGATGACATAATGTATCCCATTATTTAGGCTACATCCTGTTAAGATAAATATGTGAAGAATGATTTGTTATTTGTGTGACACTTGGTGACAGAAATCTTCAGGTTCTACAGTTGGATATGTCTGCTTTCACTTTTCCTTGATTGCTGATCCAGTGATTTGCAGGCTCATGCCCATGACCCACTGGCGTTGTGTGATATAATGCATGTGTTCATGAGCTGCTGTTTTGTTCCATATAGGGTGCTCCATTTATTGCCCCTTTGAGGGTGAAGCATTTTTCTCATAACCAGCATTGAATATTTAAAAAGGTGGCAGTTTAAAGTTTCATAAGAATGTATGCAGAGCTGACACCCTTGAGTATGTTGTGGTTGTATTCTGTTCAGGTGATTGTTATGGGTTTAAAATTATTAACTGTTGGGTGCAAAGTCAGAAAATGATACTCTGGTCTTTTCATCCTTTGAGGTTGATGTCCTTAGAATTTGGGTCTAGTCATATATTTGTATATTTCTTTCCCACTGTTTCCCATTGTCCAACTGTTCAGCGAAATCTCATTTTTCATATATTTCAACATCTTTTTTAACTGTGTGCATGACTGTTAGTGTGTATAGCTATTGTCTTGCTCCCTCTTTTTCTATTCTATCTACATTGTCATTATTAGGTGTGTTTGAATTTTCAGTTTAATAGAATGATTGATCCATTCTCCATTGTCAAGAGCTAATATTTTATGTTTTTTATTCCCTATTGTGTACCACAGAAGTCTGGGATCCATTGCAATACTGTTTTGTTTTAGTACAGAAAAAAGAACTTGAGTTTATTGATACAGGTGTTTTGTAGATCTGTCAGGGGTTGTAACAATGATTTTACATCAGGGAGCTTATCTTTCTTATTCAGCTTTGTAAACTTAGAGGACTTTGATTGTTTAGTGGGTCTGTTCTGAGATTTTATTCAACTCTCTCGGTGAATACTCTCCAGTAAATTCAGAGGTGCTAATGAGCATTCGACTTGCACAGCTGAGGAAGTAAGCACAGCCAGGTAGAGTATTGGACCCTCTTTGCATCAAAGAAAGATAAAATATGAATACAACTCATGACCGTGAGCCATGATAAGTTATGCCAATACTTTTGACTGACCTCTTTTAGCAAAACAATATCTTTTTATAGGAGAAACCATAGTCATATTTTATATATCATGATTGACAAAACAAAAGAATATATATAAACATAATCATTACTGGTATCTTCAGTTTAGAAAGGATCTGACTTATCTTTGTTTTGGAGAATTCCCACTTACATTTGTTTGGGAGGATCTCACCTTTGTTTTGAAGGACTTGATAGACCTTTGATTTAGGGGACTTCACTTTACCTTTGTTTTGAAGGACCTACTTACATTTGGTTTGGAAGAAATCACCATTGGTTTGAAGTGTTCATTAATCTTTGTTATGAAGGACCTTGCTTACCTTTATTTTGAAAGACTTAGTTTACTTTGTTTGAATCACTTACCTTTGTTTATACTTACCATTACATATTCTCCAGACATATTATTATTTGAATTATGAGGGTTTTTTTCAATTAAAACTGAAAATGTTGAGCTGCCAAACATAAATATGTGAAGATTTCATTATTAAACATGTTTTTGTTGAACTGCCATATGTAAATATCAATCAATCAATAAACCCGTAACCCATCAGGGTCGTAGGGGTACCACATTGGATGCCTCAGCACACAGAGTCCTCCAGTGAATTCTATCCTCAGCGATGCGGATGAGTGGAAATATCTTGCCCTGTCCATTCCTTGATGTTGTCTGTCCATGCCTTTATTTTACCTCCTCTGCTTCTTCCACCCTTGACAGTTCCCTGCAGTATTGTTTGAGACAAGGAATCGTGCCTGCATACATATTCAAACCATGCTAGTATTCGTCGTTTCACTATTGAAAGCAATGGCTCCTGAACACCTGCATACATCTCTACATGTAAATATATAAAATTACAATAATACCCATGTGTTTGTTGAGATGCCAAACATAAATATGTAAAGAATATATTACTAAACATGTTTTAACTGAGCTGTCAAACATAAATATGTGGAGATACTACCATAGTGTTTGTTGCATGTCTGCATTTGTTTTGTACATTCTTTTCTGGACACATATTTTCTTGTGTTTATTTATGTTTCATTCAATGTTTTCTGTAATTTCTTACTTGTTTTGCTTTGATATCTGTTATCACTGTTAATTACTTAATCTCTCTGAGATAGATTACTGACAGACCAGGAGCAACAACTCCTCCGTACAAAGCAGTATGATGTGTTAGTACTTGAGGGGAGAAAAATAGATGCTGATATAGAAGCTAAGGTAACATGTTTCATACACTATAACTAGTAACATGTTTCATACACTGTAACTAGTAACATGTTTCATACACTATAACTAGTAACATGTTTCATACACTATAACTAGTAACATTTCTTACACTATAACTAGTAACATGTTTCATACACTATAACTAGTAACATGTTTCATACACTGTAACTAGTAACATGTTTCATACACTATAACTAGTAACATGTTTCATACACTATAACTAGTAACATGTTTCATACACTGTAACTAGTAACATGTTTCATACACTATAACTAGTAACATGTTTCATACACTGTAACTAGTAACATGTTTCATACACTATAACTAGTAACATGTTTCTTACACTATAACTAGTAACGTTTCATACACTATAACTAGTAACATGTTTCATACACTATAACTAGTAACATGTTTCATACACTATAACTAGTAACATGTTTCATACACTGTAACTAGTAACATGTTTCATACACTATAACTAGTAACATGTTTCATACACTGTAACTAGTAACATGTTTCATACACTATAACTAGTAACATGTTTCATACACTATAACTAGTAACATTTCTTACACTATAACTAGTAACATGTTTCATACACTATAACTAGTAACATGTTTCATACACTATAACTAGTAACATGTTTCATACACTGTAACTAGTAACATGTTTCATACACTATAACTAGTAACATGTTTCATACACTATAACTAGTAACATGTTTCATACACTGTAACTAGTAACATGTTTCATACACTATAACTAGTAACATGTTTCATACACTGTAACTAGTAACATGTTTCATACACTATAACTAGTAACATGTTTCATACACTGTAACTAGTAACATGTTTTATACACTGTAACTAGTAACATGTTTCATACACTGTAACTAGTAACATGTTTCATACACTATAACTAGTAACGTTTCTTACACTGTAACTAGTAACGTTTCATACACTATAACTAGTAACGTTTCATACACTATAACTAGTAACATGTTTCATACACTGTAACTAGTAACATGTTTTATCAACTGATTCAAGTTGCCGGATTTAACTCATGTATATGGGACAACAGAACATGCAACATTTATAACTGTAAAGATGATGTTATAGGAATTTTCGCTGGAAGAAGAACCTCGCTATATAGCTATATATCACCCCCTAGAAATATACTGTTGCATTATGGTAGATCACTGGCAAGACCTACATAATTTCTTCATGCGGAAATGAAAAGATTTGTGAATGACAAAAATAGCACACATACAAATGTATTTTGTTAATTCGGTTCATTATGGGGGTACATGTCCCACACATTCCAACTTTTTAATTTTAAGCTTGATTTCATGCAACTTCCTTGTCACTGAGATAAAAAAAACAAGCTGCATCTGCTACAATCATTCAATCTTCGCTCAATGCACTTAGAACCCTCCCTCCCTCAAGGGTCTTCCAGTGGAGGAAAGGGGAGCCTCTCAGTGCATTGCAAGCACATCGATGGATTCTGTGTTCTATGCGCCTTTAGTGAAAGTTCATTTCATTAAATAATGTATAGTTTGTTACTGAAAAAATGTTGGGCACATCTTCCTGTAATGAACCGTTAATTCTACATAGACTTCTGTGTGTACCTCAACTAATACCTTTATTTTGTTAAATCTACATAAATTTCTGTATGCATCTCTTCAACTAATACCTGTATTTTGCCCTTTGTATTGCATCTCTTGCATGAAAACGGTCTTTTGGTGGATTGTCTGCTTTGTGCTTAATAAGATTAACTTACCACATTTTAATATTTTGCTCTTTGGTATGCACTGTTGCAAGTATTAATATTGCTGAGCTAACATGTTTTGCTCACTTTTTCAGAATGTTAAACATATCTTATCCACTGTATCACTAAACTAACTTATGTTATCCTTTGTAATCCCTAAACTATTACATTTTATACACTGTATCACTAAGCTAACCTATTTTTGTCCACTATATCACTAAACTAAACTATTTATCCAGTATCACTAGAATAAACTATTTTATCCACTGCGTCACTAAACTGACCTATTTTGTCCACTGTATTATTAAACTATTTTACCGAAAGGGGAGCAAATAATAGCAACTCTGTTTACCTTCCACGCATTTCGTAAAAGGTGACTAAGGAGGTTATGGGATGGAGTTGGCTGTCCCATTCGATATAGGGTCAGTGACCAAAGCCATGCTGAAGTCGGATGTGTCAGGCCGAAAGGCGCAGATATCGCAGCAGTGCTGTAAACTATGACACCGCATTCTGTTCTCCGGACTACATCCTGCTAATCTGCAGGAGTTTGAGAACAAACGCAGAAGAAGAAGTAGAAGAAGAAACTATTTTACCCACTGTATCACTAATTAATTTATTTTATCCACCGTATAACTAAACTATATTCTATATCCACTGTAACACTAAACTAACATATTTTATCCACTGTATCACTAAACTAACATATTTTGTCCACTGTATCACTAAACTAACATATTTTGTCCACTGTAACACTAAACTAACATATTTTATCCACTGTATCACTAAACTAACATATCTTGTCCACTGTATCACTAAACTAACATATTTTATCCACTGTATCACTAAACTAACATATTTTATCCACTGTATCACTAAACTAACATATTTTGTCCACTGTATCATTAAACTAACCTATTTTATTACTATATCACTAAATTAATGTATTTTATCCACTGTATCACTAAACCACATACCGGTATTTTATCCACTTTATCATTAAACTAACATATTTTATTAATTGTGTCATTAAACTAACATATGTTATCCACTGTATCACTAGCTAACCTATTTTATCCACTCTATTACTAAGTAACCTGTTTTATCAAACATATTACTAAATCACTTATTTTCTCCACTATCTCTTAAATAATCGACTGTGTCTCTAAAATCCTGTATATTATCTGCTGTGTTGAAATCATGTATTCGCATTCAACAAATATTGTAATAACATTTTCATAGTTATCATATTGAGAAGGAAAGATTGGGGTTTTTTTTGTGTGTGTTTGTTCTCAAACTCAGCAGGGTACAGTCCTTAGATTGGAAATTTGTTGTGTCAACAATTGTACATTTAGTGTTTGTTCTCAAACTCAGCAGGGTGCAGTCCTTAGATTGTAAATTTGTTGTGTCAACAATTGTACATTTAGTGTTTGTTCTCAAACTCAGCAGGGTGCAGTCCTTAGATTGGAAATTTGTAGTGTCAACAATTGTACATTTAGTGTTTGTTCTCAAACTCAGCAGGGTACAGTCCTTAGATTGGAAATTTGTTGTGTCAACAATTGTACATTTAGTGTTTGTTCTCAAACTCAGCAGGGTACAGTCCTTAGATTGGAAATTTGTTGTGTCAACAATTGTACATTTAGTGTTTGTTCTCAAACTCAGCAGGGTACAGTCCTTAGATTGGAAATTTGTTGTGTCAACAATTGTACATTTAGTGTTTGTTCTCAAACTCAGCAGGGTGCAGTCCTTAGATTGGAAATTTGTTGTGTCAACAATTGTACATTTAGTGTTTGTTCTCAAACTCAGCAGGGTGCAGTCCTTAGATTGGAAATTTGTTGTGTCAACAATTGTACATTTAGTGTTTGTTCTCAAACTCAGCAGGGTGCAGTCCTTAGATTGGAAATTTGTTGTGTCAACAATTGTACATTTAGTGTTTGTTCTCAAACTCAGCAGGGTGCAGTCCTTAGATTGGAAATTTGTAGTGTCAACAATTGTACATTTAGTGTTTGTTCTCAAACTCAGCAGGGTGCAGTCCTTAGATTGGAAATTTGTAGTGTCAACAATGGTACATTTAGTGTTTGTTCTCAAACTCAGCAGGGTACAGTCCTTAGATTGGAAATTTGTTGTGTCAACAATTGTACATTTAGTGTTTGTTCTCAAACTCAGCAGGGTGCAGTCCTTAGATTGGAAATTTGTAGTGTCAACAATTGTACATTTAGTGTTTGTTCTCAAACTCAGCAGGGTGCAGTCCTTAGATTGGAAATTTGTTGTGTCAACAATTGTACATTTAGTGTTTGTTCTCAAACTCAGCAAGGTGCAGTCCTTAGATTGGAAATTTGTTGTGTCAACAATTGTACATTTAGTGTTTGTTCTCAAACTCAGCAGGGTGCAGTCCTTAGATTGGAAATTTGTTGTGTCAACAATTGTACATTTAGTGTTTGTTCTCAAACTCAGCAAGGTGCAGTCCTTAGATTGGAAATTTGTTGTGTCAACAATTGTACATTTAGTGTTTGTTCTCAAACTCAGCAGGGTACAGTCCTTAGATTGGAAATTTGTTGTGTCAACAATTGTACATTTAGTGTTTGTTCTCAAACTCAGCAGGGTACAGTCCTTAGATTGGAAATTTGTAGTGTCAACAATTGTACATTTAGTGTTTGTTCTCAAACTCAGCAGGGTACAGTCCTTAGATTGTAAATTTGTTGTGTCAACAATTGTACATTTAGTGTTTGTTCTCAAACTCAGCAGGGTACAGTCCTTAGATTGGAAATTTGTAGTGTCAACAATTGTACATTTAGTGTTTGTTCTCAAACTCAGCAGAGTGCAGTCCTTAGATTGGAAATTTGTTGTGTCAACAATTGTACATTTAGTGTTTGTTCTCAAACTCAGCAGGGTGCAGTCCTTAGATTGGAAATTTGTAGTGTCAACAATTGTTCATTTAGTGTTTGTTCTCAAACTCAGCAGGGTACAGTCCTTAGATTGGAAATTTGTAGTGTCAACAATTGTTCATTTAGTGTTTGTTCTCAAACTCAGCAGGGTACAGTCCTTAGATTGGAAATTTGTAGTGTCAACAATTGTACATTTAGTGTTTGTTCTCAAACTCAGCAGGGTACAGTCCTTAGATTGGAAATTTGTTGTGTCAACAATTGTACATTTAGTGTTTTTCTCAAACTCAGCAGGGTACAGTCCTTAGAATGGAAATTTGTTGTTGTACATTTAGTGTTTGTTCTCACTTCCACTGAACAGTGGATGTCTGTAACCATATCGCTAGTAGACCAGCCACACAAGAGAACTGGTTACAGTACTACATGCTGGTCACCAGCCTCAAAACTAACCACAATCAAACATGCTTTGCATTTTTACCATTGACTGTGATGTTATTAACATAGCCACAGGCGTATATATCAAGTGACATATTCTTTCCAGAACGTTGTCTTCGTCGTGGATACTCTCTGTTCCAGGCAAGCAGGCCTGTTTGGGCCAAAGACATGTGCATACATTCTTCGATGTCGCTGGTCCATCGTCTTCTTGGTCTTCCTCTTCTTCTCTTTCCCAGCACTCTGCCCTCTAGAATCAGTCTTTCGATGCCATCGTGTCGCTTTAAGTGTCCAGGCGTATACAGAACGAAATATCAGATCACTTCCCGATGTTCTGTTGCAAACTTAACTAGACCTTATACATATTTGACATGCTAGCTTTATTTATCTTTACTTATTTGCTTTATTTAACTTTTAAATGACATTTTTATTTGTCATTTATACGTTTCTACATGACATTTAATATTATTCTGTCCAAATACTGTTATGCTAGCATTGATTTTAGAAAGTATTTATTAACATGAATGATCATTTACAAGTTAGTTCATTTTTGGAATGACATCATTGACTCCCTCCTTGCCTAGAACACCCATATGACCAGGCACGAAAATAAATGTGACCCATTTCAACTTTGACCTCTTGACTGCTTCAGGCAACTGTTCGTAAATTCAACCCATTTGTATTTTTCTGATCATGTTCATCGAGTCACTGAGGATACAGCGATGAGTTGCTTTCTGTGTACTCATCCAGTTCAAAGTCTTGGTCACTGCCATAATCTCCATAGTCATGCGGATTGTACTCACAGCAAATGCATCACTCTCCTCATGATGGCCTTCCCTACCTAATGAGTTGTGAAGACCCAAGCACTACGCAGCTGTTTAAAAACCAAAATGTCTGTCTATATAATAATGTTTCTTTCCTTGCAATGCTCACTGATCAATGCCTGCACTTCAGACTTCACTGTGATAGGGCACTACTCTTTGCATTGTGTATTGAGAGCTATTATCACTCAGAAGAAGGTCATTTACAATCTTGATGTTAAAGTTTGGCACTAGCCTCTCCCTTCACATTTCATTAGTTATTCTTCTTCAGCGTTCATTCTCAAACTCCCACTAGATCTCTCTTTAAGCAGGACAATGGTCCAACTAGATTTCCAGCAGGATGTAGTCCAGAAAATGGAAATGCGCTGTGTCACCGTTTTATTTGCGCCAGTGGCCCGACACATCTGTCTTCAGCGGTATTTCATTAGTTCAATTCATCATTATTGAACCCATAACCTGTCAGGGTTGGAAGGGTGCCACTTTGGAAACAATAAGACAATCCCATTATGTCTCTGTTCTCAACTATTTGTATGAATATTCATTCATTCATTCATTTTCCTTTTGTGCTGAAGTTAGCACATAGGGCAGAGGTCAGATCTCTCCAATTCTGTTTGTTCAAAGCTATTCTGTGCAGTTCCTGAATAGTATGAATATTAGTTGTTTTACTTTCTCTAAGTATTGTTCTTCTGAGTGTTTCTTTTGGTCTACCCCTTGCTCTTTTGCTTGTAGGTATCCATTCAAGAGATTGGTGGTGTATTCTGTTGGTGTATGCGCATAGGACATGCCCGATGTAGGACCAACGGCATTTTCTGATAACATTTGTGATGAAATTTTGATGTGTTCTCTGATTTTATCATTCGATTTGAATTCACTCCAATGGGTGTTAGTTATCCTATGAAGACATTTGTTCTCGAAACTCAGTAATTTCTTTTCTGAAGATAAAAATCTTTTCCAGCTCTCACATCCATATTTGTATGAATATGGAGAATCTTAATTATAACTTGACTTTAATATTATCAAAATATACTTTCCCTTGTTCTCCATTTCTTCTCACTCCGACTGTTCCCTGCGGGATAGTCTTGGAAAGAGAATCATGCTTTCCTTCGTGCACAAACCACATAAGTCTGTATTGTTTCACCACTGATGGCAGCTGAACTAACCAGTTGAAAATAAAGAAATTCCTGATTTATGTCATCATCATCAGGTAGCATATCCTGAACAGGATGTAGCAGTCATAACAGCCTTTCAAAACTTCTGTCAATCTTGAGCTAATCTTCCTGCTTCTGTTACTGTCATATTCAGGTTGTCTTTCATGTCATGCATCTATCTTCTTCTTGGTCTGCCTCTTGTTCATCTCCCTGGCATCATCCCCTCTATTATGGTTTTCACTAGGCTGTCATGGCATTTAATATGGCCAAAATATTTTAGTTTTCTGGAAAGAATCATGCTGTTTAGCCAGTTTTATTTTACATTCATTTCTCTCAGGGTGGCTACATTGGTGATCTTTTTGGTCCATGGTATTCTCAGGATTTTTGTTTTAAATGCTGCTATTTTTTCCCCCCACTTTTTTGGTGATTGTCCAGGTTTCACATCCATATGGAATATGCAAGCTCTTAGGAATGTTAGTTTTGTTGTTTTTGCAGCCATGTTTTTCATTTATATTAGCTTCTTTGACATGATAACCAAATTTCTTCTGACTTCTTCATAGCAATCACTGTTACTGTTGATAATAGAACCAAGCTATTCAAAAATGGTGACTCTTTCTAATTCGCTGTTGTTGATACTGAGAACTTGTTGGTAGTTTTGTCGCTTGTCATAATCTTGGTTTTGTTTCCATTCAGAAATAGGTTTGTTTTTCATTACCTTCTTTAATGGAGTTTATGAAGTGTTCAAGACCTGCTTGACTGTGTGCCAATAATGTTGTAACATCAGCATATCTTAGTTCTGGTATCTTGTGACCTCCGATGTTGAGTGGGTTGAAGCTATTCCTCTGTTGGTCATTTCTTACATTCCTCATTATGTTCTCTGCATAAATGTTGAAGAAATATGGTGATATAACACATCCTTGTCTGACTCCTTTTTCACGTTGAATCAATCAGATGTTTCACTATTTACTTTCACAGCTGCTTGCTGGTCTTGATATAATGTTTTTATGAGGTGGATTAGGTGTAGCAGAAAACACATGTCCTTCATGATATTCCAAAGTTTTGATGTTGTACATAATCGAATGCTTTGGTATAGTCAATAAAGCATGTGTAGATGTCGACATTAAACTCTCTGCATTTCTCTATGATGTTCTGCATATTGAAAATATGGTCTCTTGTGCCTCTGTCCTGTCTGAAACCTGCATGTGCTTCATTAAACTCTTCTTCCAGCTTATGTTGTAGTCTTTATATGATGATACCAAGTAGTATTTTACTGGCATAGTCAGTGCAATGGTTCTGTAGTTAGTGCTTAGTGTTAGATTTCCCTTCTTTGGTAGAAGTATGTAGAATGATCGTGTCAATTCCTTGGGCCAAAATCAAGTGTCATCAAGTATATAATAATAGCAATAACAGTAATAAGAGCCCATAACCCATCATAGTTGTAGGGGTACCATATTGAAAATATCAGCACTCAAAAAACCTCTAAGAACCTCTGTCAGCTGTTTGGATGAGTGTAGAAAAATCATGCCCATTGATGTTGTCAATTCCAAATTTTCTTTGGCTGCTTCTGACTATCTAATTACACAATTTGAGTTCTCTACCAGCATAACACCTCATATGAGGTAATCATAGGTGACCCAAGTTCAGCTCTCTGCCTACTGTTTCCACCCTGAGAACTGCCTCCCTGGAAAATATTGGCCTCTAAACTTTAAGGGCACAGTGCATGTAAACTGCCATTGCACAGAGTATACACATTCAAGCCTACCAGCAGATTAGAAAGTTGTAACAGGCTAGGAAACCTACCCAAATCAAAGGCATGCAGAAAACGGGGTATCCTTTGCCATTATGGCGCAACGTAAACCTCCAAACAGTGCATTCACACTCTCCAGCTGAAATTGCACAAGAAATAATATGCATCACTAGATACAAATCACTGTTAACCACCATCTTCCTAAGAACACTGTGTGACCAATGTTAGAACTGACATCAAGAAATATAAATAAAATAATAGCAGAAATAGAATGTCTAGTCTGAATACTTGGTGTGACAAGAAATAGAATTTAAAAATTATAATATTAGGACACTATGGCAGTTATGAATTGTATCAACACCCACCAGATAGTTAGGTGGTTCAGATATATAACAAGACAACCTCCACACATCCTACCACAACATGAATCTTCCTGGGGCATAGTGGTTGAGCCATTCACTTTGTGCTCAAGAAGGTTCAAATCTCACTCGCAACATCTTGTTTATAGAGGGGATTTTATTTTCTGAGATCTCTGGGGATCTTTGCTTGAAGCTACAGGGTTATGTGCTATTAGTAGTACTTCATTGAGAGAGGTAGAGTGCATATGAGGTAACCCAAGTACAATGAAGTCAATGCTCTATGACTTGGAACACTTTTTACTAAAATAGTGGCACTCAAATATAATGGGGAAAAGACCAACTGGATAAGATGGCTTTGTAGGGTAACGGAGACAACGAGTACAACACTTAACGGCACACACCAAAGCCGTGTCAAGAAAATGATTCCTATCTTGATACTGAAGGGCCAAACTGGATTGCAGAGTCAAGTAAGTATTGGCCAAAGTGCAGTGGTGGTATCACACATACAAATAATTAACTTTTTAAGATCAAAAGTAATCAGAAAATGCAATATTATTATCTTTAAATAAATCAAGTGCAGATAATATATATATATAATTTTTACAGGTTTGTGATTAAGGATTACCGGTAGTTAGTCAATTTTGAAACACAAATCTATCCCGATGGAAACCAAAAAGGCCAAATTAAATCTTCATACTAATATTGTGTTATCATTGTCAGACATGGACATTAACAAATGAACAAGAGGGAAAGCTTACTACATGTGAATTGAGATGTCTAAAAAAAGGCAGCCACAGAACAAGAAGAGATCATGTGAGAAATGAAAAGATTACAAGAACTGTTGAAAAAACATCTCTGGTCAAATATAGTGAAAAACAAAGACTGAAATGATTCTGCAAACTAATGAGAACAAATGCTTATTTTCCATCAGCAAGAGCATACAAAATAAAAATGAAACAACAAGATACAGAGGAAAACCAAGAAGGTGGATTGAAGGGGTTACCAATATTCTGAGATGTCACAATATTACTGCATATCAAGAGACCAAACGTTTCACTGCCTGAAAACCGGTCATCATTCAATGCTTTGACACCTGACAGCAAAAGCAGAGAAAAGACGATAGATAGATTAGTTGGTTAGTATATAACTATTGCAATACAATTGACCACATACTAATATTAATATGCAAGCAATTTCAAAACAGCTTTCTGCCTGTGTAAACAAGACCAGGAGCAGATTGCAATAGCAACGATGTCTCAGTAATAGCATAATTAAGAATAAAATTAATTAAAGAGAACCGCAAGAAATATCAAGCTAGATCTGGCAATGCTTGAGTCCAAAAAAAAAGAAATGAATGAAAAATACACTATTGCTGTACAGAATAGTAGATGCAACACTAGAAAAGATAAGCAGTATAAACGAACAGTGGCAAATGCTAAAAGAATCAATTCAACAAAGTTCAAAATAAATAAATAAGACAGAAAAGAAGAAATGGATAACAGAGGAAATTTTACAGTTGATGGACAGGAAGAAAAAGCAAACAAAAGAAAGATGTATATAAAAGAATACATAAATAAATTAAACACAAATGTAAGACAAGCTTCGTTGAATGATAAGTGCATGGACCTTGAGGCAAAACAGAAGACACACAGTATATACACATAAAATATGTGATATAACAGGAATCAGAACGCACTTAACAAATAGTTATTTGAAAACAAAAAGATAGTAAAATAATAATGAACAAAGAGAAAATAATAAACAGATGGTCATAGTATACAAAAAGAACTGTATCATGACAGCAGCAGATCAGAAACAAACACTCCATGACCAAATGTGTGACCATCAATATTAAAAGAAGGATACAATAGAACATATGAAGAAAAATAAATCCTCTGGGCCAGATAACATCACCACTGAAGGTATGAAAGCTGTTGGTGAGTTTGGTATAGAAGTGCTAACAAAACTGCTGAATGACATCTACAACAGTGGATGAAGAAGATTCTTGAAATACAACTCTTGAAATCATTTAATGTTAGTTATAACCTTCATAACTCTATTAATGCAACCTGGGGCCATATATTGTGAAGAACATTGTACAGTGAGCCATGTGACAAAAATTATGATATGAATTGTAATGAGAATAATAAGTAAAAATCAAGCCAGAAATTGGAGATGATCAATTTGGATTTGTAGAAAGCAGAGGCACAATGCCATATTTATCTTGAGAACATTGATAGAAAGCAGAGGCACAATGCCATATTTATCTTGAGAACATTGATAGAAAGAAGAGGCACAATGCCATATTTATCTTGAGAACATTGATAGAAAGCAGAGGCACAATGCCATATTTATCTTGAGAACATTAATAGAAAGCATGATGGAAGTACACAGAGATTTGTGTTTTATTGACTATACAGTGGAAACCCATTATAACAACATGGTCTGGACTGACAAAATTTGTCTTGTCTTGTCCTATCTATGTGTGCTACTAGGCATCATGGGGAGCCGAAATTTTCTTTCTTTCGCTGTGATGCTTCTGCCAGAGTGTAGCCTTGGTGTTCTAATATTTCTCTGATGTCATCTATCGATCTTTGTCTGGTTCTTTCCCTGTTTCTCTTTTCAGGTAATCTTTTATTGAAGGCTATTGATGAAATGCGATCTGGTTCCATTCTGATTAGGTGACCGAATCATTTTATCTTTTGTGCGTTATGTATTTTTACACTATATTGTTTTCATCAGGTTTATTTATTGTCATTGTTTATTCTATCTATTTTTGTTATTATCCACCTTTGCTGTCTTCAGGCACTTCATTTCGCATACAGAAAGTTTTACATAATGTACCGGTATATAATAATGCTTATAATAACATAAATCTGTTATATACAGTACAAACAATATAGAATAAATATAATTGAGGATTTTGAAAAGTGTTGAGATATAGGGTAATAATACGGACGTTTTTGTTAAAAATACGGATTTATGAAAAATAAGTTGACACCTATGGTCCTGTGATCTCTCCACTCATCTCTTTCAGTGTAAGATCCAGTCAAGTGTATGTATGGTTATGATGTGAAGTTGCTTCCAGAAGGAGTGTCCAATTCACTGTTACCTTCTTTACATTCCAAGAGTGTTTATTGCTGTCTTGTTCTCATGTGCTTGTTATATTTTCTGATCATTTGATAGAAGAAATGGGGTGAAGACATCTGTTGATGGACAAAAGATGAAGAAATATATCAAATTCATTAATTTCAAAACAGTCACTCATGTATTGACTGGACCCAAATGGGGAGAAAATAATACTAGCATTATGACATACCATGTAAGAGGTGACTAAGGCTGGTTTAGTATAGAATATATTCCCCATCTCTGGTGAAATTGACCCAAAAATGTCATGCTGAAGTCAGATGTTTCTGGGCAAAAGGTTCAGCTATCACAGTCAAGCTATAAACCATGATTTATGGTTTATAAAACTATTTACGGTATGCATTCCGTTCTTGTGAATGTCTCCTGCAATTGATAGAAGTTTAAGAATGAACCCAGAAGAAGAATTTCCAAATAGTTTGAATTAAATTAAAGAAATTGTTATAATTTACATCCTATAATATGTCTTTGAGGACTGAGCAGTTGTTGCTATATTCACTGAAGAATAAGAAGGACTATTTCAAGAAATATTAATGTTTTTGGTAAAATTTGTATTTATTTTCATTGCCCGTGTTTCAGCTTGCACAGCAAGAGCATGAGATTGCACGAGCAGAAGAGGAGTTCTATGAAGCCAAACGTCAAGCTTCTCAGATTGCTAAACTTAACAGAGATAGAGAGAACAGTGCTAAAAATAACCTGGCACACAGTAGAGCTTGGGTTAAGGAGGATGAATGGGAAATGTAAGTAAGTGTAGCATAACTTACTGCTGTAGACTAGAACTTATCTCACTGTTATCATTCTATTGACATGTTTGGTTATAGGGAGTTATAGAAATATAGTGTGTAAGTCACTTACCTCATGCTGAAGTCGAATGTGTCAGGCCGAAAGGCGCAGATATCGCAGCAATGCTGTAAACCATGACACAACGCATTCCGTTCTCCGGACTACATCCTGATAATCTGCAGGAGTTTTAGAACGAATGCAGAAGAAGAAGAGTCACCTGTTGACCAAAAAGACTGGTTTAATTTATTATCAATGATGCTGGCATCACATATGACACTACAAAAAAAAATCTTTGCGGTCTACTCAGCCACCAGACAATGGGTGCCAGATTTAATGCTCTGTGAATGTCAAGGAGTGGTACCATTGTTACTGAATTCATGCTGAAGGCAATACTGGTAAGCTTCTGGTTAACTACTTGCTATGCAGCAGATCAATTATAGGTGCTTCAAATGAAAACCTTAAAACTGTGATGGACATTAGAAGGATCATGGAATTATTTTGTAACCTGTTAATATTGTTGTTAAGGATGGCAAGAGTGTTCGGCACATGCCATCTTGATGTAGACAAGCAGCGTGCTGTCATAATGGCAGTTTAAAGATGGCTATCCCCAATATTGACATGCACCACAGAGAAACTGTGTTCTGTTATCTGTTTTGTAATCAGTGGATAAACCTATAGAGACTCATCAGCGAATTAAGATCTGATATGGCGATGCTGTTGTTGTTGTTGACATCCAAATGCTGATGAGTACTGCTACTCTTGTCAGCATAATGCCATTCTTAAAAAAGTGCAGGTTTTCTGAAGTTGAATTAATGATCCATACAGTAAGTTAGTGACTGTTAAGGGTGTCTGTAGAAGTTTTTTCCTGGCAGTATATGGTGATACATGCATGTCAATCCAGCAGATGTGTGAGTGAAGTAGAATGTATGAAAATGGTGTGATGCAAACCAGTCATTAACTGACACAGAACTCAAGCTGTTTTGAGACTTCCTATTCCACTGACACTGGATTGATAGGCATGCTCCACAATATTGGACCTTCATTCACCAATGAATTTCTATAGGTTTTCATCAAGATTGTATGTGCAGGACACTCTTTGCATCCGTGACAATATTGACAATTTATATGACAATGCCATGCTTATTCTAATGTACCGGTACATTACAATTTTCAGGTTTAAGAGTCAGTTGGACATTAGTGTGATGCATGGCCGAGAGGCTAGAGCGTCTGTCTCACACCTGTGAGGTGCAGAGTTTGATCCCTGGTAAGGGATGGGTTTTTTCTGTCTGATTGTAACCCTGAACATGACGTGGCAACAGCAAGGGTATGTGGCCATTATCACACATTCATTTTCTTTTTTGCGCTGAAGTTAACGCATAGGGCATAGGTCAGATCTCCCCAATTCTGTCTGTTCAAAGCTATTCTGTGCAGTTCTTGAATAATATGGATATTGATTATTTTACTTTCTCGAAGCATTGTTCTTCTGAATGTTTCTTTTGATATACCCCTGGCTCTTTTGCCTGTAGGTATCCATTCAAGTGATTGGTGGTATATTTGATGTATTATCACACAAGCCACTCAAATACTCCTTATAACTGCCTAACGGGAAAAATACAGTATGACAGTTTTGTTTGTTTTTTAGTTGGACATGGATTACCTTATTGGTGAAATAAATCATTGTTTCCCTTCATGTTCCACATCATCATATTACTATTCCTTCCATGTTGGATTCTGAGATAATCATTTGATGTACTAATTTTTTTATACTTCTAACAGAGCTGGAGGTGAAGATGATTTTGAAATTTTCCTTGCAAGTGTTAAAGCTAGATCATTGGCCTCAATATCTCAAGTGAAGAATGGTAAGATTTTTTCATACAGTCAGTCAGTTTCAGAAGGTTTCTTTCATGTTTTTTTTAATGCATGGACCACGATTGTTATATTTT
Source organism: Meghimatium bilineatum (assembly GCA_034231615.1). NCBI lineage: Eukaryota > Metazoa > Mollusca > Gastropoda > Stylommatophora > Philomycidae > Meghimatium > Meghimatium bilineatum. The sequence goes on from CM067320.1 coordinate 34,251,081, forward strand.
CAGTCATTAGCCTTTGTGGTCCAATTTCATTTTACATCAGCAAAGGTGGATACACAGAACAAATGTATTGGTGTGGGATGGGCAGGTCATCCTTGCATTGAGGTTTACACAGGTTTCTCTCTCGTCTTGAATTCTTCTTGATATTTCTGCATGCATTCCAAAACTCCTACTGCTTAGCAGGAAGTAATCAAGAGAATGAAGTGTGTTGTATTGTGGTATACATGCATGTTTGCAATAACTGTTCCTTTTGGCCAGATACATTCAGCTTCTGCATGACAGTTTTATTGGGATTACTTTGATTTCTGACAGGATATTCTTGAAGGGATAAGAGGTAAAACCCACAGGAAAAGAAAAAAAAATTACATATATATATTGCGTTTATGGGTCTCACCAATGGCCCACTAGACAAACCACCCATGCAACAGAAAGCCTTAGTAGATGACATGCCTTTATATTGAGGCTCTCTTATAGAAGCTTTGTAGCATGTCATCTATACAAATATTTATTTATATAGCCCCTCCACCTAATATATAAGCAAAAATGACAACAGACATCTAGTTTATTTGATAATGTGGAAAAGGAACAAGGTAAATCAAGTTTAAAATGTCATATAAGCAAAGATATTTGTCAAGAAAATGTTATTTGTGTTGCAAATTTATATAATAAAATGTACTTTTCTACTGCAACACATATGCTTGTCATCTGGTAAGCAATACATAATTTGGGGATAAACTTTACAAGAACACATGTGGATTTCCTCTTTCATTGAAAGGAGAATATTTCTGTCTTTGCTCTTGATGCTTGTTAAATAAGACATAGAATGCTGACACATGTATGAAGTTGAAAACTGCAGCAATATATTCATTGCTTTCATATGAATTGTAGGATATTCTTCTCTCCCAGAGCCTCAAAATGTATCCAGAGATAGGTTAGCATATTTAATCTTGAGTGCATGATCATATCGCAGCTAATATAGTTCTTCTCCTTTTCTTTAACTTTTAAAGTAAATTACAAATATGAAATTTGACACACAATAATTTTTAATACATAATATTAGCCTGCTCAAAACTATTTTTTGCAGAATCCCTAGCTTCCTTTCTTGGAACCCAGTTTGAGAAACTCTGATCTATCCTAATGATGTTCACTTGGTACAGTGACAGACAATGTTCAGATGAATTAAATGTCTCATGACATTTTTCTTTCTTTTAATGTTATACCACTTTATGCCTTTCAGCGTCAGTGGTAGAATAGTTCTCAAGAGATGGCCTTTTTTGTGTGTGTCATGCATACAACTGTTGAATTATTTTTTTTCAAAATGTTGTTTGGTGTTACATCTTCAGTAATTACTAATAATGCTGACATTTTGCGTGTACTGAACATATTGATGGACCAAAAAAATATATGGGGGGGTGCTAAATACTGAAGTCTTTATTGAAATCTGGAAATAACTTGTTAAAAAATATTAATTTATGGAAAAATAAGTTGTCAGCTATGGTCATATGTTTGTTTTCATTGATTTTTTAATTTCTGAGATCCATATATTGCATGGTCTTGCTTTGCATACATCATGTCTGTATAAGAATGTTTTTTGAGGGACACTATTTGATGGTAATCTGGAAGCATGTGAGAACCACTTAATCTGCTGTCTTCTGATGTAATCCAGTATTGACATTGTGTTTGTTAGTCTTCTGATGTTTTCATTTCTGATTCTGTCTCTTATTGTTACTCTGAGAATTCTGCATTGACAAGTCATTCTACTGCAACCAGTTTTCTTTTGTTGTGTCAACGTTTGACATTGGTAGCACAGTGATGGTATGATGATCATTTTATATAGTGCAGTTTTAGTTTTCTTCTTCGTCGTTCTTCAGTCAGATATCAGGTTACAGCACCAATAGCTTCAATGAATTGTGTGGTTCGCTTCAGGTCATCCATGGAACCCCTCAAGTCTGGAAGCAGTGCCGTCTCAGTAGGACATATTTTCTCCCATCTCTTCTTGGTAGAGTTGACAGTCATGAAGAATGTGTTCTGCGGTCTCTGGGCTCAGTCCACAGTTGCACAGTTCTGTCTCATCAATCTTCAGCTTTCGGAACATGTGAATTCGCAGTCTGTTGTGGCCAGTTCGTAGTCTGAAGATTATGGTTTTTTCCTTGCGTGACATTTGGTGGTAGGGGTCATTTGTGAAGTTTTAGTGTCCATGTTTGTTTTTGAAAATAGGAGACATCTGTCCTAATATTCTGTATTTTATGTTGGATTTATGTTGTATTTTATGTTACACTTATCATCAATGCTGGATTACTTTGATTTTTTTTCCATTTGATAATGTGATGCTTCCTAGAAAGTGTCAGTCTCCTGACTATCTAACCCAGTGTTTCTCAATGTGGGGTCCACACCCCACAGGGGGGGGGGGACTTTGATTGTTCAGGAGGGACATTTCGAACAAGTTGTAATTATACTTCATTTTGGGAATAGGCCTAATTCAATTTTTGAATATAAAAAAAAATATGACAGACCATGCTCAGATGAATTTAATACCAGTATCCTGACTATCTAACCAAATGATGATCACTCAGAACAGGGGACAAACATTTTTGGATGACATCAACACAGTTTAACCTATTGTTAATTGATCTGTGGTAAATGTACATTATTTTGCTTGTTACTTCAAGTACTTACTTATTTTTATTTAGGCTCAGCTGATGCTCAGAGTTCAAGCAGCAGCAATGCACATACCAAGGAAAAAAGTTTGACAGAAGGAAGCTCTATAGACTTGTCATGGGACCATGAAACAGGTAGTTTTATAGAAAAGCTTGATTCTGATTTGGAAACCATGTCCCCTCTATTTGATTATTTCCCTTGGTTATGTTTATCTGTATGTTTATCATTTATTAATTTAAATATAAATTTACTTAGTGTTAGGTTTAGGGTTAGTTATGTTTTACATAACTAACCCTAATCCTAGCCCTAAAAATGAATATTTGAATAAATTATTTATATAATATTTAGATTAATTAATCCTAAAATAAGCAGGGAGACACGGGTTCCAAACCAGAACCAAAAGCTCCATAGATTTTTCATAGGACCATGAAACATGTAGTTTCTAAATGGAAGCTCTGCAGATTTGCTATGGGTCCATTAACCCTTTCACCACTATGAGATTTCCCTTTTGTCACTTCCTCATCACTAATTCAAGGAGTTAAACTTCAAATTGTCAATATGATAAGTTTTAAAATGCATTTTCTCTAAAACTATTCATTTTATCATACTCAGACTTGGCAGATCATTATGATAATGAACAGCCTTGCATAAAACTATATAAAAAATAATTTAATAGTTATATATTTTTAACTCAACATAATGTGGGAAAACATTTTTTTTCTTCTTGGTGCTGCTTGGTGTAGTGAAGTCATATTGTGACGAAAGTAGTGAGATATATTCTCAAATCACCTTTACCCCAAACAGGTTGATATTCCTGAAACATTGAACCGTCATCTGTACTCCAATACATGCCATTCTCAGGCAGAATAAATGGCCCATCATAATATAAATATAAAAAAGACATTTTATTTCACTGGCAGACGTCCAGCACAAGTTTTCTTTTCCTTGCTTGTTGTTTGTGTTATTTTACATACAAATTTGTCTGATCTGCTACAAATTGATAAAATTCCTCTTTGACAATGATGTTCACATATTCATAACGTAGAATAATCTCATCAAGATTATGTACAGGACCAAAGTTTTCTACACAATTCTCAACTTGTACTCAAAAAATTACATCACCCCGGCGAAATCCCCAATGTCACAATAGGTACCACAATTGCGAAGGACAGTCACCCTCAGTTTCCTGGATGAGGAATATCCACAAGATATATGGGTCAGAGTATACACAGATGGCTCAACACAGAATGCAGTGAGGAATGGAGGTGCAGGTGTATATATAGATTATCCACACAAGCCTAGAGATACGATCAGAACACTGACAGGAACATTCTGCAATAATTATTATGCAAAAATCCAGGCAATTAGTATGGCAGCTAAAAAACTGCTGAACTCCAACTCTGACCTACAGCCTGTGGTATTCCTGACAGATGCAATGTCAGTGCTTCAAGCTCTCCCGTCTGGAAAACTAACAGACTTGAAAAAACTACTTAGTGAATTGTCTTGTCAGTATAGGGTAACCATGCAGTGGATACCCTCTCATTGTGGAATACCAGGAAATGAAAAAGCAGACCAACTGGCTAAGGAAGGTGCTGCAGAAGACCAACCAGATGTACCAATCACCTACCATCAGAAAAAACAGATGAGCAAGTCAATAAGAAAGCCACAAACACCAACACAAGATGACTATCATATTATGAACAGATCAGAACAAGTTATAATTCTACGTCTCAGAACAGGACACAACCGACTCCGCAGTCACATGTATACAAAGTTCAAAATTGGCAACACTGCCATGTGTACATGTGGACAGGCAGCACAGAGCGCCAAATATATACTTCAAGAGTGTTCTGAGCATGAAATGCTGAGGCAGACATATTGGCCAGAGGAAACAACACTGGAATCAAAGCTCTAGGGGACACTGTATGAACTACAAAAGACAGTGAGTTTTGTGAGTTTTATTAAGGAGACAGAATTACAGATATAGACATGTTTCAAGTGAACGAAAGAAGAAGAAGAAGGTACCACAAATTTCCTTCCTGTTATCGGAAACATTCTAACATTATAATCTAACAAAGGAACTTCAGTGTCACTTTCCACTTTATATTTGGTTCGCAAATTACCTACATTGTGCATGTTTCCATTGTAATTATGGCTGTGTCATCAGTGTACATACTAACAATATCTTCCATTGCAAACAAAATGTACAAAACTTTGCACATTTTTGAAAATTTCATTTAAAAAATCAGTTCTACATAATATTTCCACAATGTAAACATGCAGAGAAAGCGTGACCTCTGAACTACACAAAGATCATCATTTTAAATTAACACTAGGCAGATTCAAAATGGAATATGGATCTTAGAGAAACAAGTCAAAAACAGCGACTGCAGACGGCTCTAGTGTTCTACCAATAAAAGCGATGCTCTGCAACTAATAGTTAACAGGTAGTTTGGAGGGAAGTTCTATAGACTTGTCATGAGTCACATCAGCAAGTAAATGTTGTTAGAATTGTTTTTCCATTAACTGCTGTCAAAACTCAACATAATCCAACTCAATTTCTTATATTTTTATCAAAATTAAAATTTGAATTACATCTCACTGGATTCAAGCTTATTTTTATTATATTTTTAGGAAGTTTATACACAATATGTGAGTTTGTCTATTTTTTTTTTACCTAAGATTTGGCCATAAATAGTTCCAACTATCTGGACATTCTGTTTTGATATATTATGTCATATCATTCTCTATTCTATCTAACGCAAACAATACAAATTGCATAAACGTATGTCTTCCTGCAGAAGTATTGCCACAACAAAAGGTTCATGCTCGAGTCTCAGAGGACAGTTGGTCCAAACCATCCACAGTTAGCCCCATGCATTCCAGTGATCTTGAATGGGACCCTGATTTTGTTAGTGCTGAAGACTGTGAGAGAGCACAGTTATTAAATGCAGCATCGAAACAAACATCATCTGTGTCCAGGTGATGAAGCCTAACATTTTATATACTGACCGTTTATGGTGGCTATTATGTATTATTTATCTCATGAATGATGTTTAACTTGGGTGATTTCTATAACTTTTCTTTACATGAGGAACAATTGAGCAAAAGGAGTTGCATATTCCATTATTCTTAATGTAAGTTACTTTTTAAAATGTAATACTTCTAACGCTAAGTGATTGAAAGAAGAATGATATATTTGTGAGTAATTGAGAGGTGACGATGATGATGATGATAAAATCCAGAGGGAGTATGAGTTGTCACTCTTGTTCCCTGTGCCAGAAAGTGAAGTTTTGATCTCAGTTCTAGATTAGTGCTTTTCTGGCATTATTTTTTAATGAAGAGTTTGACCAGTGTCCCCAGATGATTATTATACTCAATATTGCTGGGAGTGTACAGTTATATGAGCTTGACAGCTTTTTACTATGGAGGAGACATTGCTGTAACTTTCTTGTAATCTTGAGGCATGTTGCAGATAAAAGGGTTGATTCCCTGTAGTCCAGACATGAGTTTTCACCAGGTTTTATCACAGCTGAGATCATGGTTGCCTTTTAAAACATGCATAACATACTGCAGTGTTACTACCCCATCAATATACAAGTGGAAGTGATTGAGGGAACAATTATATATTTAACTATTATTATTGCTAGTATTTGAAAGAGAAATGTATTTCATTATTTCTGTTGAGTTATTGAAAAAGAGAAGCTTGTATGTTTCATTATTTATGTTGGTTGATGATTAAAAGGAGAGTTATATTCTTGGTTGTTTTGTTGCAAATTGATGTCCATACACTTCAGTACTTGATTCTTGATTAGAAACTGGCCTTAACGGCATTCCCATAAGTGCTCCATCCTCTGTTCCAGCAGTCATCCGACTCGATGGTGTTTCGAGTCTAATGCTGCTGAAACATATGTCAACATCAGGGCACAACTCTGGCCCTTGCAACAGGTTTCTTAGTTGTTCCACCCAACCACGCCATGCCCATCCTAGTTCAAGTACAACATCGACCTGTTGGAACAACATGGTAACTGAACTATGGGATTTTATAGATGACATGCCATGAAGCTTCTATAAGAAGATAACCTCAATACAAAGGCATGTCATCTACTAAGGTTTTCTGTTGCATGGGAGGTTTGTCTATTGAGCCATTAGTGAGATCCACAGATGCAACCGCATGCGCAAGTCAGTACAATATTAGATACTCTGTTCTGTCCCCCACCCCAGTGGGTGTGTGCATGCTGATGATTCCCATATCTTGCTGGTTAAACAAACTATTGACTGCACTGCTTCCCAGTCTTGCTTGTGCCACATTTATTACAGAATTTAATACTAAATATCAACACTGATACACTACCAAATCACAGTGTCCACATCCAGCACATTGTTATTGAGTAGGCTCACAATATATCCATCATCATCAACAATCAATGTATTCCCAGGAATTATGAGTTTGTTTGGTTTTTTTCATTCTCAAATTCCCACAAGATCTTTCTTATAGCACGACAATAGTTCTACTAGATTTCTGACAAGATTTAGTTCAGAGAATGGAAATACATGGAAAAGTGGTGTGGCTTTATTTGCATCAATAGCCCGATACATCTGACTTTGGCAGTGGAATTGTAGTGATGAAACTCTTGTTTCCCATGTGAAATTTCCATTTTCTCCAGAGCTTTCTTTCATGCACAGAAAACTTCAAATCTCAGCATTATACAATGCTGTGAGAAGTCTCCAATTCAGGAGGAGTCTATGTGTGTATCTATCTATCTATGTTCCTTCAGTGCCAAATACAGAGCATACGGCAGAAATCAGAGCTCTCTAGTTCGAGTGATGTGATGCTGCTGTGTGTAATTCTTGCATGTTGGTTGTTGTGCAAATAGTCTCTCTTGGTCTTTTTTCTTTTGCCATCTGGTACCCTTTTTAATGTGTGTAAGCAGAGAAAAAAAAATTACATTCAAATTTTGAAATTACTCTAAATTTATGGTGCTTCTAAATACCATCATAAAAAGGAAGCTACTATATTTTTGATACTTTAAGCGATATGATGGTATCGAAGGGCTGATTCTGGAGGACAGAATGCTACGCAAGAGAAGAAGAGGAAGACCAAGAAGACGGTGGATCAGCGACATCGAAGAATGTATGAACATGTCTCTGGCCAATGCAGACCTTGTTGCCGGGACAAGAGATGCATTCAGAGTATCCACAATGAAGACAACTTTCTGGAAATAATATGTCACTTGATATATGTATATACATAGTGGGCATTAATTCCACCAATTTGCATGTAGATATTTAATCATGTGAACGCCTTCAACTTTTTTATGGTATAAATGTTGGTTACCTTTAAACACACAATCAGTATGACTGCATAGGTATAATTTATTTATACCTATAGGTGTTTTATTCTTCTTTCTCTTATAAAAACACTAATGTTATTGGGCAACCATCAATCGACAAAGATAAGTCAAAATTTCAGAGGTTTGGCTCAAAGCTATTCTTTTCATATTCTCATTAAAATTTCCCCACTCTTTTAAGCATTGAAATCGCTTGCAATTAAATACTTAGTGTCAGAAGTATCAGACAGTTCTTTATTGAAATCTCTTGTAATTAGATCATTATAAGCATCAGACAGTTCTTTATTGAAATCTCTTGTAATTAGATCATTATAAGCATCAGACAGTTCTTTATTGAAATCTCTTGTAATTAGATCATTATAAGCATCAGACAGTTCTTTATTGAAATCTCTTGCAATAAGATAATTAGTGTCAGAAGCATCATATGGTTCTTCATTGAAAAACCAGTTGTCTGCATTAGAAAGTCAGTCCATATTGGCATACATTTCATAGATCTGCCATACCTTATCACAACTCAAAACTTAGATCCCTGCAATCCCAGACTAGCAAGTACATACGTATCATTATAAAACAGGTGTGAGAAGGACTATCTTGTTCTTCTTCCGCACTAATTCTCAAACTCCCATGGATGTAGTCCAAAGAACAGAATGTTGTTATAGTTTACTGCTTGACTATTAGCAAATTTCAGCCTGGCACATCTGATTTAGCATAGCTTCAAATGACTCTAACTCTATGGGATGGGACAGCCAATTCCACTCCCAGAAATCTCTCTATTCACCTAACCCTTATGACATGCATGATACAATGATAGTAATAATGTCACTATTCTTTGCTTCCCTTGTGGGCTTTGGCAACAACAAGTGAAGAAGGTTCATGTTTCATATGTCCATTTTATTGCCAGATTCACTAGAATTTGATTGATAGATTAGCATGTTTTGCGCTGTACATTCTGCTGCAGATTGGTTTCTGGAATATTTTTGAAATTCAAAATCATACACTTATTTCTGAAAGATAATGAACATTGTTTTACACTTTAGCAATTCTAATAGCATATGTGCAGAGTTTTTGGTCATGTTTATCTTTATTTTATATTTTCTATGATAAACTTAGGTGACTTTGAAGTTGAAATAATCACAAAATTGCTGAATGACATATATAATAGTGGACACATACCCAATGACTTAACGAGTCCATATTTATAGCCTTACCTAAGAAACCCGGGACCACCGAATGTGAAGAACACTGTACAATCAGCCTCATGAGCCAAATAACAAAAATACTTCTCTGAATCATGAAGAGAGTGATAAACAAAATCAAAATAGAAATAAGTCCAGAACAATGTAGCATTGTAGAAGGCAAAGATACCAACAATGTTATATATATTTTGAGAACACTAATAGAGAGGCTGCCAAAAAAACTAATGTGGAAGTGTTGAAAGAGTCAAATGCAAAACGGACCTTAATCAATAATATAAGAAAAAGACACTCTTCATTTTTTTGTCCACCTCATGAAATAGGCAGGTTTGAAAAAACATAGTCGCAACAGAGACAGAGGGTGACAACGTTAGAAAATATTAGACAGTTTGACAACCTGGCACGGCGGGGAAACAACAACAACCTTGATACATAATACTGTAGACAGAGAGTTGTGGAGAGCCATGATTGCCTATGCCAGCCAGCATGGCACCTGATGATGATGAAGACCAACTTATCATATTTGAACATGAAAACATTTTGTTTGTTTTGTGCTGGATTCATCTTTCTGGAGAAAGACACGCACTTTCAACTGTGAATTCATATTCTGTGGTTATATCAAGGCTATCTGGTGGTCGAATGGCCTATGTGTTGCCCTGTTTAGGACTGGTGGATTGACCTGGGGGTCTGGTCTGTCCTGATAGAGATATTAAATATTGAGGGTTTTATGTGTAAAATATTTCAGTTTAGTGTTATAATATTGCATGTAATATTTTTATTTGTAACATTTAGTAAAATGATGCTTATTGTGAAATATATGGGAATATTTGTGACTAAAAATGACTGAATACTTGACATTGATACAGTGGAACTCCATTATAATGAATTGGTCAGGACTGACAGAATATATATGTAATAAATGAATTTTATTATATATAGTTATGACAATTATTAAAATGTTATGCCCCGTTAAATTATTGTGTCCCTTGTGCATTGTTTTTTCCATGAATTAATCACTGTGTGTCAACTAAGAGAATGATGTATCAAATTTATGTTACCTCTCCTCCAAGTATCAGTTGTTTCTTGTGAAACAGATGAACAGCTCCAGTCCCACTGCAAATTATTTTCACCGCAATTTGATGTTTCTCTTTGAACCTTTTTCTTTCAACCAGTTTCATTTAAGGTCAGTATGGCCTAGGCTTTCAACGAATGTTTTTCTTTTTTCAATAAGAATAGGTCCTAAAATAGGAATACTTCAATTCTTAGCTTGCTAGAACCACATAGATTGCAAAGATCAATCGTCATTGTATTTGGGCTTCCTAATTTTCATTCTCTTTTGCTGATAATTGATGCTTGTAAATGCCAGAATAATGTTGTCTGCACTTTAGCATTGTTTGTAGTGTGCTTATTATTTATGTAGTATGATAGTTCACATACCATGTTACCTGAATATTTTTTACTCTTGATTTAAATTTGTGTATCCACTGCCTCTATTAACATTATTTTAGTTGGAGGGATAAATACTTATATTTTTCGACAACAGCAGAAGCCATGATGATAACAAATTTTTTTTCCAACAGGCTTAGAGTTCTTTTCCTACACCAGAGTTTTAACAAGCGAAGTGAGCATTGTGTGTTTAGCTTTCAGATTAATGGAATGCTAGGTCACCTGCCCACACATCCACCCTCCTATTTTCAATGCATTTATATGTGCATGATCTAATGAACATGAACAATAGCATGGAAGGGTTTCATTTGAACATGCCTCATAAGACCAGTTGGATAAATTGGAAATAATCCTTTTAACTTGACACATTTGACTTTTCCTGACAGTTTCATTGGCTGTTGACTCAAAGTATACACAAAGTGACCAATTAAAATCATGGAAATAGTCAAAGGCCTCACTTTAGAAGGATGGACATAATAATACAGCTGGGCCGTATAATTGATGAAAGACAGTTGTGCTAAGCCATGATTTTGGGCACAACTGTACTGAATGATACTTTGTCCAAAGCACTGCCAGTAAACAATGTGTCACGCTGTTTCTGGTTGAATTTTTCACTGGCACATGATGTTGGAGTCTTTTGTGCATCTTTTCAAACACGTAGGTCAAAAGTTCTGAGACTACTTTTTTTCAGAAACACATTGTAAATAGTGCACTATATATGTGCTTAAATGTATGCATTGTAATAAGTTTTCTTTTATTAAAACAAAGAGTTAAAATAATCGGGGATTTTGAAAGTGTCATTAATGATAAAAATTCATTAAAAATTGATTCATTGTAAAAGGGTTCCACTGTATTAGCATTCACATAAATATCAAAGAAATCTGAAATGAGATTCATCAAGTAAACTATTAATACTCATGATTGTTCTGTTGTGCAGAAATATGGGCAATTAATAGATTGAAGTAGGTACTTGGACAAAGTTTTCAAAATAGTGCTACATAATTACAAATAATATAGTTAGATAGCCCTTAAAAATAGCAATTCAATGATACATCAACCAAGTATGTACGTCAATGCTGAAAAAAGTTATGAATTTTTTTCTAATGAATTTAACATCAAAATAATTTATATGGAACATATAGGAAAATATAAATAAAACTTGTGACTACAAAATGTAGCCAAGCTGATAATTTCTGAATTATCTTTGTTATTTTCAATAATACAATACACAAACTATACATTTTTGTGTTTACGGAGACAAGACGCTTATGTTGATCACATTTCTGGAATTTTTTGATGGACACAGAACTAATTGATATTCAAAATGGCTGCTAATTTGCATAATTAAAATGAAAATTAATTATATATCTATTAAACATAATAAAATACCACAGAAACTATATATTTTTGTATTCACAAAGACATACCGCATCTGTTAATCACATTGCTATGATTCTCAGATGCACGTACAACTAATTAATATTCAAAATGTTGGCTAATTTGCATAATTTAAACAAATGTTGATGTTTTAAATAATTAACAGTTGGTTTGGGTTTTGTTTTACCCTCTTAAAAGTTACATATATAAAAAGAAAAATGGTTACAGAACTTAATAAATCTAGTTTCAAACACAACAAATGATGCGAACACTGTTTTAAACCCTGTCACAAGAAATTTATAGCCTAAGCAAAATTTCCCAAACACGCTAATCCCAGATGTCCAAGTACCTAATTCAAGAAATAATATAGACTGCTGAGAATGTGACATTTCCAAAGCCTCCTTAGTCGCTTCTTACAACATGCATGGAAAGTTAAGAGTTGCTATTTTTTACTCCCCTTTCAGGCCCTGTCAACACATGAATGACATTTAATTCAAATAATGTTCTTCTGTGTTCTGGTAGTTATACAAAGACTATGCTACAGGAAACAGTTGCTGGTGGAAATAGAAGAGGTGCCAAACCTTGATATGATAACATCAAGTAATGGTTGGTTGGTTGCTGATCCAGAGGTCCATCGGCTCATGCCCTTTGACCCAATGCCATTGTGTGATAATGCATGTGTTTGTGAGCTGTTGTTTTGTTCCATATAATGTGCTCCATTTATCTGGCCCTGGAAGGAGAAGCATTTTCCTGACGCCATCCAGCGTTGGGCATTCAAAAAGGTGGTGGTCAACAGTTTCATAGGGATGAGTGCACAGCCGGCACCCTGGAGTGTGTTGTGGTTGTATTGTGTCAGATGATTGTTAAGATGTACATGTTGTGTGCACAGTCAGAAGATGATACTCTGGTCTTTCCTTCCCAGGAGGTTGATGTTGTCTTTAGGATTTGTGCTGGTCATATATTTATAGATTTCCCTCCCAGTATTTCCCATGGGCCATCTGTTCATCCAATTTTCTTTGTCCACAGATTTTTAAAAATGGTCACGGCATAATTTTTTCACATTCAATCAAATGTCTAGGGATGTGTGTGTCCATCCATCACAAGTGATGATGACCATTTTTTACATCCACTTTTAAAAATTCAGTTAGAATTATGACCATGCATAATAGTTTGCAGATGGCTAATGAGCCCTATTCAAACTGTAAATAATGTCTAGGGATAGAAATGTAATAACAGGCTTTTTGTGCTAATAGCTTCAATTTGGCTCCCCTGCGACCCTAATGGGTTGCAGGTTTTATTATAAAGTTATATTCAAATGTGGATTTCATCAATTAACTGCACTGTGCTCACCAGCACAGTATCAGTCATCAGATATGGGTTGCAGGTCAATACTGCTAGCAGTCAACTGTGTATCACAGACCTGTGTATCTCTGCACCTGTGCATGGTTAAGGTTCATTTTATTGTTGATCTTACTCATTGCCTCCTTTTCTTTCTTTTTAGCTTATATATTATTCTTAAAATTGTATGTATATTTAGTAACCGCTTGTAAGGAAGCATTTCTCCTTTCATATGCTGGAAACTTATCTAGCTAGTAAAAAAAAATTATCCGAAATTTTCAACATTTGATAATTAATTTTCTTAAATATAAACATTGAGAACAAAGATTCATGTACTTTCTTTTGTTTAATACTTCTTTGTATAATGAGTCATATGTTTGAACTATTTTGTTATGACTTATAACACTTTACTGACCAAAAACAACAGTTGTTGAATTTCTGCTATACACATTTGGTGACCAATTTCAACATTCTTCAAAACCTTTATAATACTTTATAAATATAGCAAATGTAGTGATAGTATTACTAAGAATAGCTTATCTGGGATAGTACCTCATTTCAAATGGTGGCACCCATAAAATACACCGTCTCGATGTGGTTTATGAGAGTTATTATTGAAAAAACAAATTTGGGTGGTGAGATTTTTTAGATACATACCCACACCCAACATTATAAAAAGTATGATTTCACTGATGAAATAATTTTGGGGCTTTCAAATTCATTCAGAAATGCATAATTCATTTTGACATATAGAAAATTTAAAAACTTTGTGACGAGTTTTATTTTATACAGTTTTTAAAAAAGGATGTCGATGTCTCTAAAATTTATGAATGCTCTTGGTACTGTGAGATAAGTATGCTCTGGATTTTTGGTCAGTAAAGTGTTACGTGAAAAATATGACATTGTTGTTATTGTTGAGAACTGTGCCAGATTCCATGATGGAAGGGCTACTGAGACAGTCTAACAGTCTCAATTGTACCACAAACTTGGTCGTGGTTTGAGAAAGTTGTAACAGTTCACATAATACTGACTCTGTAGTGTGTAAGTGGCGCCTGAAATTCAACAATAGTTGAAAAGCAATGACTCCCGTGTGTTGCCGGGGCCCGGAAGGGGAGCAAAGAATAGCAACACTGTTTACCTTCCATCCATGTCGTAAGAAGTGACTAAGGAGGTTATGGGATGGAGTTGGCTGTCCCATCCCATACAGGGTCAGTGACCCAAAGCCATGCTGAAGTCAGATGTGTCATGCCAAAGGGCACAGATATCGCAGCAATGCTGTAAACCATAACAACGCATTCCGTTCTCCGGACTACATCCTGCTAATCTGCAGGAGTTTGAGAATGAACACAGAAGAAGAAGAAAAGCAATGGTCTATGTAGGATATGCATCAATTATTTTTATATATTATTATTATTGAGAATTAGTTATACTGAGCAGCTAGATGATATTTCACAGCCAAATACCAAGTGTACTTGTCATTGTTCTAGTCTGTGGTTTTTCTTCTGTGTTTTCTAACATTCCAAAATATGTTGATAGGTACAGAGGAGTCCTGTTATAACAACATGGTCTGGACGGCGCAATATGCTGTAATTATTTTAATAAAAGAAATTTTCTGTATACAGTACAAACAATATAGAATAAATATGGTTGGGGGATTTTGAAAAGTGTTGCTAGGGAAAGTTGTCATAAAAGAAATGAGTTATAGAGTGATTTCACTGTATCAAGCACATTCCTGTGTATTTCATCTTAACACTTTCTGCATAAAAAGGACTGAGTTTTATTTGCAACTAAATTGAAGCTAAAATTAAACCTAAGTTCAGGTTATTTTCCTTACCAGTATAGTCCAGGGGGGTTCTACAAAGCTGGATTCTCAGTTTATTGCACTATAATAGATGTCATAAAATTAGATCATTCCGTTGTAGTTTAACAACACTAGAATGATCTAGTTATGGGATTTTTTTTCTTTTTGCTATTTCAAGAATGCACCACATAGATAGTCTCACATGTTTCAATATGGTCACTGTATCAGAATATGCATCAGTTGTCTGTTGTTGTTTTTTTTTTTTTTTTTTTTTTTAAACATGCTCTGTGCTCTTAGAAACTACATTTCCATCATTATCACGAGTGTAAATCATGGTCAATGTCTAAGACTGCATCAAATCTTTTCTTCACTGGAATCCTCTTTGTTCTGCTTCCAATGTCATATTCAGGATCTCCTCAATATCTTGTGTCCATCGAAGTCTTAGGCTGCTTCTTTTTTTCTTTCCTTTTCCCTCCATCTATCTAACCCATTGTGTCCTTTTATATGCCCAAACACCGCTGAAGATGGATGTGTTGGGCCATTGGCGCAAATAAAATGCCAACACAGCGCATTTTCATTCTCTGGACTACATTCAACTGGAAATCTTGTAGGATCATTGTCCTGTTACAAGAGAAATCCAGTGGGAGTTTGAGAATGAACGCTGAACATGAAATATGTCCAAACAATGTTAGCTTGAATTTTTTAGGATCTAATGTTCTTCTATATTCAAGTCTTGCAAATGTCTAAATGTTATTTCTTATTGATTCAACCAGAGCTGCTGTGTAAAAAAGCTTTCACTTTCACCTGGAAGTGATTGCTCACCTGTTGGTAAAAGGGTTTTACTGTTGGTACAGGGGCTTTGATTCTGACCAGTTTTCCAGTTTAGCACTTTTATTGCCATGAGCAAAAAAAGTATTTGCAGTATAAAGTTCCATTCACTGTTGCAGATGACATGCATGTGAAATTTTGCTTTATTCAGTTTAGCTGAGATTATAAAATCATAAAATTTCTAATTATCTCAGCTAGCTAGTGATACCCAAGTTCAAAATGGGTGATATAGCTGATGATACCCATGTTCAAAATAGGCGACATCGCTAGTGTTTATCAAGTTCAAAATGGGTGATATAGCTGATGAAACTAAAGTTAAAAATGGGCGACGTCGCTGGTGATACCCAAGTTCAAAATGGGTCATGTAGCTGATGTTACCCAAGTTCAAAATGGGCGATGTCGCTAGTGTTTATCAAGTTCAACATGGGTGATATAGCTGATGATACCCATGTTCAAAATGGGTGATATAGCTGATGATACCCATGTTCATAATGGGCGACGTCGCTGATGATACCCAAGTTCAAAATGACTCGGATTCTGACTTTTTAGCCATTAATATTGATAAAAAGGATTCAGAATCTGATACCGAATCAGACTATGGTTCAAGTTATGACAATCACAGATCGATACAAGATAGCTCTGCGGGTTCAGAAGTGAGTGATGAACACTACCACTGCAAGACAAAATCATTCATAAAATAAATTATAATGAAGAATGTTTAGATAAATGCTTGATATCTAATCATTAACCCTTCATGGTCATAGGGGTACCACATTGGACGCTTCAACACACAGAGTCCTCCAGCGAATTCTATCCTCAGCTATGCAGATGAGTGTGGAAATATCTTGTCCTGTCCATTCTTTGATATTGTCTGTCCATGCCTTTATTTTCCCTCCTCTGCTTCTTTCCCCTTCAACAGTTCCCTGCAGTATTGTTTTTGACAAGGAATCATGTCTACATACATGACCAAACCAAGCTAGTTTTCGTCATTTCACTATTGAAAGCAATGGTTCTTGAACACCGGCATACATCTCTACTTTGTTTCTTACGTACACATTGGTCTTATGTTCCCTATAGGAAATTCGTAGAATTCGTATGTAGCATTTGTACTTGAAAGCTTTTAATCGTCTCTCCATGTCTGCAGTGAGTGCCCAACTCTCACAACCATACAGCACAACAGAAAGCACCAGCGACTTATACAACTTGACTTTCACTCCAACACTGGTGTTGCTTTTCCAAATCACTGTTAACCTTGACAAGGACGCTAAAGCCATCTCCAGCCTTATTTTTAGTTCTGCTTTGCATTTTCCATTGCTGCATATGTTGTATCCGAGGTATTTAAAGGTATTCACCTTAATTAAATCACATTCTTAACATAACATGTGCACACACACACACAATCACACACACACATATTAAACCATTTCAATAGATAAAGAAATTTATTCAAAAAAATAGTTGGTAAAGTTTATGCAAAAATTTAAAAATATAAGTTATTTTAAACAAAAACATGAAAGATTTGCTTTGTTCCAGGAGTATGGCAACATAATTAGGCGGCCACTGAAATGGAAGCCACAAGAAAAAAGGAGAGTTGGAAATGAGAAACAACTGAAAAATAACACTTCCTCATGGGTACAGAGGAAGACGATGGTGTAGCATAGAAATTGTTGAAAAGAGATAAATGCTGTCTGTTTCATGGATATCTGAAATAAGAAAAAGGATCATTTTATATCTTAGACTGAAACAAATACAGTTACTGTAAAAATGAAAAGAAATAGGTAAAAGTGTTACCAAAATTTTTAAATAAAAAACATACTAGCAACGTGACACGGTGAGTATGTAGTTGCTTGTATGTTGTATTTACAAATATTAGTAACACTTGTACCTATTTCTGTTCATTTATACATTTGCCTTATGTTACCCCAGTCCCAGAATTTCCAAGGTTGTTTCTCAACACTGGAGTTTTATCTATTTATTACTGTAACTGTACTAGTTACTGACATGGGAATCAATCAAGTACCATGCCTAATGACATAGGTGATCATGTTTTTCCACAACTCCCCATATCTTGTGCTGTTAGTAAGTTCTGTTAGCTGCATTTTCCCATGTGCAGATATCGTAATCTATTTATAAATCAAGCCACTTTATCCCGGCGCTAACCAGCAAAAATCTGTGAATAAATTGAAATAAGGTTCCCCATTATTCTTACTATGGTAGTCACTATAGCATAAAAAAAGTAAAGTAAAGTAAGCCATAGCATTTATTAATGCCGTAGGGGTGTGAGTTGTTAGCGATCTCACATTTCACAGGCTCTGTAAATGAGGGCGGTAGCCATCTCCTCTCCCTCGCAGTCTTTACTTCCCGGATTAATCCGGTACCCATATAAGGATGGGTCGACCTGGGAGCCGTTGCGATCTGAAAACATTTCCGCCTCAACTGGGGAATGAACCCAGGACCACTCATATGCGAAGCCAGTGCGATATATAGCATACTTAAAGTTGAATAATAGGACAGAGAATTTACAGAAACATGAAACCATAAGTATTATCTTGTAACAACTAATGAGTGTTCATTGTAATGTACATCTGAATACTGATAAAACTATGTCCACATTTGTATTTTGTGAAACATAAAACTGATTTTATACCTTAGAGAATAAAAATATGCAGCATATATTTGAAATTTTTATATTTATAGCTATAAATTATATTTTTAAAGTATATTTAATACACCACCAACTCCCCCAGTATATTAACTCTTTCAACTCTGTAAGTATAAACATGATTATTCTATTACTGATAATATTTTTTAAACTTTTGTATATCAGATACAGCACAAAAAGGTTTGAATTTTATTACTTGTTGCTCATATGTGGTTCTTATCTATAATGTCATAAGTTTACTCTCTTGCATGTATACTGAAGGATTATAAATTTGTTGCACATGATTGAAGCATAAGTCAACAGCGAGTGATGATGTTAAGGCAAGCTAAGACATAAATTATGATCTCCTAGTAACAGTATAGAACCAAAATTTGCTTGAAAACTAATGTCAATATGCCAAGTTCTGAATGAGTAGCAAATACGGGTGTGTTGGGCCATTGGCACAAATAAAATGGCAACACAAAGCATTTCCATTCTCTTGACTACATCCAACTGGAAATCTTGTAGGACCATTGTCCTGTTACAAGAGAAATCCAGTAGGAATTTGAAAATGAATGCTGAATAAGAAGAAGATGAATGAATAGCAATGCTGTGACCTGCTATTCATGTTGTAAGTATGAGATTAGTAGAAAGTTGCTAAGAGATTTTAGGGGTAGGGTTTGATCTTCCTTCCAGTCAGAATGATGCAGAAGTCATACACAAGTCAGATTCTTCATGTCTAAATGCACAGATTTACAGCTTAACAGATTCACAGCTATTCTTCAAACCAAGACACAGAGCATTTCATTCTCATGACTAAATCCTGCTAACAGGCAGAGGTTTGAGAGTGAACACAGAAGCAGCCAAGCTGTAAACCATGACACAGCTGTGCATTCCATTTTCTGAATTATATCTTTTACTGTCATTTATGTTGATGTAACAATGTTGATGTAACATCCTGCTAAAACCTCTTTTCTATACTTTATGTCAACCATCAGCACTCTGCATTAAAATTACTTACTTTCTCCATTCTTTTTTTTTGGTTGCTTTACCTGTTATTTATGGAGGGTATTTGAAAAACACTTTAACTTCTTTTGTTTTTAGAGCTTTTTGTATGATTGTTTTTTATGAAAATAAAGGAATTGGTTACTAAATGTAATGGTATAAATTTTGTTGGTATATGTGTGATATGTGATAAAATGGTGAAGATGAAAAATGCACACAAACATAAGTGACTCATCTATTCTTATTTGATATATTCAATTCAGTATATAAAGAAATTCCACTAAAGTCTGTTCTATTTCTATTATCATTTCATAACCAAACTAACATGTACATAATATTGTCATTGAAAACACACATAACACGTCGACCTCACTAACATTATCAGATAGTCCTACTTATAAATATTCCTAAAAATGTCTGCCATTTTGAACAATTTTAGTGGATTATATAATCTGCTAAACAAGTAGCCACTTCATATCTAAATCATGACCTATAGATCTAAAAACCAACGGGGAAAGGAAGTAATTATGTCTACTTTTTATTCTTGCATTACCCGGATGATTGACGTTAGTTTACAATTTGATTTCCTTGTTCAGTTCAAAGAAGTGCATAGAAATTTATGATGCACAGCGATAATCAATCAATCAAGTGCCATGCCGACTGGCGTAGGCGATCATGTTTCTCCACGACTCTCTGTCTCTTGTGTTGTCAATAAGCTCGGTTGGTGAGCTTCTACTGTGCCACGATACAAGCCCATCTAGTAACTTTTCTCTTTGTCGACCTCTATCTCTTCTCCCTTTGATCTTTCCAGTGGTTATTAAGTGTTCAAGCTGTGTTCTTCTCAGCACATGCCCTAGAAACCTTGACTGTCTGCCTCTAATGTTTGATATGATTGAGCTTTTTACGCCAGCATCAATGAGAACAGCGATAATAGGTATTCAAAATACATTGAGTTTGGTGCCTATAGCATGCTAAAGGTTAATGTAACAATTACATCCTTGCTGTAATATTTTCTATTTGTTGATGTAACAATTATTTCCTTGCTGAAATCTTTATCACTTATGTTTATGGAATACTTACATCTTATTTAACCTTCTTCGATCATTTTGTTTGATGTAATAATTACTTCTTTGCTGTAACATTTCTCAATAATTTTTGTTAATGTAACACTTAATTAACATTAAATGAGAAAGAGGGTTGACTCTTAAATAATACAGTGGAATCTCTTTATAACAACTTAGCCCAGATTGATGAAATATCTATGCTATAACAAAAATTTGCTATATACAGTACAAACAATAGAGGATAAATATAATTGGAGATTTTTAAAAGTTTTGTTATATAGAAAAATTTGTTATAAAAGAATGTGCTATAGAGGAATTCTATGGTACAGTGGAATCCCTGTATAGAGCATTCTGTTATAAGAAATTGCCCTATATAACAACATGTTTCAAAACCCCCAATTATATTTATTCTATATTGTAAAAGAAAAAAAATAGGTCGCGAATCCTATTCAGGATGTAGCCATCAACCCAGAATTTTTTGGCTGTAGCGATTTGATTTTCTAGGCAATACAAATATGTTCAGTAGTTTGCCATTGTTTTTTGAACAGTCCAGATACACAATTATCTGTGGCGGATTCGAACTCTATACTTTGTCTGTCACAGATGTGCTCTGTACCATGCTGCCACAGAGCTGAACAAATCTTATTTGTACTGTATATAGTGGAATCTGGATAAGTAGAACTCGTAAGGACTTAAGGAAATTGTTCTACCTTTCAGGAATTCTACTTATCCAGACTGCACTGATAATATACTCTACTACAGTGTACAATGCAGTAGTGTTAAGTAAATAAATCAATTGTACCACTTAGGAAATACCATAAGTTAACAAATACACTAAATAGGCCAACATGTAGCAATACAATGTCAGAGATATTGAAATATTTCATTATTTTAGAAAGTAGAACATTACAATCATATGAAAATGTATAAATTAATTAAACAAAACAGTCTGTGATTTTGCTTTGCTTCGTGGCTTGTGAAAAATGTCTTTCTATACCATGCTTAAATGCAATAAATGTTCCTGAAGCTCAGTGAATCATTTTAAAAGAGCAGTTTCAACAAAATCAGATGTGGATGTTCAGGATCGTGTGCCATTATTTCTGTCTGAAAGTCTTGTAAAAGTGGAGGATATGTAGAGAAATATAATTGTAGGTGAGAGATTTCACATTTTTTTCCAGGCTGACTAAAACATATTTCTTTCATGACAGTTCAACATTTATGTAGTTGGTATTCACTTTAAGGCTCTACTTATCCAAATATTTGAGATATGCGTATTGGACTTAACAGGAATTTTAATACAAAGATAAAGAAGGAAAATGGCACTAAACATGATCAGTTCGACTGCGAATTTTGACTTAAGTGGACTCCAATGTATGGCAAATTTTAGTTATTTACATACATATTTTGTCCACCCAAACCAAGTTATAGCAGGATTCCCACTGTATAACAACAAGAAAGCTGAGAATTTGTTTGGCCATATAAGGAGACATAATAACATGAAAAACAATGGAAGGCATGGCTGCTGAGGAAAAGGTCACCAAGATGAGGATTAACAAAATACTTTTCAGAATGTTGAAACATATCCTTGGCTGCAGCAAAATCGTGTATCCAGAATCATTAGTTGTTCAGGTTTAATAAAAAATACTATGTTCTGGAAAGAGCGTCACCTAAATGTCATTATTTATTTAACCTCTTGTTAAATATACAGTTTATAACCTTTCTGGTGCTCTATTTTAAGACAAGATATATATCACTTGTGTAAAGCCTGCAATAAGGATATTAAACATTTTTTAGACAAAAATCCTGAATTATATAAATATTTATTAATTTGTTTATTATTCATTCATTCATTCATTTTCCTTTTGCGCTGAAGTTAGCGCATAGGGCAGAGGTCAGATCTCTCCAATTCTGTCTGTTCAAAGCTATTCTGTGCAGTTCTTGAATAGTATGAATATTGGTTGTTTTACTTTCTCTAAGTATTGTTCTTCTGAGTGTTTCTTTTGGTCTACCCCTTGCTCTTTTGCTGTTTATTATTGATTAAGCATTATTGATTTGTGATTACCGGTAATTTATTGAGAGATTATTGTTTATAACTTTATTGTTTATAACCGTACATTTTTTGTTCTGTACAAAAACATTTTTTGTTATTTTTGTTTAACTTTGTGGACTTTTTGTACAGGTGTTAATCTCAAGTTATTGATATGTATAACAATGTGGACATTCCAAGACTAGTGAAATGTAAACAAATTTGACACATTATTCAAAACCTTTCTTAACAGCCTTCACTGGATGAACTGAGTTAAAACTCCAGATTGGCTATAGTAATTATTAATTCCATGTTTGGTGAAAATGAGTTATGAGTGCTTAATTTTAAAATGTCCGTTATAGCTATTACAGGATATTGTTTATGTTTATAAAAAGAAAAAAAAGGGAACAATGTACTCCTTTGTTTATTTCTGGATCATATTTATATTTCTGGGTATCATCACTACAACTGTACAAGTCCATTGGTGAACACATTTTATGTCTACCTGTTGTTTGTTTAAATTTTTGAGTTATGGGGAATAAGTATTAATTTGGTAAAGGTAAGTTGAGTTCTAAATCAGCATTATAGTACATGGTTTTCCCATAAGTGCTCAGCTGCCTAGCCAGTGACTGACCAGAAACCGCTTAACTAGCATCATCTACAGCACATATGGTTGCATCTGTGGGTCTCACAATGGCTCACTAGACAAACCAACCATCCAACAGAAAACCTTAATAGATGACATGCCTTTATATTGAGGTTATCTTCTTATAGAAGCTTCATGGCACGTCATCTATACAATCTCGTAGTCGTAACCTTTGATAACAGTTACTATGTTGTTCCGACAGACAGACGTTGTGCTTGAACTAGTTATGGGCACGGCATGGGTGGGTGGAACAACAAAGAAACCTGTCGCAAGGTTCAGAGTTGTGCCCTGATGTCAACATCTGTTTCTGCAACATTAGACTCAAAACACCATTGAGTCAAATAGCTGCTGGAATAGAGTGCGGAGCACTTATGGGAATGCTCCACGTGCCATAAGGCCAGTTTCTAATCAAGAATCTACAGCACTCTCTCAGTAACGATGACACAATTCCTTGACTTTCCTAAAGTATGAGGACTTGTACTCTATTTCCATGTGGCTGTACTACAATGGAATATCTCTAAAACGCATCCTTTATAACAATTCTCCCTATTTAACATTTTCTATTGTCTATTGTCTGTCCCCAGATGAATGATGGTTGATCACATTCACACTTGCCATTAAGTGTAGTGGTGGTAGCTTAAGCTGTCATTTCAATGCCAGATGTGTCGCTGTGATTGCATTTAGTCCATGTTTGTTCAAGGCTATCTTGAACACCGTTTTCTATCCACCGCTTTGTTGGTCAACCTTTGGCTTTACGCCTGGATATTCTTTTGTTATATGCTGTTATTGGTATTTGGTTTGGTTCATTCTCATAAGGTGACCAAACAATTTTACTTGCTGTTCCCAATATGTTCAATACATGATAGTATACCAACTTTTTTCCTAATTTTTTCATTTCTTATTTTATCTAGTTTGGTAACCATTGCAGCTTTTCTCAGATACTTCATTTCACATGTTAACAACGTAACTCTTTATAAAATCTCCAATTATATATATTCTTGATTCTCTATATGCATAAATATCAAATTTCTGTAATTGAATACATATTTTGTTGGTCAGGAAAAAGTTGTTGTAATGGGATTTCACTGTATATTGTAGTAATGTTGTTGTACAATAATACAATAGTAATTGTACTGTTGTAGTAGTGGTGAAATGTCATGATCTTCTTGATCCTTTATTATAAACTAACATCACAGCACATGGGGCACTCCCATAAGTGCTTCATTCCAGCAGCCATCCCAGTGTATGCAGACTCATGGTCCTGATCAGGTGTTGATTGTGTGATCTTCAAGACTTTGCTAAAAATTACTTTTCCTTCCCTCCCCTCTAGATACTCCATTTCTGACATGTGTATTTATCTCTGTATGTGTACATTCTCAGCCTTATTGACATCATCTTCATCTTGAAATGAATTTATTACTGCCTTGATCAACTCTGCTTTATCCCGTCTCAGCATTATGCCATCTATCACGGTATTGCCTGCCAA
This sequence comes from Meghimatium bilineatum, assembly GCA_034231615.1. Classification (NCBI taxonomy): domain Eukaryota; kingdom Metazoa; phylum Mollusca; class Gastropoda; order Stylommatophora; family Philomycidae; genus Meghimatium; species Meghimatium bilineatum. The sequence continues at coordinate 34,275,938 of CM067320.1, forward strand.
TAAGTCAGCTCTCTCATTTCCTATGACCAAGGCAGTATATCCGTGTAATGCTCTGGATAATTGAGTTATTCAATAAGTCCCACCATTCTTTTCTCATCATGTACTTTTCTATCTTTTCATGATCTTATATGCTTCTACTGTGAAGTTTAGCTAAGTGGCATAAAGGCAGAGTCCATTGTTGATAACTTCTTTTCTTTTTTTTCTTCTGCATTCGTTGTCAATCTCCTGTAGATTAGCAGGATGTAGTCCGGAGAACAGAATGTGTTGTGTCACGGTTTACAGCATTCCTGCGATAATTGCGCCTTCCGTCCTGATACATCTGACTTCATCATGGTTTTGGGTTACTTTGACCCTATATGGAATGCATTAGCCAACAACCCCATAACCTCCTTAGTCACTTCTTGCTAAATGCATGGATGCCTGACACATCTGACTGAATCATAGTTTTGGGTCACTTTGACCTTGTATGGGATGGGACAGCCAACCCCCCCCCCCCCAATAACTTCCTTAGTCGCCTTTTACAACATGCATGGAAGGTAAACTATTGCTATACTTTGCTCTCCTCTCTGGGGCCTCGGCAACACATAGGCATTGGATCGCTGATGTGCCATGTTCAATTTGTGCTGCACGCATGTGTGCATCTGGGCCATTTCAGAAAACATATCAAACTATTTAATGTAAATATTGCCCAGAAAATGACTACAGCAAAAAAAAATGCATTGTTGACATTTAAAACTGCTCGTGCTGCTACTCTTAAGGGAATTAATTACCCATTTCATCATATAAATAATATTAATTATAAATAACAATACAGTGGGTACCCTCTATATCTCATGTAAACAAACTTTCCCTATATAACATCACTTTTCAAAATCCTCATTTAGATTTCTTTGATTATTCATGCTGTCTAGATGCTATATTTGAAATTCTGTTGTTACAAAAATATTTTTTTTCAGTCCTGACCAAGTTGTTATAATGTGATTTGACTATATCCTGTACAGGATGTTGCTATTCAGCTATTGTCAAGTTCCTAATCACCATTAATTCATGTACATCCTATAACATCGAGACAATTAGCTTACGAACCATGCCATGATCTAGTTCAAAACCATGTTGTTTTTTGTGAGGTATGCCCACTTCTACCATTCTGATCAAATTGAAGAAATATATCTCAAGTGATGAGAAATGGTAGAATATTTAGTGATCTCTATGATCTTGTCTTGTCACAGTCTTCTTACTGTTGTTAACTCTGCCTCTAGTGTACCCTTGGTGTTCTAGTATTTCTCCAATATAATCTATCCATCTTCGTCTGGGTCTTCCCATTTTTCTTTTCAGATATCTTCTATTGAAAGCTATCGATGGAATGACTGGTTCCATTCTAATTAGGTAGTCGAACTATTTGAATTTTAGTGTCTGTATTGTTTGCAGATATTGCTTTTCATCATATTTCATCTCTTTTTTTGTTATCCCCAGAGCTGTTCTCAGGCATTTTATTTTGCATACTGCAAGTTTTTGTTCTAGTTTCTCTGTCAGAGCCCAGATCTGGCATGGGTATCACAGTGTCAGCATGAAGACTATGTTTATTAACATTCTTTTGAAAATCATGTAAATATTCTGGATCTCTATAAGATTTGATAATTGCAACAAACACATTTGTACATTTTAATGCCTTTATTTCAAAATAAATTTTGTAAACAAAAGTTTACAATTGGAGGGATATTTTCATTGATCAACATATAATGCTACATCAACATGTGAATTATATTTACAAATATTTATATATAATATAGATAACTGACATGACATAAATGTTCACATTCACCATAGATATAAGTTCAAATTCAATCATACTACCCATAAAAATTAATTTCCCTGGTCAGCGGTGCTGATTGCACACAAGCACAAGAAATAATAAGTTTCACAAATAAATTGCATAAATACAGAATGAAATATTATATTACAGAATATCACAGAATATTATGCATGAGTAATATCCATACATACACTATTTCTACATTGTATGATTGTCCGTGATTGTAAACTGTAAATCTAGTCCACTTCTTCAAAGGTAGGGCCACTATGACCATGATGTTGACCATTGGATTGTCCTGAGCCCTGGGAAGGTCTGCTCTGTTCTTGAGAATGCAGCTTAGCCATAACAGAGGAACTGATCTTCTGAATTTCTTTCAGCTGATTTTCAAATTCTTCTTTGTCTGCTAAAGAATTGTTATCCAACCACTTCAATGCATCATTGCAAGCATTCAGGACAGTGTCTTTATCTGACACTGATAATTTTTCTCCAGCTGCATCGACAGCCTGTTTGACACTGAAGATATAGTTCTCTAGTTGATTTCTGGCTGCAACTCGCTGGCACTGTTTTTCATCTTCAGCTTTGTACCTTTCAGCTTCTGCCAACATTCTGTCAATTTCTGCTTGACTGAGACGCCCCTTGTCATTCTTTATTGTAATGTTGTTAGACTTTCCAGTGGTCTGGTCTTTGGCAGTTACGTTGAGTATTCCATTAGCATCAATATCAAAGGTCACTTCAATCTTAGGTACACCACGAGGCGCAGGTGGGATACCAGTTAGATTAAACTTTCCCAGGTGGTTATTGTCTTTGGTCATGGCACGCTCACCTTCATACACCTGAATATCAACACCAGGCTGGTTATCTGCATATGTAGTAAAGATCTGGGATGTTTTGGTTGGGATCGTAGTACCACGTTTAACAAGGGCGGTCATGACCCCTCCTGCAGTTTCAATGCCAAGAGACAAAGGGGCTACATCCACAAGTAGAACATCTTTGATGGTTTCACTTTTGTCACCTGTCAGTACAGCAGCTTGGACAGCAGCACCATAAGCAACAGCTTCATCAGGGTTGATTGATTTATTGAGTTCTTTACCATTGAAGAAGTCGCTAAGAAGCTTCTGAATCTTGGGAATACGAGTCGAACCTCCAACAAGAACAACTTCATCAATTTTGCTTTTGTCTAATTTAGCATCTCTGAGGGCAGATTCAACTGGTTCAAGTGTTGCTCGAAACAAATCTCCGCAAAGTTCTTCAAATCTTGCTCTTGTGATTTTTGTGTAGTAGTCTATGCCCTCAAAGAGGGAGTCAATTTCAATGGATGATTCAGTACTGCTGGAAAGTGTTCTCTTGGCTCTCTCACATGCCGTCTGTAGACGTCTGATGGCTCTTGGGTTACTGCTCAAATCTTTATTGTGTTTTCTCTTGAAATCTTGGATAAAATGGTTGACCAGGCGGTTGTCAAAGTCCTCACCTCCGAGATGGGTATCTCCAGCTGTAGCTTTAACTTCAAATAAGGAGCCATCATCAATGGACAGGATACTAACATCAAATGTACCACCTCCAAGATCGAAGATGAGAACATTCTTTTCACCTCTCTGACCTTTGTCAAGCCCATATGCTAATGCAGCTGAAGTAGGTTCATTGATGATTCGAAGAACATTGAGGCCAGCGATAACACCAGCATCTTTAGTAGCTTGTCTCTGTGAGTCATTAAAGTAGGCTGGCACAGTTATCACAGCATCTGTAACCTTCTGTCCCAGGTAAGCTTCAGCAGTTTCCTTCATTTTTACTAGTACCATAGAACTGATCTCCTCAGGAGCAAAAACTTTTACCTCTCCTTTCAACTCGGCTTTGATCTTTGGACGTCCATCAACTTCAACAACTTTGAATGGCCAGTGCTTCATGTCACTCTGGACAGTCTTATCGTTAAACTTGCGGCCAATCAATCTCTTGGCATCAAACACAGTGTTGCTAGGATTCATGGCAGCTTGATTCTTGGCAGCATCACCAACCAGTCTTTCGGAGTCTGTGAATGCAACATAGCTGGGAGTTGTTCTGTTACCCTGGTCATTGGCGATGATCTCAACCTTTCCGTGTTGAAACACACCAACACAAGAGTATGTTGTGCCTAGGTCAATACCAATAGCAGGTGCTTTACTTCCTTTGGTCATCTGGAAATATCAAACAATCAAGAAGGAATGAGTTGAAGATTACAATATGGCAATAAATGTATCAAGTATAGTGAAGAGCAGAAGTAAAATAAATAGATAGAATTAGCAAAGGCAACAGTATAGAGAAAAATGACTACAAATGTTGTTGTTTTTTTTACAATAAAAGTACCTGGTATCTTTAAATTTCTAATGAAAGTGTAAATTTATTGATACTGATTTAGAGCATATTGGATGTTTATAAATTGTAAGGGCCTAAACTTTGTAATGATATATATGAAAAATGCCATATGCCTAAACATCTACACACAAAAATTATAATCTGCTAAGTCACAGAAGAACTGGTGCTAAATATAAAAACACATGGCGAGAAACACTAAGTAGAACATTATGATTCATTATCAATATCAGGGACACATTTAATCACAAATGATGGCAAATGTTAAAAGGAGAATTAAGAATAAGAATGGCTAAAAGTACTTGGCATACCAAGTACTTTAAATGAAGGACATGATGAAAATATTAACATCAAAACAAATTACAACAGTAAAAATGAATCTACATCTATTCTATAATTAAAGTATGGCTCAGAAAGATAAATAAATTAGAAGACAGAAAAATTGATGCCTTTGAGATGAGTAAGAGAAGCAGAGACGGAACTTAATGATGAAACTTAGTTTTCTAAAGGAGAAAATATACCGTTAAGTTATGTCTATCAGTCTTACCGTTAATATAACTGTATTAACTGCTGTCTCCTCTACAAAGTGAAGATTTGAAACGCTCAAGAAAATAGAAAATGCACTTGATGCCTGTGTCTCAATTTAGTAGTTGTACAATCAATTATTGCTTGCTACTATAATAATTATAGTGATAGCTTCCGTGATCATTCTGCTTGTCCCTTTCGACTACGTTCATTTATATATTATCTGCTTCAGAAATGCGAGAACATTCCTGAACATTGTCTAAGCATTACAAGACATTCCCGAATGTTGTGGTATATTCTAGAGGATGACCCTTCAGTTTTAAAATAGAAATAATTATTATAGTCTATATTGTGATTGGTTCGCTGCTGAGGTCAAAGGTTTTGCGCATGCCAACTACTTCGAGGAATTGCTAGAATTTACTGGAACATGTACACAATATACACAAACATGTACCCAATAGGAGATATTCCTGTTATTCAGCGTAGTGTAAACCTGCTGAAGACGGATGTGTCGGGCCATTGGCGCAAATAAAACTGCGACACAACGCATTTCCATTTTCTGGACTACATCCTGCTGGAAATCTAGCAGCTAGATCCAGTTGGAGTTTGAGAATGAACGCAGAAGAAGAAGAAACTGTAAACACTGAATGTGTGCCATTTATGTATCTATTGAAATTTCTACTTTTGCTGAATAACGAGATATAAATGTTCATAAACACTTCACTGCCCTCGAACGATATGATGCTACATCAGAATGTATAATTCTTGCACGTTGTGTTGATGTTGTTCTTATTCTGCGTTGGTTCTCATACTCGTACAGATTAACCGGGTATAGTCTGTTGAACGGATTGCGTCGTGTCATTATTTACAGCATTGCTGCGATTTCTGCGCCTTTCAGTCTGGCACATCCGACTTCAGCGTGGCTTTGGGTCACTGATCCTATATGGGATTGGACAACCAACTCCATTCTTAACCTACTTATTCGCCTCTTACGACATGCATGGAAGATAGTGTTCCTATTTTTGCTCCTCTCACGGGCCCCTGCAACACAGGGACGCTATGTTGTTCTACGAATCGTGTCGTCTTTTTTTTTAGACTACTTGATACCCACTTTGAAATTGGTTATATAAGGGATTCACCGTGACCTTTCGCTGATTAGCCCCACCCCCTTCCTTCCCATTTAGAAAAATAGAAAATATTTATATCTTTCATTTTAGCTGTCTGTGTTTCGATCGAACGGTTATAGTAACATGAAAATATACACATTGAATGTCTTGGTTAAAATTTCATTTGTTGTCGGGGCCGGAAAGAAGAATAAAAAATACAGACATTGTTACCTACCATTCGTATATCGTAAGAGGCGACAAAGGGGGCTTTAGGGTGAGATAACTGTCCAATTGCACAGTAGGTCAAAGTGACACAGAATGGGTGCCAGCTGAACGAGCGTGATTCAAATTCCCTCTGCTGCCTTCTGTATTTTTCTATAACTCCTGGATGCGTCAACAAACATAATTACAAAAACAATCAGTTCTCGGTAAACTTTTATACGTTTTACATTGCCCCACATCCAAATTATGGCTCTGTATTTGTTTGATCTGGGTTGAGAAGGGAAAAGAGAAACAACTATCTAAATCATGGACACTGCAGAAAACACAGATTATCGCAGATCTGCCGACTGAACCGCACCACAAGCAGGAAGCGGTGGCTATTTGAAACAGTTCTTACGTACAAGCTTTATGGCCCCCACCTCAGGGTCACTGCTGTTAATGGAGGGAATTTATATGATAGTATTAATACAGCAGTAGAACAAGGAGGAAGGTTTCCTGTGTTTTGATTTTTAAAAAGATGAGATCTAGGCTGCATCCAATCATATAAAACTTTTGCCCTTGACCAAGGCAGAAGTGAGAAACATTTTTGAGACAGCCAGCCAGATTTAATTAAGTATTTTCGTGTGTGGATCAGGCTGCCCATAAATTACGCCAACAATTGTTTCTCAATATTTCACACCCTCCACATTCCATTGTCAATAAACTATCAAGAATCCAGGAAACACAACCATCCACCCCCTTTTTTACTTAATTATGTCCACACACACAAAATATTAACCCTGCACGACGCCCCGTAACTTTTTTTTTTTTGTTCTTTAATGTACGAAATAACGACGTTTTTTTTTTTTTTTACATTTTTCGAAATAAACATTCAAAGTGAAACAATTTAATTGGTATAAATTGTGTTTGTCTATCTCATACAACTGACAGTCAAGAAAGTAGAACATTGGACCAAAAAAAAATTGGGGGTTTTCACTAAAAAACTATTGTGGCTATATTTTCTTTGTTTACAGTTTTACCACACAAAGAAAACATTCTTATTTTCAAAATAACCAACAGATACCTCAAATGGCTTCACCAGCATACCTCGGAATTACATTTGACACCCGTCTCACTTGGAAACTAAACATCAGTACAATTCTAACTAAAGTATTTCAAAAAAATGCAGTAATGAATAAAACTATTAGGAATGTTCTATGGCGCAAACTCATAAAATACTAAAAACTATTATTTAAACAGCCAGAATAACTATGGAGTACGCATTTGGCTGTTGGGTTTATGCAGCAAAAACTGACAGCGAAAAACTCGACAGAATTCAAAACATGGGACTTCGACTTATGCTTGGAGCAATGAAAAGCAACACAATTTATACCAATTAAATTGTTTCAACTTGAATTTTTATTTCGAAAAATGTGGAAAAAAACTTTATCTTCGGACTTTCAAAGCAAAAAAAAATGTTACGGGTGTGGTGGAGGGTTATTATTGTTGGAGCATAATTAAGTAAAACAAAGGAGAGAATTGTCGTTCCTGGATTCTTGATAGTTTATTGACAATGGAATTAGGGGGGGGGGGTTCAATATTGGTAAACAATTTATGACGTAATTTATGGACAGTCTCGTACCGTTCGAAAATACTTAATTAAATCTGACTGGCTGTCTCAAAAATGTTTCTCACCTCTACTTAGGTGAGGGCAAAACTTATTATTGACCGCAACCTATGCCTCACATTTTTTTCATTCGATCGCAGGAAACCTTTCTCCTTGCTCTACTGCTGTAGTAAAATATTATCATAATAAATTTCCTCCATTAACTGCACTTAGCTTGAGGCAGGGTCGTAACGCTAGTACGTCTGAACTGTTTTAAATATGCACCGCTTCCTGCTTGTGGTGCGGTTCAGTGGGCAGATCTGAAATAATATATTCTGTTTTCTGCAATGTCCATAATTTAGATATGTCGTTTCTTATTTCCCTTCTCAACCCAGATCAAACAAATACAGTGACATAATTTGGATGTGGGACAATGTAAAACATAAAGATTATCGAAAACTGCTTGTTTTTGTAATTATGTTTTTTTCTGCATCAGAAGTTATATAAAAAAAAATCAGAAGGCAGCAGAGGGAATTTCAATCAAGTTCGTTCAGCTGACACACATTCGTCTCGTAACTTGTGTCAACACGTTTTACAAATTCGACCAATCCGCATCCCTCTTTACCCCTGCGTTCATCTGCAAACTCTTGCAGATTAGGAAGATATAGTCTGGAATGCACTGTGTCACGATTTACAGTTTGGCTACAATATCTGCGCATTGTGACCGATACATCCGACGTAAGCATGGATTATAATCACAGCACAAAATTGCAGAAAACAAAAGTTGCAGATATCTTTGATGTACTGTAAATTAGCAGCATGATGTATTTGCTACATTTGGCTCAAAGCACAGTAATAGATCATTGTGGTTATCCTAGAATGAATGCAGATATTGAAGATTAATTCCATTTTTTTAGTGATATTTGTGATAATTTAGATCTTAATTGAGAATCTTCCAGATTGTTTTCATGTGTTCTCAGGTAACACAAGAGTCATCTATAGGGCATGTGAAGAAGGAGGCAATGGTGGGATTTAAGACTGATGGGGACTATTATTAATTATACAGTCCTGGTTACACGAATGAATTAGTTGATCTAAAAAAAAACCATAGACTGCAAATTTGATGTTGACCAGTGTTATGTTACTTTGACCTTCTGTGGAATTGGACTGCTATCTCACCCCAAAACCTCCTTAATCGCCTTTTATAAATAATCCAAATATCGGAGGATGTCCGACAAAAAGGAAGTGCCACAGTAACCAGACACATAGAGGTAAATAGGTTACCATAAAACTGTCAATATAAAATTATAAAATATAGAAACTAAAAAGAACAAATACAATTGTCAACGTGTCGTTCCAATTGGGACCTTTATCAAGATTGGGACCTCTACGTGTATATTTTCATGTTATGTACTATGAATATGGGCCAGTCGATCTAAACAGACAACTAAAATGAAGGACATAAATGTTATATTTTTCTAAATGGGAAGGAAAGGAGTTGGGGTTAATCCACGAACAGTCACGTTTAATCCCTTATCTAACCAATTTAAAAGTGGGTATTAGTCCCCCCCCCCCACCCTAAAAGAAAAAGAGAAAGAGAAAAGAAGGCGACACGATTCGTAGAACATCAACGCAGCGTGCAAGAATTACACATTCTGATGTAACGTCATTATCGTCCGAGGGCAGTGAAGTGTTTAATAACATTTCTATCACGTTATTCAGCAAAAGTAGATATTCCAACAGATACATAACTCAGTGTTTACAGTTTTAAGTGCGCCGAATAACAGGAACCTTTGAGATTGTGTATATACTGGTCCGGTAAATTCTAGCAATTTCTCGAAGCAGTTGGCATGCGCAAAACCTTTGACCTCAGCTGCGAACCAATCACAATATAGACTATAATAATTATTTCAATTTTAAAACTGAAGGGTCATCCTCTAGAATATACCACAACATTCGGGAATGTCTTGTAATGCTTAGACAATGTTCGGGAATGTTCTCGCATTTCTGAAGTAGATAATATATAAATGAACGTATTCGAAAGGGACAAGCAGAATATTCACGGAAGCTATCACTAAAATAACAAGCAATAATTGATTGTACAACTACTAAATTGAGAAAACATACTACACACCACAGGCATCAAGTGCATTTTCTATTTTCTTGAGCGTTTCAAATCTTCACTTTGTAGAGGAAACAGCAGTTAATACAGTTATATTAACGGTAAGACTGATAGACATAACTTAACGGTATATTTTCTCCTTTAGAAAACTAAGTTTCATCATTAAGTTCCGTCTCTGCTTCTCTTACTCATCTCAAAAGCATCAAATTTTCTGTCTTCTAATTTATTGTTTATCTTTCTGAGCCATACTTTAATTATAGAATAGATGTAGATTCATTTTTACTGTTGTAATTTGTTTTGATGTTAATATTTTCATCATGTCCTTCATTTAAAGTACTTGGCGTGGCGTACCTTTAGCCATTCTTATTCTGAATTCTCCTTTTAACATTTGCCATCATTTGTGATTAAATGTGTCCCTGATATTGATAATGAATCATAATGTTCTACTTAGTGTTTCTCGCCATGTGTTTTTATATTTAGCACCAGTTCTTCTGTGACTTAGCAGATTATAATTTTTGTGTGTAGATGGTTAGGCATATGGCATTTTTCATATATATCATTACAAAGTTTAGGCCCTTACAATTTATAAACATCCAATATGCTCTAAATCAGTATCAATAAATTTACACTTTCATTAGAAATTTAAAGATACCAGGTACTTTTATTGTAAAAAAAAAACAACATTTGTAGTCATTTTTCTCTATACTGTTGCCTTTGCTAATTCTATCTATTTATTTTACTTCTGCTCTTCACTATACTTGATACATTTATTGCCATATTGTAATTATCTTCAACTCATTCCTTCTTGATTGTTTGATATTTCCAGATGACCAAAGGAAGTAAAGCACCTGCTATTGGTATTGACCTAGGCACAACATACTCTTGTGTTGGTGTGTTTCAACACGGAAAGGTTGAGATCATCGCCAATGACCAGGGTAACAGAACAACTCCCAGCTATGTTGCATTCACAGACTCCGAAAGACTGGTTGGTGATGCTGCCAAGAATCAAGCTGCCATGAATCCTAGCAACACAGTGTTTGATGCCAAGAGATTGATTGGCCGCAAGTTTAACGATAAGACTGTCCAGAGTGACATGAAGCACTGGCCATTCAAAGTTGTTGAAGTTGATGGACGTCCAAAGATCAAAGCCGAGGTGAAAGGAGAGGTAAAAGTTTTTGCTCCTGAGGAGATCAGTTCTATGGTACTAGTAAAAATGAAGGAAACTGCTGAAGCTTACCTGGGACAGAAGGTTACAGATGCTGTGATAACTGTGCCAGCCTACTTTAATGACTCACAGAGACAAGCTACTAAAGACGCTGGTGTTATCGCTGGCCTCAATGTTCTTCGAATCATCAATGAACCTACTTCAGCTGCATTAGCCTATGGGCTTGACAAAGGTCAGAGAGGTGAAAAGAATGTTCTCATCTTCGATCTTGGAGGTGGTACATTTGATGTTAGTATCCTGTCCATTGATGATGGCTCCTTATTTGAAGTTAAAGCTACAGCTGGAGATACCCATCTCGGAGGTGAGGACTTTGACAACCGCCTGGTCAACCATTTTATCCAAGATTTCAAAAGAAAACACAATAAAGATTTGAGCAGTAACCCAAGAGCCATCAGACGTCTACAGACGGCATGTGAGAGAGCCAAGAGAACACTTTCCAGCAGTACTGAATCATCCATTGAAATTGACTCCCTCTTTGAGGGCATAGACTACTACACAAAAATCACAAGAGCAAGATTTGAAGAACTTTGCGGAGATTTGTTTCGAGCAACACTTGAACCAGTTGAATCTGCCCTCAGAGATGCTAAATTAGACAAAAGCAAAATTGATGAAGTTGTTCTTGTCGGAGGTTCGACTCGTATTCCCAAGATTCAGAAACTTCTTAGCGACTTCTTCAATGGTAAAGAACTCAATAAATCAATCAACCCTGATGAAGCTGTTGCTTATGGTGCTGCTGTCCAAGCTGCTGTACTGACAGGTGACAAAAGTGAAACCATCAAAGATGTTCTACTTGTGGATGTAGCCCCTTTGTCTCTAGGCATTGAAACGGCAGGAGGTGTCATGACCGCCCTTGTTAAACGTGGTACTACGATCCCAACCAAAACATCCCAGATCTTTACTACATATGCAGATAACCAGCCTGGTGTTGATATTCAGGTGTACGAAGGTGAGCGTGCCATGACCAAAGACAATAACCACCTGGGAAAGTTTAATCTAACTGGTATCCCACCTGCGCCTCGTGGTGTACCTAAGATTGAAGTGACCTTTGATATTGATGCTAATGGAATACTCAACGTAACTGCCAAAGACCAGACCACTGGAAAGTCTAACAACATTACAATAAAGAATGACAAGGGGCGTCTCAGTCAAGCAGAAATTGACAGAATGTTGGCAGAAGCTGAAAGGTACAAAGCTGAAGATGAAAAACAGTGCCAGCGAGTTGCAGCCAGAAATCAACTAGAGAACTATATCTTCAGTGTCAAACAGGCTGTCGATGCAGCTGGAGAAAAATTATCAGTGTCAGATAAAGACACTGTCCTGAATGCTTGTAATGATGCATTGAAGTGGTTGGATAACAATTCTTTAGCAGACAAAGAAGAATTTGAAAATCAGCTGAAAGAAATTCAGAAGATCAGTTCCTCTGTTATGGCTAAGCTGCATTCTCAAGAACAGAGCAGACCTTCCCAGGGCTCAGGACAATCCAATGGTCAACATCATGGTCATAGTGGCCCTACATTTGAAGAAGTGGACTAGATTTACAGTTTACAATCATGGACAATCATACAATGTAGAAATAGTGTATGTATGGATATTAGCCATACATAATATTTTGTGATACTCTGTAATATAATATTTCATTCTGTATTTATGCAATTTATTTGTGAAACAGTATTATTTCTTGTGCTTGTGTGCAATCAGCACCGCTAACCAGGGAAATTAATTTGTATGGGTCCTATGATTGATTTTGAACTTATATCAATGGTGTATGTGAACATTTATGTCATATGTCAGTTATCTATATTATATATAAATATTTGTAAATATAATTCACATGTTGATGTTTTATATGTTGATCAATGAAAATATCCTTCCAATTGTAAACTTTTGTTTACAAAATTTTTTAAAATAAAGGCAATTTAACAAACAAAATATGTTGGCTTTATTTGTAAAACAGTACTGTATATGTAATGTGATGTCTGCATGATAAATGTTTTACAACTAAACACTGCTCCCTTGTTCACTTCACTATTCACATTGTGAAGTTATTAATTCATTCATCTGGAATGTGCCTAAATCTGTAGTTTTCTAAGGTTACCATATATTTTTATGTACATTAAACATGATAAACATAATTCTCCTCTCATTACCTCTGCTCAGGTGTTAGCTATTCTGAATAAGAAGTTATGGAAATCTGAACATCCAATTGATGCATTCTACACTCTGGCCTGCATATCAACAGTATGATTGGCAAGCATGACAAAGGGTTTCTTTCATTCCACCTATCTCAAACATTTCTTCAGCAATCTTGTACCCTCTTGCAACTTCACAGCAGTGATAGCATCAAATAAGTTGATAAAATAGTGCAGCTGTTGTAAAGACTCGCATAGGTAGAGGGTACTTCTTTACCTGTGTACTCCAGAACACAGCCCGTCTTACACTTTCCATTAGTTTTCTGTATGTTCTATCCATCTACAATACCATTTTTCTGTGTTCAGCATCTCGCATCTGGTCTAATCATATTGTGGTGGCACAAAATGTGTCTCTACATTGAACGGATGAAGACCATACCCAATTTATCAGTGTCTTGACATAACATTAATCTTAGGATGCAGTGGTACCTTGAAAGCGAAACCTTCTGGTATCACAACAATCAGGTTTCAGACAGTGCTACTGAAGATCAGGCAACCTATCTCTCCCAAGAGATTGAGGATGCCTTCACAGATAAGAAACTGTTACTAGCAGCATGGATAGACCTCAGGAAAGCATTTGATAAGGTCTGGAAAAAAGGGCTCTTAAAGAAATTGCAGGGTTAGCTCAAGAATGTACAAATGGGTAAAAGCATACCTGCATAATAGAAGATCCAGGGTACAATTAGATGGTCGCAAGAGCGTCCTACTGCGTCATGGAGTCCCCCAGGGAGGAGTCCTGTCACCCACCCATTTCTTGGTTTACATCAATGACCTAGTTGCTGAACTACCACACGGGATCAAAGTGGCAATGTATGCTGGTGATCTGGTGCAAGGAAGAACATGCGACAGTGGCCACTAAACAAATACAAAGAGCTATCGATGCCCTAACCTTATGGGCAAATAGATGGTGTGTCAGCATTAACATAAATAAGTGCAGCACTACTTTTTACCCTCTCACCAAAACAAAAAGCCGGTCATATCAAGATAGACGGAGAGCTCTTGAAAGAAGACAAACAACCCACATACCTCAGAGTTACCTTTTATAAGCTGACATGGAAACAAAACAACAACAAAAGCCAGGTGGAAGTTAGCTATCCTGAGAAAACAGTGGAACCACATGGGGAGCCAGTTAGAATATACTCCGTAAAGTTTACCAGCAAGGCATAAGACCACACCTGGAATATGGTTCAGCTGCGTGGTGTCCTACATCAAACACCACATTACAAGATAAAGTGCAAAATCAGGCACTTAGAATAATGTTGGGAGCAATGAAATCAACACCCATAGCAGAGATGCAGAAAATGGGAAGAATTCAAACACTTGGCGAACGCAGAGACACAAAAGTACTAATTCAAGCAGAAAAGTTTCAGTGTATGCCAAGTCATCCAATGACGGAAAGATTCCAAAATCTAGCAATGGGGCGACTGAAAAGAAGCAGCTTTAGGCACCAAGTTAAACGACTCCGTAGACAACTTACAGAGACCTGCCTGAAGTTGACAGCCCCTTAAGGTCTGTACCAGAACAAACCCCTTGGAATGAAAGACATGGAATGCCAATATACATTCAGACCCATGTGAAAGGAATACTAAGCGAAGATGAACAGAACAGTGTGCAGCGAAGGACAGTCACCCTCAGTTTCCTGGATGAGGAATATCCACAAGATATGTGGGTCAGAGTATACACAGATGGGTCAGCACAGAGGAATGGTGGTGCAGTGAGGAATGGTGGTGCAGGTATATATATAGAATATCCACACAGGCCTAGAGATACAATCAGAACACCAACAGGGAAATTCTGCAATAATTATGATGCAGAAATCCAGGCAATTAATGTGGCAACTAAAAAACTGCTGAACTCCAACTCTGACCTACAGCCTGTGGTGTTCCTGACAGATGCAAGGTCAGTGCTTCAAGCTCTCCAGTCTGGAAAACTAAAAGACTTGCAAAAACTACTTAATGAATTGTCTTACCAGTATAGGGTAACCATGCAGTGGATACCATCTCACTGTGGAATACCAGGAAATGAAAAAGCAGACAAGCTGGCTAAGGAAGGTGCTGCCGAAGACCAACCAGATGTACCAATCACCTACCATCAGAAAAAACAGATGATCATGTCAATAAGAAAGCCACAAACACCAACACAAGATGACTATCACATTTTGAACAGATCAGAACAAGTTATAATTCTACGCCTCAGAACAGGACACAACCGACTCCGCAGCCACATGTATACAAAGTTCAAGATTGGCAACACGGCCATGTGTGCATGTGGACAGGCAGCACAGAGTACCAAACATATACTTCAAGAGTGTTCTGAGCATGAAACGCTGAGGTAGACATATTAGCCAGAGGAAACAACACTGGAATCAAAACTCTATGGGACACTGTATGAACTACAAAAGACAGTGAGTTTTATTAAGGAGACAGAATTACAGATATAGACATGTTTCAAGTGAACGAAAGAAGAAGAATGTGACATCTACATTTTATTTGTTTGCCCAGGCGATTTTATAAGTATGTTAGTGTGGTTATGAAACAATATAAATACAATGGATTTGTACAATATTATCAGGGTTGCCAAATTTACATGAGCCAGAAATTTGATTCATATTTTTTTTTGTCAATCTGGTATGCTAAAGTTTAGTCTTTCCAGAATGTAATCTTCCCTATTGAATTCTTCTCCGTCTTGAACAAGTTGTCCTGCCTCATGCAGGCATTCCTGTATGTCTTTAACCATTACCTTCTATCATCCCCTCCAATATCACTCTCCATACCGTCATGTCTTAACGTGACCAAAAGAAACATAGCTTTATCTTTAATATAGTGTTCAGAAGCCAGCCCTCTTGGACGCTGATTGATTTAGCTTTTCTAAATGTTATTTTTGGAAAATAAGAACCAAAAGTCACTGTGATTTGCCACAATTTTGATACAGACTTTTTAAACAATTGACCATGCCTGAATACGGATCTAATCCTCACATGTCATGGTGAGAGGATTACCTCAACTGCAAACTAAATTCTTTTCTATAATCTCTGATATAACCAAAACTCATATCTATGGTTGAAAAGAGTGTACATCCATTATAATAGGTACTTGTATTTTTGGGTTTCTTCTTCTTCTTCAGTGTTCATTCTCAAACTCCCGCTGGGTTTCTCTTGTAGCATGACAATGGTCATACAAGATTTCCAGTTGAATATATTCGAGAGAATGTGTTGTAGTTTTACTGCACCAATGGCCCAACACATCCGTCTTCGGCTGGTATTTTTTTGGGATTAAATACTGATACTATTGTTCAGAAAATATGGAAGATAATCATTCATCAGACAACTGTTTTAGAGCTCTGAATATATGTACAATATGTATAATACCATTCTTTCCTTCTCACGATCTCTCACAAATACATGAAAACAACAATCACAAATATTGTCCTCTCCCTTTAATATTAAATGACAAAATCCTACATCACAATTTGACAAACTGGGTCAATATTTCACACTAATTTCAAGGCTCAAATTTGTATCTAATTATCTTTTAAGTCTCAGATATAAGATTTTAAAGTCCCGGACACTGCACAAATTTTACATAGAAACTATCAAGTATTTTCCTTTTTTCTCTAGAAGTTTTCCTCTTCTGGGATTAATTACTATCATCATCAAACCCATAACCTTTCACGGGCGCCCTATGGAAAATAAATCAACACACAAATTCCACCATAACTCTATGTTCTCAGTTTCTTGCTGAAGTGTGAGTTATAATCCTGTATTATCCATCCATACTTTTCTTTGTCATTTTCTTGAAATTAGTATGCATCTAGTATGATATTGGTAATGTATACATCGACTTGTTTAAGATTGTTTTAAGTTCCCCACATCTTGGATTGCAGATACAATCCTGTGGTGTGTAATCCTGTGAACAGCGAAGTTGGGACAATCCTGTAGTTACTATAGTAGTGTAAGAGGGAGAAATGTCTATAATAATTTTGTCAATGTTCTAGTAAGGCCAGTAAGTTGGGGGATACTCACCTGTGAAAAATATATTTGCCACTAGATGTCGTCTCAATTTGTTACCTTCGTCTTCTACTGCACTAATTCACCCACTGCTATACAGGTTAGCACGGGTGTGATTTAGGCCAAGAAGTCAATTCCTACCAAAAACCTAATGTCTATTGGGTTTAGCATGAGAGTGTCTCAGACCAAAGTAAACCCCCACAGAAATTCCGCACGTGGGACCCTAAGGCAGTCTACTGTATTAAACCATCTGGTATCTCCTGCAATGCTGCTTGTCTCCAAGCGTATTGGTGTTGCCTTTCCCATAGAACACTAATGAAGAGCCGACATAGGGTTAGTGCATATAGGCAATGTACTTTCTCCATAAAACCTGCCCAGGCAAGCAATCGTGTGAAAATTTGACTCATTAATTTTGAAATTTTACACTAGCTTGTTTCTTCACCGTCTATAAAGATGCAAAAAAGTATAATCATCAATGTTTTAGTCCTTTTTTAAGGATAGAAGCATGGAGCTATGATTTCTTACTTGCTGAACAGATAGGTTTTGATTACAACAGCACAGTAAAATAACAGAAAGTCTTGACCAAAACAAAGTAGATGTAATCTCATTCTTGAACTGTAAAGAATAATAGTTACACCATACTTATGGTAAGTCCTCACAATTGAAGAAATAAATTAGAAAACATTATTACTGACGATATGAGATAAACAAATTAATGCAAACAGCAAGTAATTATATTTTAAGAACGCTCCAGTTTTCTATTCATGTATACATTCAAAATGTAAACTGTTTTCTGCAAGTTTTCAAGTTTTTACGGAGCTTTCAGGGAACGCATAATCTGAAAAATAAAATATAAAACTGATTAGAAGAACAGTGAAAATAGATATAGTCAGTTATTATTTTATGTTGCATGGTAACAAACTCACTAAATTGTTTAGCTGTGTTTATGCTACACAGGTTAACTAAGAACTGGGTCGTAGCATTCATATCAGCTATAATAGTTCTTCAAAATGTTTTTTTGGCCAGTTTTTCATCTTCACTTCATCACAGCTAAACATTAAAACATGACATTGTTTAGTAAAACGTGGTTTCACAGCAGTGTTACCTTTTATTAAAACATGACACAACGCAGGCCATTTGCTAACCTGCTGGAATTTGAGAATTAACGCAGAAGAATCTATAATATGAAAAGTACTGATAATAATATCAAAATAATTGAAAACCAACAGAATGTATTGTCATGATTTACAGCTTAACTGTGATCAAAAGTGCCTTTTGATCTGACACTTAAATATAGTCCTTATGGGTCACTTTGACATATGAGATATGGCAGCCAACTTCACCCCCCCCCCAACCTCTTTAACCATCTCTTACGACATGCATAGGTCTCAGTGCTGCTATTCTTTGTTCCCCTTTCCAACTGTTGCCAGGCCCGAAAGGGGAGAAAATAATAGAAACATATTTACCTACTATGTAAGTTGTATGTCATCCTTCAAAGTTAATTGGAGGCTACAGAAATGTGGTTTCTGAGAAGAATGATGAAAATACCATGAACAGACAAGAAAACTAATGCAGATGTTCTCATTGATACTGACGTAAAAAGATCAATCATATCAAACATTAGAGGCAGACAGTCAAGGTTTCTAGGGCATGTGCTGAGAAGAACACAGCTTGAACACTTAATAACCACTGGAAAGATCAAAGGGAGAAGAGATAGAGGTCGACAAAGAGAAAAGTTACTAGATGGGCTTGTATCGTGGCACAGTAGAAGCTCACCAACCGAGCTTATTGACAACACAAGAGACAGAGAGTCGTGGAGAAACATGATCGCCTACGCCAGTCGGCATGGCACTTGATTGATGTCATCCTTACTCACCTCTTATGACACGCATTGCAGATTAGTGTTACTGTTGTTTGCTCCCTAATAATTGTCTCAAAACCCAGGATTTATCTTTTATCCCTAACATGTCTAGCAAATGTTTTTTAAACCCTTTCTTTCCCTGCCCGCTTGCTATATATACTCTCTGTACCTCCTCCCCTCCGCACACACGGGGCACTAAGCTGCCATTTACCATGGTTATCTTGCAAGTAGACATGCTAAATTTAGAGCTGATATGATTACCATAACGGAGGCATCTAGTGTATTTTTCTGTACATTTCTAACAGCTGCTATATAGAAGCTATAGGTTATCGGATATGACTAAAATTTAAATCAAAACTTGGTCAAAATGGACCTACGTGTGATTCAGATGATGTTGAGAAGCAATATTTTTAATGGAATCTTAGAGAACGTGAATGAATCAGATGTTGATGGGGAATTAGTTCAGTATTTAGTAGTGAAAGTAACAACCATTGTCGATCTTTAGTGTAGGCCTAATGTTGAATTGCATTGCCCCACTAACCATAAACCTAATGATTGAGAATAGTCAACACAGCTGATCTATGGACTATAAGTGTCAGACCAAAAGGCACTTTTGATTACAGTTAAGCTGTAATATTGATCTATGTCAATAGTGATCAATTTCATGAGAAATCGTGTGTCCTGCAAGTGCCTCATCCAGATTACTTTGATTATGACTATGCCTATCTTTCAATATTTCTATGCGAGTCGATCTTTAAGTAGATGCAAAACAAACCAATATATGTGTGTGTATGCTAGTACTGATATAACTAATATATATCAGTATAACTAATACGGATATTATGTTATATGTTTGTTGTTACTGAGGATATTTCAATACCTGTACGGGATGTTTGTTGTCGTTGTAATGGTCCTTGTCTCAATTGGTCCGGCCCGTTCGTGTGACTCTTGAGTGCATGCTTTGAATGCCTTGACGAAATCGCATCTTTTTTTGGATATGCGGTTAGTCAAGTACGGAAGAACGCATGTTCAATAGTTGCTAGGCGATTTGTTGCCGTTGAACGGACTGGTTCAATTCCTGTTAGTCTCAAGAATTTATGCTAGTATTGTTATCAAAATGTTAGGGAAAACTAGACCCTTTTTGGAGACCTGTTTGACTAGACATATATGGTTATCTTTATGTGAATATGTTTATGTCCATTGCAAATTGTATTTTATATTAATTTTCTTGCACAATCACTTATTGTTGCGGAGTTATTCCCCTTGCCTTTAGGCTTTTCCTGAACAGCAGGGATTGAAAGGGTTAATGCATTTACATTTAAAAGTTCATAACAGCAAAAATACGTAATGAAACATAATGGGCTCGCACCTTGCATGAAACTATCTTACATAAACCTCACAATTAATATAGTAAAATCTTAGCACATTCTTTTACAACATTACCTATACAACAATACTTTTCAAATCCTCAATTATATTTATTCTATATTGTATGTACTGTACATAGTAAATTTCTGCGATTGCATAAATATTTTATCAGTCCGGATGAAGTTTTTATAATAGGATTCCACTGTATTATAAATGAAAGCAAGGGTTAATGATATCTGATTCTTTGCTCAAGAGACAAAATTACAAATGAAGAAATTTCAAGGAAATGACAGAAAAAGTAAATGATTCAACAAAATACATACCTCATCAAATTTGTGAAACTGTCTAATGAAGAAATCTCCATATCTTCTTGCCACTTTGGTATCAGCTATATGGATCATATCCTGGAGAAAGAAAAAAAACAAATATTCATAACTGAAAGACCACTACTACAATAAATAAAACTATATATGATCTCAAGCAGATCAATTTTTTCTTTGAGCATATACAAGCTAATATGAATGCAGACTACTGTTTTCAGCAGTTCTATTGGATACGACGAAGAGCTACATGAACATTGTTTTTCTTGTTTGTTTGTAAACTCCCATTGGATCTCACTTATAGCAGAGCAATGGTCCTACAAGATTTCCAGCAGGATGTAGCTCAGAGTACAGAAACGCGGTATGTCCCAGTTTTATTTGTGGCAAGATACATTTGACTTCAGCAATATTAACATTTAAGGCCCAGTGTGGGATGCAAAGAATCTTTGTGCTAAGCCCAGGGTTAGAAGAAAGCAAGGCCCTCAAGGCACCTCCTTGTGCATTCTAATAACAGGCAGTTTCAAAAGTGTGTGTGAAACTCATCAATGACGTAGGGGAACATATCTGTGCAGTGCAGATTTAGATAAAATGAGAAACGATTGCACCCAAAGACAAACAATATCTCTGATTAGCACCTCTCAGTCTTCAAAGTCACTAGCATAGCCCGAGTTTGCAGGATTAGGAGAAATTTCCAGGCGAATGCATCATCCCTCCCTATTACAACAAATCAGTACAGCACTAGAGGGCAGTGCTTAGTGCAAGCTGTGGTTTATCTGAGACAATGAATTATGGAAGCGATAATGAAAGCTGTCTAGAACAAGATTCTTGTCAACTTCCAGAAGCAGTGCCATAGAATAGTACATGTCATATTTGGTAACATTGATGGGAAAAGTATTTCATATCAACAGACACAGGGGGTAATATGCTGTCTAATTATACAAGATGAGTTCTCTGACAGTGGAACACCCTGTACGAGAGATGTTGATCCAAATCCAACTCCATTCATACCATTTCCACCCTTGACACTGGGACAAGGATTGTTTTGGAATGCAGTCCAATGACACAGTGGGAGATAAACAGCCATGGCATAAAGTAGATACTCATGCATGCCTGGTACAGATTGAACGGTTGTCACAGTATAGGAAAGTCAAACCTGAAATTAAGGCATGTCAAAACAGCTATACTGTATCAAATGGTGCATATACCAGATAATGTTTTGTCTAGCACATCAGATTTCTGCATTGAAATATATGTAGCACAAGACAAGAGAAACTGCAATATATAACAATAATGCAGTACTCTACAAGCAGACTTGTGCATTTTTATGTTACAGAATGTAATTATACAGTGAACACAAGATCAGTAACACTGCATACTCAACATCTGTTCATTTATAGTCAATGTGATATACAAATGACAAGAAGTGATTTAGTATAACAATTTACAAACATTTGCTCTTAACCTGCAAGTATCTGTCCATTAAATGTTGTAGTCAGTATTAACCTTGTCTGTACTGTTATTCATGTTTACAATGTATACAATTAGCTGTATACCCTTTAGATGATACTACATTAGTCATTAATATTTATTTTCTTTTTCTTTTCAAGTCAACATGCAAGTATTTCATTTACTTTTAAATTTTTAATTTGGTACTTCCACTACTCATGAAAAATGATTCAATTTCAGAATGATAAATTTAAGTAATCATTAAAAAATCAACTAACATCTTTTTTTTGGAGATGCGGTTAGTCAAGTACGGAAGAACGCGTGTTCAATAGTTGCTAGGCGATTTGGTGCCGTTGAACGGACTGGTTCAATTCCCGTTAGTCTCAAGAATTTTCAACAATGTTAGGACTTTAAACATTTCAGATAAGAATACACTTTTAAAATATGTGTATCTCAAGCTGAAAAAAATTTTTTCCATTTATTTATAATTTTATCTAGCAATGGTAGTACTACTCTCTCAGACCAGCAGAACTATCTCTCATCAATCTATGATCATCATCTCATAATCATTGTCCAATTCTGTATCTGATTCCGAGTCCATTTTATTTATCTTACTGGCTAAATAGTCTGAATAAGAGAACTTTGAACCTGTGTATCATAAGCTACATCATTTTATTAATTGAAAAAAGCAATAAAATCATTAATACTTTGCTGACAAACAATCCTGAGCATTTCTATCTCTCATTACCAAGAATGTTTGTAAATCTTAGAGAAATTTTGAGCTTTGTGTTTGAAAATTCATAACGAAAACACATTGTATCAAAATGAAATTTTCAAAGTCACAACGGATGTTTCTTATGTGCAGTAACCTTAAATTGTGCAACTAAGTCACGTGATCGTGGTGGCCATCTTGAATTTACTAGACTATTTATAGATATTTGTAGGTGCTTTTCGGAATCAATTATTTTTCCTGAATTTAAGATGAATGTGCTCATAGATGAATATTGGCAGTAATCAATAAAATGTACATTATTGACATACAAATTCTACAAATACTTTCCAATATGAAAAAAAACAAAAATTTGGTAATAAAAAATGACATTTTTATTGTATTTTCATTTCTTGAGTAAATTATGTGTCTGTGGATTCTAGTAATGAATAATTGTGAATATTTCGAATAGTTCTTTTCCTCTAATTAATCTGAACTGCTTTCTTCATTAGTGATGGTTGAAGTTGTGGGTATGAGTCTCTGCAAGTCTCCTTCAATGCTGCTGATACAGCAGGGCTTCAAGCATAGGGGTACATTGCAATCAGGGCTGTACATACAAGCCTGACTTCTTTTTCCTGCAGATTTACACACTATACAGTCTGGTTTGTACCTTGCCCTTCCATATTTGTCAGGAAAATGTCGCCCAGTAAGTCGTTCTGTTGTAGGCTGTGGAATTTGATGTTATCATTCTTCATTGAAGAACAGCTTGTTCTATAACAGCAAGACTGATATTCTGCTAGAACCTCTTTGCAGTTATAGCAGGATTAACACTGTTGTAGATGGTGTGTCCATTGTGTTTTTTACCAGTGCAGTTTCAACTCGGAAATGGTATAATGACAGATACTACTTATAGGATCTGTATAAATAACCAAATGGTCAGAGGGTGTCCGACAAAGTGGATGGTGCCGCAGTAACCTAATGAACAAATAGTAACGCAAAATGAGGTAAAAAGGTTACTAAAACACTTACCTAGCCTATTAATAAAAATATATTTTTAAGAAAAAAAACAAAAAACATACAATAAAACTAAACAGGACAATTCTCAACGTATCGGCGCAAATTGAACCTTTTTCAAGAGACAAACAACAGAAAACGACAAAACAAAATAGATGTCTATATTTCATCAAGCCCTCGTCTCCATAATAGCGCAGGGATGGCAACAACAGGAATGTTGCCATCCCTGCGCTATTATGGAGACGAGGGCGTGATGAAATATAGACATCTATTTTGTTTTTTGTTTTGTCGTTTTCTGTTGTTTGTCTCTTGAAAAAGGTTCAATTTGAGCCGATACGTTGAGAATTGTCCTGTTTAGTTTTATTGTATGTTTTTTGTTTTTTTTCTTAAAAATATATTTTTATTAATAGGCTAGGTAAGTGTTTTAGTAACCTTTTTACCTCATTTTGCGTTACTATTTATAGGATCTGTGTGGGTATTGATTCCCGCTCTCAATTGGCCAAAGTAGTCAACTCCACTCATGTATTTGCTATATTTGTCTGCAAGAAAAGGTTTGTGAATTGTCCTACCTTCAGGAATACCTCTATTTCTAATAAATAAATAAGTCAATAACTGCACTGGAGTGGACAGTAGATATAAGGTTAAACATATTTGTATCATACCAAGTGACGGCCATAATATTTTTTAATCTTCTGTGACACAAAAGACGGCATCATCTGTTTTTTTAAAGTTTCAGATTCTTGTTGAGTGTAGGTTCGCAAAATGATTTTGCCAAGAACAGGATATCATAGCCAGGCTGTCCCCTTGAAATTCTAACCTGATTATTACCAAAGTGCAAGTTTCTGTGAAGCAGTTATTATCTGTTCTTACTCATGACTTTTGAATAGGGTGTCACGTTTAGCCAATAGTTCTTATACCAGTAGTCAGAAACTGCTGGTTTGCAACACATTCCCATTGCAATATGTAGGTCAATGAAAGCAGTTGGTCAACATTTTCTGCTATGGTGATTATATCTGACAGGCAAACTTGCGCAAAAACAATGGGATTTTAATAATTTTTAGTCACCAACTGCTACATTTATAAAATGCTACATCTATTCCATATTAATGTATGGCTCAGAAACATGGACACTAAATAAACAATTAGAAGACAAAATTGATGCCTTTGAGATGTGGGTATATAGAAGAATAGGGAGAACATCATGGAAAGAGAAGAAAACAAATAAAGAGGTGCTAAAGACACTTAATATGAAGAAAGAACTACTAAGAGAAATAAAGATCAGGCAAATAAAATATTTTGGACACATTAAAAGGCCTATTGAAGACCTTACTTGAGGGTAAAGTCAAAGGGAAGCGAGCAAGAGGTAGGCAGAGATACAAGTGGGAGAGTAACATTACACGATGGACAGGTTACAGTCTAGCAGAGTGCACCACCAAGACAAGAGACAGGAGATGTTGGAGATACGTTGCAGCCAACCTTCGTTGCGGAGACGGCAATTGATGATGACGATGAGTCACCAAATACCTTTAAATGCTGTAACTCACAGGAGCAGCCATTTCATGTGTAAAACAGATGATCAAGTCAATAAGAAAGCCACAAACACCAACACAAGATGACTATCATATTCTGAACAGACCAGAACAAGTTATAATTCTACGTCTCAGAACAGGACACAACCGACTCCGCAGTCACATGTATACAAAGTTCAAGATTGGCAACACAGCCATGTGTACATGTGGACAGGCAGCACAGAGTGCCAAACATATACTTCAAGAGTGTTCTGAGCATGAAACGCTGAGGCAGACATATTGGCCAGAGGAAACAACACTGGAATCAAAACTCTATGGGACACTGTATGAACTACAAAAGACAGTGAGTTTTATTAAGGAGACAGAATTACAGATATAGACATGTTTCAAGTGAACGAAAGAAGAAGAAGAAGAATGTCCTTTTTAACTGGATGTTTATGAGATCTTGCTTGAAATTATATTAATCATCAACATCTTACTTTTATCAATGCTAATTTTCATGCCATATTTCTGACTAATGTTCTCCAACTTTGAAGTGAGTTCTTGTAGTTCAGATTCAGAACCAGTCAAGAGATTGATATCGGCATAATAAAAGTTACAAAGTGGTCTAGCGCTAATAGTTATTAATGTCTTGTGATGCCTTCTGGATTATATATTCCATAAAAATGTTAAAAAGCACAGGAAAAGTATGCAGCCATGACAGATTTATTCACCAATTTAATTATTTCTGAAAATATCAGCGTTCATATCAATACTGTGTTTCAATAAATTCTGCGATATTTGTGTCGAAGTTATATTATCTCAGCATCTGCCATAGATCTCACAATATTTAGATTGAGACAATTAATGTATATGTACAACTTAAACACCTACAAAAAAATTACTTCAGGCCATTTACCGTACTGCAGCAGACAAGAGAAGGAAAAACAGTAAAACATCATTTTATTGAAAGACCTGTACAAATAACTATTACCACCAAACCCCCCCCCATATACAGGCACAACACAGCTGAAGAAGACATGGTCCTACAAACACATGACACAAGGAAGAAAGGGAGAGCTGGCAACCCCTGGGATCAGATAAGTAAGTAAAACCAGATTATGTCAAGTATGGCGCAGAACATTGGGCTCATGGAAAAATGTAGTAACATGATCATTATCATGCGATTACTCATCTGCTAGAACTGGAAAAAAAATGAAGTCAGTTGCCACTAGAATATTGAGAAGACTGGCGACTTCATTCTTGTGACAAAATGCTTTGTTATAGAATGACAACCTGAAAGCAGAATAAAAAATAGCAAATACTTATAACTGCAACCACCACAGGTAAGACTTCTACCTTGTCAATGTAAAAGTCCACCTCTGAAGCTGACTGGAACTCTCCTTCTAGACCACTTGTCCCCTTTGTCCAAACAAGGTTTTTCATCTTGTGCTGTTGATAAAATTGAATGTACAATTATTTGATATGACAAAGGATTTTATAAACAGTAAAAATGATTTCAGTTTCTTTTTTCTTCTGCATGCCTTCTTAAGCTCCTGTTTGGCACCTGTATATTGACATGGTCAAACAGGGAGCAAAAGAACAGTGATACTGTTACCTGCTAGAATTTTGTAAGAGGCAGCTAAGGAAGTTTGGGGGATGGATTTCGCTGTCTGAACCCATAGAGGGTTAAAGCTACCTACAGACCATTCTGAAGCTGAGTGTATCAGGACAAAAGGAGAAGATACACTGAAATCATGACACATCGCATTCTGTTCTCTGGACTACGCTCTACAGAAGTGTTAAAAGAATGAACACATAAGAAACTCCTGGTCAGCAGGATATAGCCTGTGTGAACTCCTGGCTATTTCAGTGTAATTCTCTTGCACTCTTAGTTTATAAAGAACAATAAAAACCCCGGGACACTTGTAAGTGACCTAACAATGTAGGCAAAAAGGGATGTAGCAAAGGATGCAGATGAGATATGAAAGAAAGGAAAAAAATCTTGTTAACAGTAGCACAACCTCTAACCTATCTTTGCTTATCTCTAGTTGACAAAAAAGGACATCTACCGCCCACAATTTTTGGCTCTAACCTATCTTTGTTGATTATCGCTAGTTAACAAAAATGGACATCTACCGCCCACAATTTTTGGCTCTAACCCTATCTTTGTTGATTGGCTCTCTCTTGTCCTACTAGATCTCCAGCAGGATGTAGCCTAGAGAATGGAAATGCGTTGTCGCTGTTTTATTTGTGACAATGACCTGACACATCAGTCTTCGGCGGGAGCATCTCATTCAAGAAATATTAGTTGTCTTTTACAATACAGGTCACAGTGTTATTATTCTATGTTCCTCTTTCAGACCCCAACAACAAAAGGTGACCCATAGTCAAAACATGCAGCCATATTAGCTAAGTGTCTTCCTAGTTCAATTGTCTTTGGTTAAATTCTCAGAGGGATCGATTTTAATCACAAATGGCTCAGCGTCATCCCAGGTTCAGAAAACAGACGCCAGAACAGATCTTGGAAAGTAAAGACATCAAGTGTAATAACCACAAAAGCCCTAGTTGATTAAAAGAAAATTATGAGACAAGCACTGTATTCCCTGTACTCCTTAAAGATGTGCTTCTTTTTCTTCTTCAGCGTACATTCTCAAACTTCTGCTGAATTCTTTTGTAGCAGGACATGTCCTACTAGATTCCAGCAGAATGTAGTCCAGAGAATGAAAATGCGCTGTGTCGCCGTTTCATTTGCGCCAATGGCCAGACACATTCCGTCTTTGGCGGAAAGATGTGCTGACTTTAATAGGTCTAAAGATCTTATGATACTCTACATAAATTTATGAACAAATTGTTTATTTTGTCAGTCAATGATGGGTCAAAGGGCATGAGCCGAAGACCAACTAAGATCATTTGAGCTAAACATGAATGATGACAGGTGTCCTAATGCTGTGAATGAGTCCACCTGGAATTTCTTTCCACGATATGAATGTGTGTGGAGGAGTCTGTGAGTGACCATTCCCTTTCTTATGGAACTTTTTAACTTGGCTGAAGTTAGCTGCGCCAATCCCAAATCTGCAACGCCAGACTAACTGGTCTTGTGCCAGACTCTGTCATGAATTTTTGCATACATTGAAGTGATGTCTATTTAGAGTGTCTTTAAAATATCTGTCCTCGAACTTTAGGAAGCTGAGTGGAGTTTTTCATACAGCAGTTTTTTTTGGGTGTAAATGAGAGATCTTTCATGCAGACCAGATGTTTTCTTTAAGTTTGTGTACATGCTTATAAACATATTTTATCAGTACCTCACTATCTGACATTTTATCCGAAGAAACGTGTGTTGAGTGTATCTTACAGAGCCAGTTTAGGTGGAAATGGTGGAATCCTAGTGCAATTGGCACATACTTTTCCTATTTCACATGCATAAAGAAGTGTTGTTAAATGACCTATGCAATACATCATGTCCGACTACC
Source organism: Meghimatium bilineatum (assembly GCA_034231615.1). Taxonomy (NCBI): domain Eukaryota; kingdom Metazoa; phylum Mollusca; class Gastropoda; order Stylommatophora; family Philomycidae; genus Meghimatium; species Meghimatium bilineatum. Next base: position 34,304,773 of record CM067320.1, read on the forward strand.
TAACAACTAAAACTATGTGAACTCCAGAAATATACTGACCTTGAAACACATCAACTGGGTGCAAAGTTTATCATCAGACTGAAATATAGAATTGTTAAACTATAACAAACAACATTTTATCTTTATCTTTGGAAATAACAAAAAGTTTAAACACTACATTGTACATTTTTTTCCCAACATTTCCAAGTTACGTGCAAAACCTCAAATGTTAACTTGAATATTTTTGACACAGGAATTGGTCAGCACACTGTCGTTAATATCTTGTCTTCAACAATATCCATAGTAGCCTATGTCATCTACTTATACTCTGCTGTAGATTTTACATTTTTTAGGGCAAGGTTTGACTTTGCACACCTGTATATAACATAGTATTTATATATATATTTTTAAGTGGAATTCTGCCATTATTTTCCTTTTTTTGCGTGGTATTTCTTCAATGATTTTGTTTCACTACTTGTGCATTATTCTAAAACTCAAGCAAACTAACAGGATTAGTCTGGAACTGCGGTTCCCAACCATTTTCCATGGCCCCCTTTCCTAGCTACATTTGTTTGTGTGGACCCCCCCCCCCTCCGATCCATAAAAATTATCCTCTGCTATAAAAGATTAAAATATTAGTTTACTCTAATAAAATCTGTATTTAATACACAACAACAAAAATTGAGCAATCTAGAAAATATATACTACTTACCATTTCCATGAAAGCAGCCAGTTTAGCAATGGGCAAAGTTGTGTACAGCTTCAAGTAGCTAGGAATAACAAATTAGTAAAATATGAAATTAAAAAAACAATATACACTAAGGTGTTTAAAACAAATTGGAAAAACAACCATTCCAAGATGTCTTTATTCTGCAAAGAACAATAGTTGTCTACTTAAACTACAAAAGAGTGCACATCTACAATCACAGACTGTTTAGATTTCTACAAATGAATCAAGTTAACTTCTAAGCTAATTAAATATCAATCATTAATAGTTAGTCGTTGGATCATCGTCATTGCACTCCGGACAAGTCCATAGGTGCTCAGACCTTTCCTTGAGTGTATCCGCCATTACACGTTGACTGACAGTCCCAGTACGTTGTTGATTGACCATCATTCTTTTTCGCCCACGAAAACTCTCCTTTCTAGCGACACCACATTTCAAACCAAGTTCCTTTATTCTAATCATGGAACAAGAGTCATCGTCACCTGTACAGTCATTTGTTCGTGCGTTTTCACGTAGGGCATTCAAAATGTCTGCCAGATCCATCGCTCCACCAACAATCGTAGTAGCAGCGTGGGCGGCCAACCTATCTGCTCTTTCATTATCCCGGACTCCCGCGTGTCCCGGCACAAAAATAAAACTCACTGTACGAACACAGGAATTATTCACTTCATCCAGCCACTGTTCTCGAACGTACCCCGTCTGAACTTTCACAATCATGTTCATGGAGTCACTGAGGATACAGGCATGCTCGCAGAGTCTGTGAGCAGACCCATTGCAAAGCTTTGGTCACCGCCAGAATCTCCATTGTCAAGCTGCTTATCGTCTGAACGAATGCACCACTTTCCTCTCTGATAGTCTCCCCCCACCTTTGAGCCGTGAAAGCCCAGGAACTCCTGATGTGTCTCTCAACCGACCCATCTGTATATATAACTATCACCTTCCCTGGAATTCTCACTGATCAGAGCGAGCACTTCCGACTCGACCACTGTCGGATACCATTCCCTGCACTCTCTATTGAGTGTTATTACTCCTTCAAAAGCTGTTGGGTAATCCGAGGGTGCCAGACTCCATTCGGCACCAGGTAGTACACCCTCCAATCGGCAGACACTCTGTATAACGTCCTCTGAGCGCCCCATCCATGACTTTCCTCTCTTTAGTCGACTTCCTTTCACTTTTATAATTTCTGGGTGTAGAGGGTGCTCTTTATCAGTGGTGATTTTTAGGTAGTCCCACGCCCTGCACATTTTTATTCTTTGCTCCGCAGTTGGGCAATCAAGTAGGTATCGCCAATGATCATTAATGATCTTCCTAACCAACTTATTTACATTCACTTGGTGCTGCTCTAAACTGCTGGGTTTTTAAAATGTAATATTTCTTCCCTATGGAAAATTGTGCAGCAAATGTCGCTAAGTCTCTTTCTCATACTCTCATCTACTGTTATGTTATGTTCCACCAGGGTCATAGGCGGCGCATAGGGCAGAAACCATAGCTTTCCATTTCTGTCTTTGTGTTGCCAGGTCTTTCAATTCTTGTGTGTTGTTTAGGTTCATGGACATGCCTTCTCTATTAATGGTTCTTCGTAGAGTTTCTCATCTACTGTTGTATGCATAAAGTTCATTCTGTCTATATTTTATGATTACAATACATCCGTCATGATGGAACTTATGAAAAACAAATTCTTATATAATTTGCACCAGTGTCTACTGCACCTGTTCTCTTCATGCTGGTTAGCCAGATGTAGTTCTGAAACATGAGCTGGATAATGTGATACAGCTAAGGAGTCAGTCGCTAGAAATTGCCTAATGTAGAGTAACAACACCAGCATTACTGAGAAGTATCAAATCTCAGAGGTGCTGGGAAAACATTCTGCTCGAAAAGACAGAACAAACATACAAATGCCAAATCCTAATCACACATGTCCCAAATGTGGCCTCTATGACAGGATTGAACTTTTTAGTCATATCCACCCATCAACCAGATGCAATAACACAAATCTAAAATTTTCCATCATCGCATGCGATTTATGGCTATTGCATTAACATAATATCTATGTCTTCCAGGTCTGATTTAGAATGGCATTTTGTGTCCCTTTAACCATGTATGGAATGGGGTAGCCAACCACATACCCAAGCAGTTCCTTAGTCTCCTCTTACAATATGCATGACCAGTCTCAATGTCATTATTATTTAGTTCTATTTCAAAACCGGCCACACTAGCCAAAAACCAACTTAATTTGTCATGTGTGACACCAGCACCTTGACTTCTAGTTCAGGGTACAATGAATACCCTTGTTTTCAGGTATGTCGTAGGAGGCAACTATGGAAAGTTGAAGGATGGGCTGACAACCTATGAAAAATTCATTGTCACTGCATGTCCTAGTCTCAATTTCTTACTTTTTGTCTTCTGTCAAATGGTCCATGTGGATGACAGAGAGATGCAGGCCAGTGAACATTGCACCTTTGTACTTTTGTGGCAGACTCCTGGGTGTGCCATTACTGTAGATGGGTCAACACTTCTGGTGGAAGAATGATGAACTTGAAAGCCCAAACGTATATGCTGCACTTCTGGCAGAAAGTGATGATTCTGGGATATTGTCACACAGACAGCAAACCATATGTATTTGAGTGTCACAATGGTTATTAAACTGAGGACGTATGCTTTTGTCAGAAAGGCTATGGTCTGTTAAGAGCTATCTGCTCACAGCTAAAAAGGGAATATTTCATCAATACCAACTTAATCACTAGTTAACCCAGATTAAGGCTGATTACAGAACTTCATACCTGCGGATTGTGGGAACTTGAATCTGTTGTTGAACCTCATCTTTAAACACCAGAAGTTGGAGCTGAAAAGGCTCCTGCTAAGAAAAATTAAGCAAAAATACACATTATTGTATAGCATACATTTGAAGTCACAAAAAATGGAACAGATTGAATGAGGAAGTTTCACAGATAGCTACAACGAATATACAAATGTATCCACGAACTCATACTGCAGTGCTCGAAGCCACACGATACAATAATTTACAGACGGCTCAGTAACTCAAGAAACAAACAGGTTTGGTTGGGGTTTCGTGGCCTACCAAAATGGCATGAAATTAGCTGAGAAAAGTCAGCTGCCTACCCCACTACAACATCGAGTATGAGAATAGAAATAGAATCGGTGAAGGCAGCTCTTACTTGGCTGGTGACGTAACCATCAACAGATTCAGTGATTCTATCGGACTCTCAAAGTATGCTGCGCAAGATAGAAAAGTGTATGATCAGAACTGAATGGGTCACTGAGCTTATACACTTTTAGATGGCTGACGGAACGGCAAGCAGAGAATATATGGGAATGCCCCAGTGCTGTCGCTTGTTCCTAATCAAGAATCATGAATTTACAAATGGGAGGTAATCTACAAATATATAATAATGGAAGAAAAAAGGGTGATTCTGTCAACACATTTTCCTTACAACAATGCAAGGTAATAATTGGGATACATCCTAATTATAAATAAATTTAAAATAAGTCCTGTAATGTAAATCACAGAATATAAAATGAAATGGGTTTTCTATAGTATAGAAACATCTCTCTATTGGTGTATTGTAGTACTTGTGCATAATTGGTGTTAAATAAAGAATGTCAATTCTATAATAGGAATTTAGTTGGGTGGATTAAATATTTAATTTATCCTTATAGTTTAAATGGTTTTCGGTATGGGTTTAGAGAAAGGTTAAGTGAGTTTAGTTGGGTGATAGTAGCAGTTATTTGTGATGTTATTGTTTTATTAATTATAATTAGTATTATTTGTTCCAGCAGTAGTTGTAATTTTGCCAAAGATGGATGTGTAGGGCCATTGGCGCAAATAAAACGGTGACACAGTGCATTTCATTCACCGGACTACATCCTGCTGGAAATCTAATAGGAACATAATCTTGTTACAAAAAAATCCAGTGGGAGTTTGAGAATGAATGCTGAAGATGTTATAGTTGCAGTAGCAATTGTTAATGTAGTTGTAGCAGAAATAGTAGTAGTAGTTGCTATCATGTTTCTATGTTAGTGACACTGAATAGTGACACCGATGTAAATACATCGGAAAGACCTGCAGAATGCCATGATCTTGAAGAAGCTGGATAGCATCTATTTAATTATCACTGTGGCAGACACATTTCTTTCATAATAACAACATTATAAGCGCACTAAAATGAAGTCATGTTTAAACATGAAATTATGTTATATTTAGAGTTGTGGAGACATGGTCGATAGAAGAACTGAAACAATTAATATCAACTGACATTTATGTCTATAAATATGAAAGGTAAAGGACCCTACAACATACACAGATGAGAGGAGAAGATATACATTGACAGAGGCAGCAATCTTTAACATACAATTTATTTACATAGACAACAAATAAATTATGCTGCTAAAACAGTAACCCATTAGCTGCGGAGGTATCCTTAAGGATATGATGCAGGGTTGCCACCATTTTTCTGAGATGATCTTAGTTTTCCAGGCAAACAATTTGTTTGGATGCTTTATTATAAGCTTCCAGACAGATTTTTTCCATTGGCAGCTAAGAAGAAGAGGAACTTTGCAAAATAGCAGTGGTTTTTCGTGTCCTAAGAATACCTTTGCAGCTGAGGGAGTATTAGTTAGTCACTTTCTTGATCTATAACAGACAGCAGCAGAGTTTTACTTTCAGCTCCGGGTTGGTGTATCTCTCACATTCTTTTTATTGGGAAAATTTCCAGTTTTGCACTAGTGACTATTTTAATTGTTGGATGGAATGTCATAAGCTAGTCAGCCATCTAGGAATTTTGGCAGGGTTTTTTCTCGTAATCTCGGGGTGTGCTGCACATTGTTGTTTTAATCTTTAGGAATTACGAATGATTAGCACTTAATTCCTATGTGCAAATGCTGTGGTTTTTTCAGAACTTTAATTGATGCCCAGAAGACTTAACTTTTAGCACAGTGCATGGGGTGCAAAAGGAACGCATTGCTCTAGGCGGACCCAGGGTTAGCAGATAACCACGAACCCAAATGTACCTTCACGCTGTGCACCCTGGAAACAGAAATACAGCAGCTCGAGCTGATTCTGGCCAAATCATTTGGGGATCGTGTCCGAGAATGTGGAGGTAGCAGATGGAAAGAGATTTGACTGCACAAGAGACAGACAATATCTCCGACACCACCAGCATCACCACATATAGCGACACTGTCAACATACAGTGAATCTAGTCAGTCCAGTCCGAACATTGGAGGGGCGGCCAATGTAAAATGCACGTAAAGGTAGATGCATGGTGAGAGACAAAAGATTTCATACCGAGTACAATGAAACAATGAAAGGACAGAACAGCGCTCAGCGCGAACTGCAAATAGAAAGTGAAAAGTCTCTAGCAAAGGTGAACTATAAGCTCCGTCAGCTCGAGACGAGCATCTAGTTACCTGTGTTCCTTACAGACAGAGACCCATTCATTGGCGTCTGGTAAAGCAAGTAGACCTAATCCAACTCTAATGTCGAGCCTCCTAAACCGGACATATGCTCGCGAAGAGAAAGGGTTCTGTTCCCGATGGGCTTAGGCAAGAAAGGGACAACGATGGTAGTTCTGGTCCAACTCTACTGTCAAGGTTTCCTATACCGGAAGTACACTTGCAGAGAGAAAGGGTTCCGTACCTGATGGGCTCAGGCACAAAAGGGACAACGATTTAGCCCTGGCCCAACTCTACTGTCAGGTTTTCCTACACCGGAAATACACTTGAAGAGAGAAAGGGTTCAGTACCTGATGGGCTCAAGCGCTATTGGGACAAGGACGCTCAGCTCGAGAACGCCTTGCTCTCAAACGCGTGGTGTGAGACTCGAACTTGGACAAGGGGTACAGGATGTCTGTGAATGACACCTCGGCTAAGAGGGCGAAAGAGCCAGGGTCCAACTCCTCTGTTGAGTTCTTCCCCTTAAGGAACCAGGCTCACGGATGAGAAACGGTTCAGTACCCAATGGGCACAGGCACAGCACGTCCAATTACACGAGGCAAGTTCATAGACAGTGGAACACCTCGTGCGAGTCAGACGAGAGCAAAAATCGTCTGGGCAGAGTCACCACTACACGTGCCTGGAGACAGATATAGAGGCTGTCACAGGCTAAGGGTAGCCCACCCGAATTGTCAAGGCATGCTGAAATCGGATGTGCTAGGCCTACAAGGTGCATAACGGTGGCACAACGTAATCACGCTCCCGGCGGAAATCGCACGGATATCTGTGGTGGCTACAATGGAGCGAACGCAAAACAAACAAACAAGCACACTGCATTAAAATGCATAGTTTGCCCTGCCGTGGCATTTTTGACTGCGTTATTTATGGAGGATATTTGGAAAATGCAATAACTTTTATATTTTTGAACTTTTTGTATACATTATTTTATGGTGGTTACTAAATGTAACAATGTGTAAGTTTTGTTGGTGTGTGTACGATATATGTTATGTAAGAATGTGGTGAGGATGAAAATTAATTTAACAAACACAGGGGGAAAAATCTTACATCTATTCTTATCTGATATACTCAAACCATGAAAAAATGGCTAGGCCTTTAATATGATGTTATTTCATGTGCATGCTATGCATTCCTGGCTATCTCTTGTCCAACGATGTCTTGGTCTGCCTCTGCTGCTTTCTATCATGTTTCTTTCCATGCCATTGTATCTCTTCATATAGCAATACATCCATAAGGAAATTCTTGAGACAATACTCATGTAGTCAGCACATATGTAGTCTGAAAACAAACAAATCAAGCCGATCTAACTCACGTTATCATCCAGTCCCAGTGTTTCCGCAAAAAAAATTTCGGTGTATTCAATCCAGGATGAAATGCCGCTGGCTAAGCCTAGTCTAATCTCATGTTATTTTATTACCAAACTAACGCGAAACACGCCATTCTAATATTATCAGTTACACAAACAATGTAAAAATGTCAGAATGTAAAAAAAATTATTCTCCAGAATGGCTGCCATGCCATTTCGTACAATTTTGATGGATTATGTGGGCATATTCTTTCCAGAATGTGGTCTTCCTTATGGATTCTCTGAACACTGTGATTAAAGGCAAGTTTACCTGCCGCAGCTACAGACATTTTAAAACAATCTTATATATCGCTGCACATTGTCATCTTGGATGCACTCTTTTCCTGTTGCAATTAACTCTGCCTTCAGCTATTAATTTTTCCCTCTTCAACGTTTATGGATCTTAACACTTCTTGATTTGTCTTTTTAACTGTCATCCATAATAGAATTACTAGGCACATTACTCCTGTAGTTTTCATTGTTTTAGGAAGAAATCGATTTATTGAATATTAAAGAAGTGCAATTGAGAAGTCTCCAACTTAGAGAGGGTCAATTCTAGGGGTTTTGTAGCTAGTGTACTTTTGCACGTGTGCAGGGTTGGGAGTCATGAACCAGCTCCCCTGCAGAGCATGAACATAGCTACTTGGGCCAGAGTCTCAGGGATGGGTGGAGAAGCCATCCAAAGGGGCTCTCCAATAGAATTGTCATATACTGTACAGAGCTGCTTATCACCACATCACATGTTCAAGCCAAAGTATCATGTAAACGTTAATAGCTAGGACCATGATCAGGGCTGGGACTCATTTGGTTCCCCCAGAATGATGTGCAATGCTGGGTTCTCTTAATGTTGCACCACAAGCTGTGGGGGCTTCCACAAGAGGAAAGTCTCTAGTTCACCTCTTACGATATTTATGTTAAGTGGCAGTGCTACTATTCTTTACTCCCCTGTCTGGCCCTGTAACACAAGGATGATAAGAAGAAAGAAGCATCTTGACTAACCTTGAACTGTGTTGGCATTCCCATCATATCATAGTTTGGAGGCACTGGTGACAAGAACTTGGGGCAAGCAAAAGCAAATGAAGTTTCAAATTCTTGCATTTCTCTGCAAAACAAGAATATAACATGTTTAAAGAAACTGGTCAGAAAAACTTAACCTTAGACACAAGTTCCTGATAGGTTATATGTTGTATATACTATAATTGTTTTAAAACATATTTAGAGATCTATTGTTATATTTGTATACATAGTGGTGAAAAGTTGAAAGCCTGCGTGGCCTGGTATTGACAAGGTAGCAAAGAACAGTAACACTGCCACTTGTCATATATGCTGTAAGAGGTGAATAAGAAGGCTGGGGCATGGGACTAGTTATAAAACCATGTAGAAAGCCACAACAAACTATGGCTGCTGCAATGAAAAATTCATCTAACCAATCAAAGCAGGAGACATAAGAAAAAGATGTGAACATCAAGAAACGTGGAGGAAAGAGATGCAAAAGATTTGAACAATTTTGAATAAAGCATGAAATGTATTCTTGACCTGGAAATCAGTTCCAATACAGAGCTAGATCTAGGATATCACATCTGCGTGTTATCAACATTAACCCTTTAGATGCTACATGTTTACTCATTCCTCTATATTACTACAGTGATGAGTTCAATTGGTGTTTTTTTTGTTATCATTACTAAAAACTATTTCATTCTGAAGTCATCAAACGTCAGTAGGAACCAACCATTCCAAACATGCTTATATTTTCTGGTAACAGTAAAAAGGCCAGTATAATGAAAGCTCTTATTTTTGTAGGACAAAAGAATGATTCATCTCGGAGGGGGGGGGGGGGGGAGAAATTTAGCACAGCTGGGATCAGTGAGAACAATGTATCAGCTAAAGGGTTAATATATGGGGTTTGTATATGAATCAGTCAGTATAAAGGACTAACTAGAGCTAATTGCTTAGCACGAACAAGAAAATATGAATAGCATTATTTTAATCTGTAGCAACCCAAAGACGACTTTAGCCACATATCCATTGTCAGTAGGCTCCCAAAGGCAGCTGTAGTCACAGTGACATTGAGGTTGCTATTTGTCGTTATGGACACCCATGTTAATTTCCTATTCTTAGGCTAACTTTGGCATGTGCACGCAACTGTATCACGACCAAGAATCAATCTGCATTATATATTTTACATATTCTACAGCCATGCAGCTTTTCAGTTTCAATATAATATTACATATAAGCGAATAAAGTAAAATGATTATCTATCCATTTATGAATAATTTGTCACTTGTTCATGTAGACAAAATAATGAGGAAGCAATGGTGAAAATACAAATGCTACCTTAGATTAGAATAAAATATTCAAAAATTGTTTATGAGAAAGTATGAAATGCTTCAGAGATATATGTGTGCCTCAACAAAATACAAAACAAATGCTTCTTTGTCAGAAGACAAAGAGGCAACTATTTATCTCCTAGATTTTAAACATACATGTGCAAATTACTAAAATACAAGACAAAAAGACAACTATTTTTCTCCTCATTGTTCGATATGTGTGTGCGTACATTAGTCTAGTCTGGAGCTTATGTATTTAATCAACAGTAAGTGGTTTGCTCTTTTATCGCCATACCCTTTCTGCATCCTGTTCATCTTGTCCTGAAACTTTTCTCTCAAGTGAGAGTGCACACTCTCATCAATTCTCATTGGGTAAAGCACAAGGCATATAGACAGAAGTGTGTACATCTTGTCATTCATTTTGCTGATCTGTAAATGTATTAATAAAGAGAAATGGCTTAATTGGCAATCATATTATGCATGCATATTTGCTAAAAATCATTGTGCTTTGTGGGCATGAAATAAAATATTTGTAGTTACCGTAATGCAAGTAAATTACAGCTAACTAGCAACTCAAGCTTGAAATGTAAGGTTGCTAGCAAAATAGAAGAACAGCATCTCCACCAAGTGGATATAAATGACCAGCACTCAAATCAAAAGGGCCTCCTTATCCAGAACTTATTGCACAGAGTATACAGTATTTATATTTACAGGGTTCAGTATTTTAAGTATACAGATTGTGGATAATCTCTGCACAGAACCAACACGCTGTAAACATTAGACTCAGACTGTCAGAAGCATGGCAAGCAAAATCTAAGAAAATGGATGACAAAATATGTTACACGGTAGTCAAACATCTTCAAGCAGACAGCACTTACTTCAGCAAGTGCAAACAAAAAGGGAACAGGAACAAACACATTTAGTGAGGATAACCAACTGTACATAACAAAGAGCTATTCTTTATTATCATGGTACACTTAAACACACAACTTTGCACCCGTGTATTGGAGGGTCCAAGAGCAAATCAAAGAACAGTAACAGTCACCTGCTTGTGTTAGTCCATGACATGTGATGATCATTTTTATACCCACTTTTGGAAATTCAGTTAGATATTCGTGTTGACATGTTCAAAAGTTGCTGGTACGCTCTATTCTAGCTTCAAAGGTCCTTGGATAGGTTGGACATGCTGTGATTACCTTGAAAATGATTGAAAAATCCTTTCACAACTTAATTTTCATGGATGGGAAAAATGACTTGCACCGAAGATTTAGATTTAGATGAGGAAGAGTTGTACAAAGTGTCGACCTCACTCTCTCACCAGACCTCATCTGAAATCAGTGGAAAGAAATCGAGACACCTGGAAATGAAACTCGATGCAGTGAGTGACCATAGTTTTCTATGTATTTCACCATGCTGCTAGCTGCCCACATCACACTTCTGGAAATTTTTCTCATATCCAATGGTTGAAAAACCATCCTTCATTCCTGTAGGCAAGGAATTAAAAACTTTATGTCTTGTGGTTGACACAACCGTTGATAATGGTGATGAAAACATGACATCAACTTTCTGATCCCCAACAAGGCTGTCAGCCGAGCATGGAGTCTGGTAACATCACAACTGTGCACAGGTGAGAATGTTTGCACAATACGCAGCACATGTGTTAAATCATGCCAGGCACAGTTTAGCATCATACAATGAATGATCAGATTGAACGTGGCTGGTTTTTAATTCGAATGTGTAACATGTAAATGACACTTAAAACACAATCATATCAACTGAGAAATAAACAAAAAACTAATGAACTGATTCAGAATCACACACCAGGCAGCGCCATCTAGACTTACATCCACATGTCTCTAGCTGTGCTTGTCATAGGAAGTAGTTAATGGAGCTTTGGCATGTGGTGGTAAACATTTGTTGATGGCCATTGACCCAGCCAGACCTTGTGAAATGTCAAAGTGACACAAAAATGACATGCTGAAGCCAGATCTTTTGATCCAAAAGGCACAATATCGTGTAATGCTGTAAACCACATGACAGCACATTTTATTCGACTACATCATGCTTACAAGCAGGAAGTATTCTGCATTTGTTCAGATTAACATGACGTAGTTCGGAGAATGGAATGAGTGGGTCATTGTTTATAGTCAGGCTGTAAAATCTAAGTCTTTCGGTCTGCACATAGACTTCAGTATAGCCTCTGGGTCATTTTGACCCTCTATGGGATGAGACAGCCAACTTCATCTCCTAAACTTATCTGTCACCTTTTATAGACGTGAATGGCAGGTAGCAGTGTTAATATCACTATTCTTTGCTTCCCTTTCGGACCCAGCAACACACAGGCACAAGCAGGAGTTGAGAACAAACAACAAATATCTATGTTGAACATTAAAAAGAAAGGCAATAAGCAATGTTTCATGCTAATCAAATTAACAATATCAGACAAATAAAATAAATGCATTACTTGTATAGATCAAAGATCAATACCTGGTCATACAGCTGGGCCCTGCTTTGGAACATTGTCTTGGTGCGCTGTATGTATAGCAATATGTTTGAAAGTGTGCGTATGGCATCTTGGTAGCGCCGCATCATCATGTAAGCAAAACCAACATAGTAGAATGTGGTAATCTGACACGCTGGCACTCTTGAGTATAGACTCTGTCAAAGGCAACACAATCAATTATTTTTCACATGTTTTTTTTAACATTCCTTATATATGTGTTTATGGTGTGTCTTGTATGTGTTTATGTTATTTGTCTAGAAACATGCACCTAATTTAAAATTGGATGCTATTCAAAATAGCAAACACTACTAACTTTCTTCGTGCCAGTCAAGGGAGGAATTTTGAAGATATGAAACAAGTGAAACATGTCCTAGCGAATAATTTTTAGTGAAACTTTTATGATAAATGAATGATAAACAACTTATCTCTCTTCAACTGGTTTAACCTAATTGGCAAATAGAATTTCGTCTTGGTCTCCTTGTGATCACATGATTCCATCTTCTCTTCCCCCCCCCCCCTTTATTATGTCTGTTCATATTGCATCTAATATCAGTGGCACAAAAATAATTTTATAATTTCAGTTTACTGTGGCACTCCATTTTTGTGTAAATTAAGATTGTTTCCAGACTTCAAGAATCAGGCTAACTCTATTAATGAAGCAATAGTTTCATTTAACACCATGCTATGTTTGTAGGTACCATAGTTTGAAATATTTGTGTCCATCTCCGTCTTTACCAAAAAAAATTTCATTATACCGTTAAATTCTGAATATAAACCCATCCGATTGTAGGCCGATAACCTAACTATCCCTTCCCAAAAGTGGAGAAAGTCGAAAGTCCGACTATAGACCGACATCCCCAACTTAACAAAGCCGGCAATAATGAACTTCATCATCATAAGAAAGAACCGACATGCTAAATGGAAATTAACACAAACTTTTGCAACTCTAAGAAAATAGCATTCCTTTCATTTGCTTCACTCACATAACTTGAATGAATCAAGGAATGAAACCCTGGTGGCTACTGTATTCTGGAACAATATATCCGAAAATAATGAATACCCCGTAGGCTGACTTCCCTATCCATGACTATAGACAGTTTATGAGGTGGCAAGACTTTGGGGAACAAAGATTTTCCTGAATGAATTGTCTGTGTTGGGTGTCTGGGCCTTATGACGCGGAACAGCGCTAGTGAATAGTAATTACTATGTAACTATTATGTCACCAGCTGGCTTCTGACAGTGACATTTAAGTGGGAAACGTTTAAGTGGGAAACGATGAAAGGCAAGACAGCAAGATCACGTTTGTTTTTATAAGATACAGAAGAGTTTGAACTTTGTAACTGGTTATGTTTACAGTGTGGGGAGAATACAGTAATAAAATAAACATAACAGAGGATTGTGAAATTGATCTCATCTTCCACTAATGTACAGTGGTTGGGGGAGGGAATCAATTACGGCGCAATTTTACTACAAAATGCCTATGATGTGTTGTGATTTGGAACTGCGGCCTCAGTGGGCTGGACTAATTAACAGAATATACGGCTGACTTAGCTAGCCAAGAATACTGCACAAGTAGTTTAGCTTCCAGTTCATACATTTTTATTGTCATTGTGATTTTATTCCTGTAAGTGTAAGCGGGAAACGGGAAAGATGAATGGCCAGACAAAAACATGCCAGATCACGTTTGTTTTTAAAAGATACAGAAGAGTTTGAACTTTGTCTGACCTGTATGTTTACCTTATACGGTAATATAAACTGAGGCACAGCTCAGACAGTTTCACTATTGATTTCTCTCCCATTCTCCTCCCTCCAACACTGCCTAAGCGGCAAAGTTTTGGATGTCAAAAATGTGTTTGTGCAAGACCGTAGTATGTAGAGTAAGACCTCTGCACAGAATTAATTAGGACATCATTCTATGTTTCTGATTATTGTCTTGGTCAATATTTATATTCTTGGAGTCCCATGTTCAAAATTGGCAAGACCGACCAGCGACATTGCACGGAAATACTCAAAATCTGCCTTTGAGGTGTTGTTTTAAATTTTCTGTACACAGGTATTATAGCCTAGTAGACGGTCAGTAACTGTTGTAACATTTGCTTTACCGCAACAAGAAAGTGTGTGACAGTGTTTAGATTACTGGTAGTTAGTGTTTCCCTACACAAACAAGACTAGGCCTAAGCTACCAATCAGCTTAGGCTATGGTATTTCATTTGTTTTTTCCACAGACCATTACCGTATTTTGGTCAATAAATAACATCAGATACTGGTATACTTTTCTGACCAATTTCGATGATCAATTGAAACCTTTATGATATAAATATATGTACTATAAACGGTAAATAAAACCGGCAATACCCATTGCTAAAAATAGCGTTTCCGGGAAATTATTCTAAAAAAATGGCGGCGTCTCTGAAACAACGATATAGACCTAGTAAGTGAGTTTTTATCAAGAAATATCGGAGATTTCGAAGGAAATATTGTATGATATATAGAAATTAATGTAATTAGAGGCCTAGCATTATGGTAAGTACGCTCTAGATTGCTGGTGAGCCCTAGTCATTTTATCCTGGCTCCTGGCTTAATATATCGGGACATGTGACTGTAATTTTTTTTAAAGTGTTTTTCTCCATTTTTACTGTGATTTGGACGTAATTTTTTTTTAATTTGATCTTACTCTCGAAAATAAGCCTAGGAGTATGAAGCTATCTCTGTTTATTGTCCAAAAATTCTCGGGTTATACACGGAATTTAACGGTAATTCATAGAATTATTCACAAGTAAATGTACCGTTTAGGATTCTAATGTAATCTATGACTGACATTTGGTAGGATATGATGATCCTGATATGCTGTCACATTAAAATTTCTCCCTTCTGAGACAAAACATGCATTGACAGTCGCCCCGCCCCCTCCCTCCACAACCACGCCTCTGAGACAGCAAACCATATGTGTCTGAGTATCACTTTGGTTACTCAGCTGAGGAGTGCCTATTCTTTTGTCAAGATTATGAGCTATTAAGAACTACCTGCTCACGGCTACAGGGATGATTTCATCAGTGTTATATCATCATCAATACTGACAGTATAATTCACAAAAAAATGTAGCCTAATGTAAATGTTTCATTTAGGATTCTAATGTAGTTAGTAATTGTCAGCATTATTTCACAATTAATTGTAGTGTTTGGATTCTAATGTAATCAATATCTTTTTCTTCTTCATCGTTCATTCTCAAACTCCTGCTGGATCTCTCTTGTAGCAGGACAATGGTCCTACTAGATATCCTGCAGGATGTAGTCCAGAGAATGGAAATGCATTGTGTGCCGTTTTATTTATGACAATGGCCTGACACATCCGTTTTCGGCGGTTAATCTATATCTGACAATATTCACATGTTATAAAAACTGTTTGAGATCCCTGTATAATTAACAACTGATAAGTCAAATAATTATTTAGAATTCTTGAATAATTGTTAGTGTTATATACAAATTATACAACTTAGACTTCTCTATAATTCACAGCTAGCAGTATTATTCATAAAACGATAAAACTATTTAGAATTCTAGAAGCATTGACAAGTGTTATTCACAAGTCAAAAACAATGACATCTCTGGATGATCAAACTATTAGTAAACAAATAACCCACTAGGGAAGAGCTAACCTTCTTGTTAAAATCAATGTTCTCCAGAACTTTGAGAGCCTGGTAGTAGTCACCCAGCAAGGAGTGAAGCCTAAGAAGTCCCACAAGACTAAAATAACCCAACATTTTGTACAAAGAGTGCTGACCAAACTCTCCAGCAACACTGTCAGGGTCACCTGTGTATCATTAGAAAATTTCTTATTAGTGTTGTGCACCAATCTACAAACAAAAAAAGCAGGTACAATTTCCAAAATAAAGTCATAAATAAACAAGTTTGTGAAACATAATGTCGGACTATACAGGAGATTACATAAGGGAATAAAGACATCAAAAGCTCTTGGGGATATATGAATTAATAAGAAACGAAACAATGAAAAACAAAGTGAAGTGATTCAGTCTTCTCATGAGAATAGATCCAACACTCCCAGTTGCTATCAGGTATGCGAGACATGAGAAATTTAGAGAATTTAAGTTCCCTGATTTGTGAAACGGTGAGATCATTGTGCACGGGACATGGTTGCTGTTTTCTCAAGGTTTTTCTCATCTTACTTCAGCAGTTCTTGTTATCTTAATTTTGCTTTATACACAGGTTTCCGACTTTGGTAACATGTTAAAGTTACATCCTCTGCATATATTTGGAATTATACTGTGATTAAACCGGCTTCTGGGCAATAAATAAGTCATGTTCAGTCACATCTAACAACGAAAAACAAAATATAACATTTATAACTAGAAGGCAATGGTGTGAAGGATTTTCTTGTTTGGTTTTCACCGTCTCAACATGAATTTATATTTGAATGAGACATTTTTTGGTGTGTTTCACATTGTGGACATACTGTTTTGTTGATTACCATCAATTCTAAATATTTTGTGTATATTCCCTTGTATTTGTATCTGCAAAATTTAGTGAGCGTTCAGTTGCACACATAAATCAAGGATGTGTAGAGATAGAATTATTGGCTTGCCACTTATCAGAAATGACAATTGTTCCTGGACGAAATCTGTGATAATCGGTAATGATATCACTGCAGATATTTTTAATCACATGAACCATTCTCCAATTTCATAAAATCCTCCACCGATTCAATGCTGTGGGATTAGCCATCCAGCCACATGTATTAGTTTCATGAACACACTTTCATCAATTTCAAACAGCATATTTGGTCCAACTCCAACAGTGTTCATAATTCGTGCGTTGGACACAAATCTTGTGAATTACTGAATGGGTCACTCTTCTCAAAAACGCACATAGCAGTACATGGATCTACATCTACTGTCCAGATGATGTATATAATAGTTTGTTTGGCGTTCGCTCCATTGTAACCATCACGGGTGTCCGTGCGATTTCCGCCGGGAGCGTGATTACGTTGTGCCACCGTTATGCGCCTTGTAGGCCCTAGCACATCCGATTTCGGCATGCCTTGACAATTCGGGTGGGCTGCCCTTAGCCTGTGACAGCCTCTATATCTGTCTCCAGGCACGCATAGTGGCGACTCTTCGCCCAGACGATTTTGCTCTCGTCTGACTCGCACGAAGTGTTCCACTGTCTATGAACTTGCCTCGTGTAATTAGACGTGCTGTGCCCATTGGGTACTGAACCGTTTCTCATCCGTGAGCCTGGTTCCTTAAGGGGAAGAACTCAACAGAGGAGTTGGACCCTGGCTCTTTCGCCCTCTTAGCCGAGGTGTCATTCACCGACATATTGTACCCCTTGTCCAAGTTCGAGTCTCACACCACGCGTTTGAGAGCAAGGCGTTCTCGGGCTGATCGTCCTTGTCCCAATAGCGCCTGAGCCCATCAGGTACTGAACCCTTTCTCTCTGCAAGTGTACTTCCGGTATAGGAAACCTTGACAGTAGAGTTGGATTAGGTCTTCTTGCTTTACCAAACGCCAATGAATGGGTCTGGGTCTCTGCCTGTAAGGAACACAGGTAACTAGATGCTCGTCTCGAGCTGACTGAGCTTGTATTTCCCTTTCCTAGAGACTTTTCACTTTCTATTTGCAGTTTGCGCTGCCTTCTAGCGCTGTTCTGCCCTTTCATTGTTTCATTGTACTCGGTATGAAATCTATTTGTCTCTCGCCATGCATCTATCTTTACGTGCATTTTACATTGGCCGCCCCTCCAATGTTCGGACTGGACTGACTAGCTTCACTGTATGTCGACAGTGTCGCTATATGTGGTGGTGTCGGGAGATATTGTCTGTCTCTTGTGCAGACAAATCTCTTTCCATCTGCTACCTCCACATTCTCGGACACGATCCCCAAAAGATTTGGCCAGAATCAGCTCGAGCTGCTGTATTTCTGTTTCCAGGGTGCACCGTGTGGAGGTACATTTGGGATCTTGGTTATCTGCGCATATATATAAAATGCCGGCTAAATAACAAGGCTCTTTCTAGGAAATGATATTATTTTTCTGCTACAATGGAAAAGTAGCAGAGGAAAACCAAAGATTATTGAAGGAATGGCGTAACACGTATAGCTTAACCTTCACCAAGCCTATATCAACCCCAGCCGCCGAAAAACAAAATGGCGGAGCGCTCCGTTGGCGACCCGCCCCATCCAACGAGAATATCGTAAGATTTACACGTACCACAGTCCGTGCACATAGCTGGGGACATGCGCAATCGAAGCCAGTACATCCCCCACTTCCGAAATGATTGTTGTTGAGAATGGCTAGCTATTCGTACACATTTAAGAGTAATTAATCTGACCACATCTGCACACCGGTACGATGCCATGATGGTGGATCAGTTTTATAGACCTTTATTTCATCATATTTCAAATAAAATAACATTGAATCGTGGCTTGAATCATGAATTATTAGGTTGTTTAGCTTCACAGCAGTGAATATACAGAATGCCGTGTTGGTTTGGGGACTTGTACGTTTGATATCGAATATGTTGAAGTGGCACAAAAAATAACTCCAGGCCTAAGCTCAAAGAACTATTTTACTGCAAATCTACATGTTTTATACAGTTCCCATGGCTATATTTTGATAATTTCGCAAGTGAAAGAACATAAATACAACAGATTTGTGTGATTTAGTTTACAGTATTGCCAAGGAATTCGATATGTAAGGTAAGTTATTTTTTTTACTAATTCTTTTCCTCTTTATTTGTTATAAAATATGTTTTTCTGTGAAAAACGTCTTTACCACTTTCTCATATGTCTGGTATCACACACACACGTACATAAATTACACCAATATATGCATAATTCAATTCTTTATTTATATGTGCAAATATTATTTAAATATCTCTAACAACCAAAAAATTATCACATTTTCAAAACAGTCACCATCAATAACAAAAATTTTCAAAAAAGAATCCGGTGGCAGGGAGACGTTTCGTATTTTTTAATCTAGCTTGCTAAAGGTTAACAATCACCTGAAAATAATATAACCACAACACACTCCAAAGTGCCGGCTGTGCATTCATCCCTTTGAAACTATTAACCACCACCTTTTTTTAATATCCAATGCTGGATGACATCAGGAAAATGCTTCTTCCCCCAAGGCCAGATAAATGGAACACATATGGGACAAAAAAATAGCTCAAAATCACATGCACATATCACATAATAGTATGAACCCATAGACCTCTGGATCAGCAAACAACCAAGGAATGACTCAACAAGACTATCAAGCAGCACAACATGCAATTTCTATGGCACCAATCATCAGTTCAGCCAAAAAAAGTTTAAACGACTCTTTTCACTGTACATCAGTTCCCCCATACAAACTCTGTCCCTCTCCGCAAAGCAGCACAACATATGCCAAGAATACCACTCATAGCACATAACTGTATAGCTTTAGGCAATAATTTTTAGGGCTCTGAATACAAGATATGATGAGCTGAATTTTAAATCACGGCCTCGAGTATAATATGAACGGCACAACCACATCAGGGAAACTCCTAAGTGATGCTGCAGGACACACTAGTATCCATGGATAAAAGTAACAAGTAAAAAACAAATATATATCTACCTGTAATGAAAGTGTAAACAGCTTACCTCCACTTGTGTAGACTTCCAACTGTTTGTTGATGTTTGATTTCTCTACTAGAGAGTGCAAAACATTGAGAACGCTGTGGACATTCCACATCTATAGAAAAATAACAAAACAATCAGAACACGGAGGATTTAAATCTCAACATTAGAATATTTTAATTAATTAATTTTTTCCGAGTTGATAGATTGATGGTGATAGATGAGATCTTTTGGCACAAAGATAGAAAGTTATTGACAACAGTTGTGATACAGATGGAAAGAGAATAGTAGTTAGTGACTGGGTTGTCAATAGAACAGGGGGAATGATCCAAGAACTCATACTACAGCACTCAAATATAATAATTTACCAGATGGCTCAGTAACACAAGAAACAAACAGGTGTGGTTGGGGTTTTGTGGCCTACCAAAATGGCAAGAAATTAGCTGAGAAAGTCAGCTGCGTACTCCACTACAACATCGAGTAAGAGAATGGAAATAGAGGGGGTGACAGCAGCTCTCACTTGGCTGGCGACGTAACCACCAACAGACTCAGTGATTCTATCAGACCCTCACAGTATGCTACGCAAGATACAAAAGTGTATGGTTGTGAATGGTTGTTCAGATATGTATTTTTTTTAAAATACAAAAAGGTTTATTTTAAAAAAGTATTTTGTGTGTTCAAAAACAGCTGAAAAAGTTGTTTATATGTGATCTTCAACATGACAATCAATATACGGTAACTGCGTGAAACGTAACAACAATTGTACTTACATAAAACACAGGTTTTATAATTGATTCACTCAGACAAGACGGACTATAACTAAAACTAGTAAAATGATGTGCACACAAGAAAACGATACACAAAACATATTTAACGTTTCAACCAAAAGGCCTTTATCAAGAAATGCATGTGGAAACGAAACAAACAAAAAGATAACATAAATGATGGAACAAAAGAATGAATATCAAGACCACACCAACCCAGTACTAGACAAAAGAGTGGTTGGAATTAAGTCAAAGAGGCTTGAGGGTACCCAATTAAAAACATACAACCATTGCATTCCGAAATACAGAAAGTTAAAGGCAGCAGACTCAAGAGAGTGAGGTCATGGATGGGACGTGCTGAGGATGTCATACAAAGCGTGCAAATTGCAGGATGTGGCAGCAGGTGCGGAATGGATAGGTCTACCCACAGATTTTGAAACTTGTTTGAGAGTAGTAATATCACTTAGCAGGGAATGCAGAGAATGGTGTTCCACAGCTGTGGAGAAAGAAGTGCAGGCTTTAATCAGTGAGAATACCAAAGAGGGGGATGTGATTATATACACTGATGGATCTGTAATTAGGCATGTTCACAGTGCTGGGGCCTTTACAGCTCAGTGCGCAGGTAAAACGATCAAGGAGGAAAGTGGTGCCTTTGCGGTCACTACGAGTAGTATGACCATGGAGACTATGGCGGTGACCAAGGCATTTGAGTGGCTACGCACACAGAAGCTAATGCAGGTCTGCATCTTGAGTGACTCTATGAGTATGATTAAGAAGGTACAAGTGGGTCTCGTTCGCGAACAGTGGATTGAGGCCTTGAGAAAGGCGAGCTTGAAAGTGGTTACAATTATTTTCGTGGGCGTTCAAGGCAATGAAAGAGCGGATTAACTGGCATCGTGCGCGATTGTGGCACAGGGTGATGGGGCAATGGATCGCGCTGATCTTTTGAACTCCTTAACCCTTTCACCCCTATGAGATTTCCCAATTGTCAATCCCTGATCCCTAAGGCAAGGGGCACAACTCCTCCAAAATATGGATATGATGTTGACAAAATTACATTTTCTTTCAAACTATTCATCATATCACACTCAGACTTGGCAGATCAACAGAAAAATGAATAGTCTTGTATAAACCTATATCAAAGATAATTTAATACATATATGTTTTAAATAATAAACTGTCAAACTCGACATAATGTGGGGAAAATTATTTTTTTTATCTTTGGGGTGTTGAGTAGAGGAGTCATATTGAGACGAAAATATTGTGATATATTCTCAAATCCCCTTTTTTCCAAACAGGGTGAGATGCCCAAAACGTTGAACCTGTCATATGTACTTCAGTACATGCCATACTCAAACAGAATACACAGGTCCATCATAATATAAATTTCAAAAATGACATTTTATTTCAATGGCGGTTGCAGATGTTCAGCGCGTGTCTTCTTTCCTTGTTTGTTCTTTGCGTTATATTACATACAAATTTGTCAGATCGGCTGCAAATTGATAAACTCATCGTTGACAATGATGCTAAAGTATTCATAACGTGTGGCAATCTCATCAAGATTATGTACAGACCCAATGTTTTGTACACAACTCTCAACTTCTACTCGAAAAACGACATCACTACGGCGAAATTTGCGATGTCACAATTAGTGCCACGCATGTCCATCTCTTTGTCGGAAACATTAGGCCTATCTTACAAGAACTTCACTGTCACTTTCCACGTTATATTTGATACGCAAATTACCCACATCGAGCATGTTTCCACCTTAACTACGGCTGTCATCATCAGTGTACATATGAATAATATCTTCCATTTCCAAAATTAGGTCTAATAATTTGCTAATTTTTAAAAAATCGTGATAAATTCATTTTTCCACCGATCTCTTAGATTAAACATAAAACAAGAAGCGAAACCACGGATCTACGCAATGGTCATGGTTTTTAATAGTCCCGGCGCAAACTAAAAATGTAATATCGATCGCAACGAAACAAGTAACAAAAATCGAGCGGCAGCGGCTCGAAAATCGGTTAAAACTCCACTAATTACAAAAAATCGTAATAAATAATTTTTATGTCCGATTATTTCGATTAAAACATAAAACAAGAAGCGAAACCACGGATCTACGCAATGGTCATGGTTTCTAATAGACCCAGCGCAAACTAAAAATGTCATATCGATCGCAACAACATAAGTTTTAAAAAAAAATGCCGGCAGCGACTCGAAAATCGGTTAAATCTACACTAATTTTTAAAAAAATCATAATAAATCATTTTTATGTCCGATTTCTCCGATTAAAACAAAACAGAAGCTAAACCACGGAACTACGCAATGGTCATGGTTTCTAATAGACCCGACACACACGTCACATCGATCGCAACGAAACAAGTTTTAAAAAGCGTCTTTGAGGCGCTCCAGGAGGCAGCCAGTAAAAGGCGCGCTGAGGCGCTCTAAGGGGGAAACGGTTAAGAGATATAACACGTGAGAGTGAGCTTAATGTGGATGATGATTCCTTTTCAATGGCTATGATTAAAGATCAGGGATTGAAATGCGGTGTTGCTAGAGGTGAACATTTTGGAGGCCGCAGAAGAATGATGGTCAACCAGCGTAGTACCGGTACTGTCAGCAGAAGTGTAAAGGCAGATACACTCAAGGAGAGATCGGAGCAACTATGGACATGTCCAGTTTGCAGTGATGATGATCCGATGACTAACTAACTAACTAACTAACAATCATGTTCTCCAAACACCTCAATGGTGAGAAAAGTACATTACTTATTTTTATAACTGGACATCATTACACACTGACAAATGAACTCTACAAACCTTGGGATTGGTTCTCAGGAGTTCAATTTCATCTTCTGTTTTCTTGTTAACTGACTTGTGACGGAAGATGCTGAATGCCTGGAACTGTGGAATGTGACAAAATATACTTCTTAGATTATTATTATATACTATGATCTTGAAACAATGATGCAAGTTAAAAGGAGCCATAATAAATTCTTCTTTCGTGCATTCTATAGGCCTCTATTGTCAAATTGATAGTGACCCAGACAACAGCAAACGGGTTCAACAGCTATCATACTCACGCTAGCAACATGGTTATGGACATCTACCGTTCAGTGGAATTGGTGAAATGATGGATGAATACTTCACACCAATAAAGAAGTGGGCTGTGTCGACTTAATTTGTGAAAAATCATGCCTGTGGACTATTTCCTAGGAAATCTAGAACCATTGTTCTGCTTCAAGGAATCCAGTGGAAGTTTAATAAACGAGGGCTAACTAAAATTATGTTAACCCCTCAGCTGCACTGAGTAAAAAGAATAAGTCGTAACTACAGTGCATAGAAATTTAAAGGGTTGTTAAATATTTTTCCTCTAACCAATTTGCCCACTACATTCTCATGTTAAAGAATTGGGATATAGGCCTATTATTATTGTAGGCATATACACTAGGCCTATACTCTAATTTATGAATTTTTGAGTGTGTCTTTATATTATGGAGGAAATGTGAAAATCGTAATATACATTTGTCTCGCAAAATAAACATTATGTAAAACAAATAGACCTAATCATAATAACCGTTTCTGACTCAAAGTTTTTCCTAACAGTAATATGCTTCTTTGCATATTTATTTGTCCAATCACAAATATGTTGTATAATAGTATCATGTAATACACATTCAAAGATTCTGAAAACGTTTGCATGATTAATTTTTTGACTCTTAAACTATTATTGACAGAAGACAAAAATGTTTACCTTACCCTGTATCACGAATTTGAAACATGTGGTCTATAGATAACTGAATCTAATTCTATCTATATCTTCCGAATCACTAATACTATCACACATCAAATTAACACTTTCTAAATCACTTTCTACATAGATAAACTATTCCTAAAAATATCAGAAAAACTTTCTTCCAAAAGCACAAAAATATCTGATTCATTGAGTTTTCGCTTCAACATATTTGTAGGCCTAGATATTGTGGTTAGAGAAAAAAATTACTGCTCTGTCCACTGACAAAATTTGAAATAAAATTTACACACATGCCCAATTTCAAAGCCTCGATTTGGAATTGACTTGTAGATAGCTTGGACTAGCCAATCAGAGTATTTTATAACATTGAGGGGCTTTCTGGGACAAAAAATACACATACTTAAACAAACACACCAAAAGGAGATTACCGCAACACAGTGGACACTTTTCTTCGTATCCTATAGGCTGCTTCCGCAGGGAACAGGTTAACATCAGCATAATGCAATGTGTTGCATCATGGTTTACAGCTAAACTGTAATTTAGTTTCTATCATGTTGATCCTACCATTTCCTGTCCCCTTATACCTATTTCCTGCTTTTATTTATATTAATTTTGTATTTACTCTTCTAATGTAAATCAAAATAAAACCTGGCTTATAATCGCTTTAGTCATAAAACATGATGTGTAATCACTTTAGTTAAAAACCTGTCATAATCCAAAGAGATATACATTGCTCTAGTGCAGTGCTCTCGCAATGGATTGCTCATTGCTCTAGTTCCTAAACTATTTACTGCTACCACCTCTTTTGATCAGTTCGAAAGACCCAACAAGAGCCATACATACTGTCCATGCTGGGGTTGGGGGAAATTTCCTTTATTTCTTATGGGAATTTTTTTTTTTACCTTTTTCCACAAATGGTCACACTATTTTGAAATTATTGAAAGGCTATTAACCTTACAGCCGTAGACACAGATGCCATTAAGTAACTATGCCCTATAGGTGTCTCCCATCACCCCAGTTACTATGTCCCGATTCATCACTCCGTAATCACATGAAGTTCAGCTCATATGACGTAGAATTCCCGCCACAAGAAGCTCGGAATACGTCACAGCCTAAAAGTACAATTCCTTTACATATTATGATTGTAAGAATTTCTAGAACAACTTTATTTTCAACACCATATTTTACTATCAAATGGAGTATCGAATGGCATGGTAAGTGATCGTCATGGGAAGTAATCTCTACATGTTTTAATTGTTGTTTTTGTGTTTAGTTGCTATATTATAAAGAATATTAGTGAATTTTATCAATGTTGCCACACATTCCTCAAGTATTAGGGTCGTCAAGAAATTATATTTGCAATTTTTTAAATGCCGTTTTGAGATTTTTCCTCCAATTCTCAACTTGCTCGCAACTGTTGTATCACACATACAGCAACAACAAATACACGATTATATTCATTATTCACATGTGTAAAAATTATTTTGATATAATTACAAACAAAAGTTTTTACCAAACAAACGCATTTACCAAACACTCATATCATAAATAACGCACATTTTCCAAAAATAATCCAGGCGCAGGGAAAAAAAATTGCATAATTTTAATCCATAGCTCTAATGGTTAACCTTCACCGCGCCTATATCAACTCCGGCCGCCGAAAAACAAAAAGACGGCTAGCGCCATTGGCGACATACCCCATCCAATGAGATATCGTTATAATAGACGCCACACAGCCTGATTGGTTACTAGGGAACATGCGCTATTGAAGCCGGTTCATTCCTACGTCCGACATGATCGTTGTAACAATGGCTAGCCAGAAGATACAAATTTTATAGCAATTAATCTGACCACATCTGCACACCGGTACGATGCCATGATGGTCGGCCGGTTTTATAGACCTCTTTCATCGTATTGTGAATAAAATAACATTGAATCGTGAATTATTTAGTTATTTAGTTTCACAGCAGTGAATATACAGAATGCCGCGTTGGTTTGGAGACTTGTAGACGTTTGATATCGAATATGTGGAAGTAGCACAAAAAATGGCTCTAGACCTAATCTCAAAGAACGATTTTACTGCAAATCTACATGTTGTATACAGTTCTCCCGGCTATATTTTGATAATTTCGCAGTGAAAGAACATAAATACAACAGATTTGCGTGATTTAGTTTACAGTGTTGCCAAAGAATTCGATAACTAAGGTAAGTTATTTATTTATTTATTTTTTCTCCCTTTGTTATAAAATATGTTTTTTGTAAAAAACGTCTTTACCACTTTCTCATACGTCTGGTATCACACACACACGTACATAAATTACACCAATATATGCACAATTCAATTCTTTATTTATATGTGCAAATATTATTTAAATATCTCTAACAACCAAAAAATTATCACATTTTCAAAACAGTCACCATCAATAACGCAAATTTTCAAAAAATAATCCGGTGCCAGGGAGACGTTTCGTATTTTTTAATCTGGCTTGCTAAAGGTTAAGCCATCAAGCAAACATTATGGCACTCTTTCATGGGGAAAAGCAATCAATTTGTATTTAAAGTATTCAACAATATGTCGACGACATATTTTGGACAGTTTCTTTGGTCATGTTTGAGGATAGAAATTATACAAACAACGATTTGTGAAAGCGCTCCTCCTCAGACTACACTAACTTAAAATGGGTACTGAAATATAATTATTTTCAAGTAAAATGGGTGCAACTGGCTTTGACATTGCTCTCATGCTGATCCAGAGTTAGCAGATAACAAATATCCTAAAAGTACCTCCCTATCACAGTTGCTCAACACTGCTCATACATAGAGAATTGGGTTTAGTACCCAAGGGCACATGGGAATTTTTTTTTTTGCTTACAAAGGTTGTATTCGTCGACTGCAAAGCTCCTTGTCCAACATCGGCACATATCTATCAATTTCTTTGAGTGATAAACGCCAGGCAAAGAGTTAAAACACAGACCTTCTTGGTGATCGATTGGAAGGCCATTACAAGCAGACGAGATCACAAGCAGACAAGACGAGTACATGAGAAATTCACAGGTCAAATTCCAGACCACCGACGTGTTTGGCAACACTGCACCTTGTCTAAAGAGGTGTATAGCTCCGCGTCTAATTTGACTGCCGCTGTTGCCCAACACTGCTCATACAGAAAAATTAGGCCTGGGACTTAGGGACACAAAAAGTGGTAATTGAATGGTCTTCCTACACGAGAAATAGTACGCTGCATGCGAAGCACCTCGTCTGAGCAAAGACAATCAATAGGTGAACCAGACAAACTATCAGCTTGTCTCCTGACATATACCCTCTCTGAGTAGAAAACTTCAAACTGAGGTCTCCTGGATATGAAAAAAAGCTCTGAGAAGTCACCCCACTTCACATAGGAAGTAAGAGCAAATTGCTTGCAATTCCTGGGTATAGCAACCAACCAAACAAGTAATACAATAACAAATAAAAATTGTCAACAATTTACCTGGTAAATGAATTCATCTATGATGTCCCACAACCACTGGTCTGGCAGTTCTAGAGGTACTGGTCCACTTGCATCTGGAAGTGTGTCATAGTCAGTTAACAAAATAGTAAAGTAGTTTCAATTTAAAAGTAAGTGTATTAACAAATATGAGGATGGCACTGATCAGAGAATACTTTTAATGTTTCTAATATAGACATGGCCCATGTGTTATCGCAGCCTGAAAGGGGAGCAAAGAATAGCAACACTGTTACTTACCGTGCATGTCATGAGGCATGTAAGGAGGCTTTGGAGTGAAGTTGACTGATTCATCCTTTGAGGGTTAAAAGTGGCCCAGAAAACCATGAAGTCGAATGTTAGGCAGAATGGTACAGATATCACAGCAAAGTTAAAACCATGGAATAATGCATTCCATTCTCCAGACTACATCCTACCGATCTTCAGGAGTTTGATAAATAACGCAAAAGATATTAGGACACTAAAATATTAAAACTTTATTCTCAAACTACTGCCAGTTAGCAGGATATAATCTGGACAACACATGCTCTATAGCTTCATTGAAATATCTGCATCATTCTGTTTTCTCAAACTTCTGGGATGCATAGTCCAGAGAACTGAATGCGTTGTGCCATGTTTTACAGCTTAGCTGCGATATCTGCGCCTTTTGGCCTGATGTATCTGACTTCAGCATGGCTCTTGGTCCATGGAAGGATCAGCCAACCCCACCACAAATCCTCTGTAGTAGTCTCAGACTTATGACGTGAATGGCAGGTGTTGCCACTATTTGCTTTCCTTTCGGCCCCAACATCACATGGACATCTGCATGTTTCATTCATGGTATCTTACTTCAACATATAAAACTCATGACAGCATACTGATTTCCCTGTATCCACTAAAAAATGTAGAAATTGCTGCATTACACTTGTACACATATTTATTTTATTCTCATTCACTTAATTTTCAGCACTTGTAGATCTCAATAGAAAAACTTGATATACAACTTTACTATATATTACTCACTCAAAATGTAGTTGAAGAGATTGCAGTAGTTGTAGTAAGACTCAAATCGTTGTTCCAGAGTTGGCCCTCCCTACATTGTGAAGTAAAAGAGTATAATTCTTATACATATAGTGCCGTCAAGTAAATAATGTTTGAACACAAATTGCATCATAAACAAACTTCTAGCTTGAAAATTGATATGATTATTTGAACTATGACAAACATGTATGACAACTTGCAAGTGATGAAAGTTATTTAAATCTACTCAAGACTTCTACAATAGCACTTACATATAACACACAAGTTCGATAAGCTTTAAATGAACGTACAGACTATTTGGTATTGATATGAAAAAATAGAGATAACAGGATACAAGACATTTTCAACTTTTCAACCTTAATATATTTTTTAAGAAACTACTAGCCATAACGGTGAACATACACCAAAAACATTGAAAATATTGACACTATCACAAAAGCATTAGACAACAGACAGTAGAGATGTCCAAGGTACCAAAGACTTTTGTACATAAAAGTATTGTCATACAGACATGTTATTTTGTTGTTGCATCCTATTCAAAGTTTTTTTCCATATGTATCAGTGGTGCAATCTGCCGAAGGCGGATGTGCCGGGCCATTGGCGACACAATCCATTCTCTGGACTACATCCTGCAGGAAATCTAGTAGGACAGAACCATGGTCCTGCTACAAGAGAATTCAGGAGTTTGAGAATGTACACTGAAGAAGTGATGCAATAGCCAATGACTTCATAAAGTCCCCCTTCACCATGAGAGAATTAAATGTGGCCATCAACAAACTTCAAAACAGATACGCCCCAGATAAAGATGGCCTCTCAAATGACACGATCAAGAACCTTGGGTCCACAGCCAGATGCAAACTCCCCGTCTTCAATAAGTCCTGGGTAAGGAGAAAATTCCAGATAAATGGTAAGGAGCAATCATCCCAGTCAGGAAGAAGCAGAAAGAGAAAACAGGCATATTCAGCTACAGACCAATTCGTCTACTAAGCTGCTTAGGGAAGAAAATAGAAAGAATGGTAAGCACAAGATTAATGCAAAATCTAGAAAAACCATCTGGTTGGGGCATGAAGAAATGAAATGGAATAACATGTAAACATTTGGCAACTTGAGAACAGATGCACAGATAAAGTACTCTTAGAAGATGATTTGCATATCAAACTATCCAATGCACCCCAAAGGCAACAGTTATGCCAAAAACAGATTGAAGACAACCAGCTTCTGGCACATATCAAAATAGTTGCATAGTAAACCAGAAGATACTCTCCCCAATGACCACTTAAAACTGGAAATTCTTTGTGTAGTTGTTGAGCCAATCTACAGTCCAAAAATATGTCCATCTTCAAAGAAGTGCCTGGTATCTTCAATAGAGAATCACCTCAGCTAAGTCTCTGGCACAGGTAATGATTAACGCACATATAATTCCAAAATATGGACACGTTTACAAAGATTGATCAGCCGAGGGAGTGCTAATAAAAACGGAGGTTGTGTCTTTATAAGATATAATAAAGGAAAGTCTCAGTAAAGCATTCCCAGCAGAAAAGACATGGTCAAACTTTAGAGCAGAAATCTGAGGCATTCCTGCAGGCACTGTAGCTCACTAGCACAGAAAATTCAACACCAACTAACAGTAATATTCATGGACTGTCTATCTTTATTGGAAACATTGGAAAGCACACACACAAAAAACTACGAAAGAGCAATACACAAAATTATGTTAGAACTGGAAAACATCAAAGAAAGCTTAGACATCATCTTCAATGGTTACGCACCCAATGTAGTACCATTGGAAATGAGACAGCTAATGTTCTTTCAAAACTAGGAGGCAAAATGAAACAATTCAGCTATCCTCTGTTGTACAGTGAGGCCAAAATATTAATCCGTAACCAATATACATCACAGTGGAAGCAAAATATAGATATTGATCAGAAACTAGACCCCATACATCAACTTTATAGGCAACAACTGACCATGAGCTTTTGACTTAGAACTGACCACTGCAGACAACAGGGCCACCTGTGCCAGATAAGGGCAAGACTGTCTAGATTATGAATAACTGAGGCAATATAATGCCACACTGGACTGAACTCAGGCAAAAACTTTGCGGCCACTCTGTCAGGGAGAAGACTGGGAGCTTCGCCCTTGCAACTGGCCTAAAGATCCAGGAAGACCAAAAAAATTGTGAACGCTGAAGAAGATAAAGGTGCTTTGATATTTTTGCTAACTGTTGTTTCTGGGGACTAAAGTTGTCAGTTTTAATGAAGGTATCTTTTCCAGCATATTATTTTTTTTATTTTTAATCTATCAGATTTATAAATTTATTATTTTTAGTTGTTTTCTCATGAAATACTATAATTTCATAATACTCATGAAATTAGAGGCAACAAGAGATGTGGTTCTACAAAAGAATGCAGAGAATACCATGGACTGCCACAAAAACTAGTGTAGAGATGTTGAATGAGTCAAATGTGAAATGGACCTTAATCAACAATATAAGAAAAAGGCAATCCTCTTTTTTGTTGTTTGGAAGGTTACTGATAAAGAAGCTGCTTTTTGTTGTAATAGTTGTGACGTGGATGATTATCATATGCAGAAAAACGTAATACTCACAGAAACTCTGGCATACACATGACGAAAGTAGAGCTCCTTGTACAAGATTAGAAAGCGTTTATCTGTAAAATATAATGAATATATGAAAAGTCCAGTTCAATGATCTATGAAATATAGTTTAAAATATATGGTTTCAATAAATAAATCAAGTTCATGTCCCTCATAAAATAATAGGACATTGATGAATTATCCCTAGTATACCCATGTTTATAAATTTCTTCTCCATGTTCTGACAGAATCAATGAGAACCTTTGTAATCTAATGTTTGCAGAAGAATTGACTAAAATGTTTGATCCTTGTGCCACTCTTCATGCTTTTACAATTAATATTTTCTGATAGACTTAAATGTTTTGTCTACATCAACCTCTTAGATTTTTCTTTTCGTTATCTTGCACAATGACTTCCTGTTTTACCCCTAGGTTGTTGTATCACTTTGATATTAATTTTCTGGGGAGCATGCTGATATTTAACCAATTTTTCCTTTACTTTCAGCATTTTGTTTGTAATTTTTCTACTCCATGATACCTTACGGAAAAATAAACATACTAATACAGCACTTTTATGATCTCCTTCCTTGAACAGAAAACAGCACTAGAGCTTTAATTCAGCGCAAAAACAAAATCCATACTTCACTTCATTGTTAATAACAAAAACATGCTGGTAACCACATAGATAAAACTCTCCCTAAACTCCATAACCTTTTAGCTGCTATCCAAGAGTTAATTCACTCCTCCATCTTACTGCTAGTGATAGGTTAAACCATGTACTTTGCTATCTATCCCCTCATTGCTCCATGTACTTTGCTATCTATCCCCTCATTGCTCCATGTACTTTTCTATCTATCCCCTCATTGCTAAGACAAGTTAACTCATTTCACGTTTCCCCATGCGCTGCATATTTTTGGCCAATGGGGAACAATAGCAGTTATTTTTTAGCTCTACTTGACCTATTTACACACAATGGAATTTGCAAAAATTACAAGGAAAAGTGAAAATAGGAAATTGTACAATTTGGCAACATGACATGAAGGTTAACTTTTAGGCCCCTATGGGCGGGGTCACGCACCCGGAGTACATGCTCCTTTGTAACCTGTGGGCGAGGCCACGCACCATATGATATCGTCTGATTCCCGAGTAAGGAACTTCGCGAAGTAATGAACCAATGACGTATAAAGCCCGCAAAACGAAGCTAGGAATACGTCATAGTTTAAAGGTCAAATTCCTTTACACATTATGATTGTATGGAGGAGAAAGCCGGGTGAATTTGTCAACGCATTTTTAGAGCGACTTTGGCCATTTTCTGCTGTATTTTACTATCAAATTGAGTACCGCATGACATGGGTAAAAAATCGTGACTACATGTTCTAATTATTGTTTTTTGTGTTTAATATGTTGTTATTTGATAACAATGTTTATGAATTCATTCAAAAACACAAAAATAATATGTATCAGGGATGCCACATGTGTGCATGGACAATAATTACGTTGTGTGTCACACTAGACCTAGTCTTGACCGGACGGACATTATATGCGATTTCTTCACGTTGTATTAGTTTTTTTAAGTTCATATTATATTAGTTTGGATATAAAACAATATATATACAATAAGTATAGGTATTTATGAGGATTTTATCCAAGGTTGCCACACATTGCTCATGTACTAGGGTCGTCAAGAAGATATATTTGCAATTTTGAAAATGACGTTTTATGTTTTTCGTCCGAATTTTCAACTTCACAACTTGCTCACAACTGTCATATCACACATACAACAACAAAAACACGATTATATTCACTATTCACTCCTTTATTTACATGTGCAAAAATTATTTAAATATCTTCTAAAACAAAAAAGTTATTGCGTTTTCAAAACACCATCAATAACGCAAATTTTCCAAAAAGAATTCAGGGTCAGGGGAGTTATTTCTCAATTTAATTCAGGGTCCTAAAGGTTAAACAGAATTGAGTAGCAGGTTCAGAAAATTGTGTGAGATGATGGTCACTTGTGCCAGTCAGTGTAGATAAGACAATTTTAAAAAGTAATAAACACTTGATGATTAAAATATCTTCTGATGCAACAAAGAATGCAGATTATTAAAAAAATAAAAACAAAGAAAACAATATTTACACAAAATGTGGAAAGGATATTAAGGACTAAAATTTGCAATACAAATTTCATTAGGAATAGTACAAGCTGTTCAATTACCATGATTGACAATAGGAGCCACGACATCAGCCTCAGGCCAGGCACTTGTCTTGAAGAAATTATCAGTCAGTGTATTAAATCTAAAAATAAAAACAATCATACTTGTAAGCAATCAATCAATATCTATAATCAAACAAGTTAAATTCATTCAATGCAGCAAAAAAACAGTAAATCAAAGTTCAACTTTTGCAGACAGAGTTCAGCCACATGTGTAATATTGTCAGTCTGTCTTACCATAACCACCACGCAAAAGAAAATCTTAGTGCATGACATGATTATATATGTATAAGACGCTCTTCCTGTAGAAATAAGTATGGTTGGATGCAGATCCAGCCGTCCATGGACTCATGCCCTTTAACCCACTGTCATTGTGAGCTATATGCATGTGTTAATGAGCTGTTTTGTTCCGTATAAGGTTTTTCATTTATCTGGTCTCTGAGGGAGAAGCATTTTCCTGACATCATTCTGCACTGGACATTCAAAAAGGTGTTGATCAACAGTTTCATAGGGATGAGTGCACAGCCGGCACTCTGGAGTGTATTGTGGTTGTATTCTGTTCCTGTGATTGTTAAGCTGTAGACCACCTACATGTTGAGAAATTAGTATAAATAATAACCCAAACTGTCAGAGGATATCCGGCAAGGTGGAGAGCTTTGCAGTAACAAAACTAAGAAGCGACAAATAATATGTTTAAGTGAGTGATATTGTTACTAGGTAATCTAGCGACCAAATACTAAAACCAATGCAAAAAAGAATAAATAAAAGGAACAAAAACTTGACCTATGTTGCTGTCCAGCAGGGACCTTTATCAAGAAACGAATACAAACAGGAAAAGAAAACACAAAATGGTTTAATTATTTAAAAAATACACAGAGATCATATCTCACCAACCTATCTCTGTGCGTAAGAAATGACGTGAAAATAGCTTGATCAAGTAAGTTTAGTGGATGTTAACATCCGTGTGCACTAAAAATACGTGCACTATTGATAGATAAAAATAGAAATACAAGGAAAAAGGAATACCAAATGATTAGGAATAGTGAGTGTCAAGTCAGCCCAAATAAAAGCCTCACGTCAATGAAGACAACTGTAAACAAAGACTATACAAACACATTAAGTAATCTATTTATCTATCTATTCGCTAAACCCTTTGTTGCCTTTAAACATTAGGGGCAAAAGAGTTTTCTAGAGTGGCCCTCTTGTGTGCTGAGTATATTGTGGAATGGAATTTGTCACCTCTTTTATTTCAGTGGTCCATCAATTTCATAACCAGTCTCTAAGTAAGCAGTGTGCAAGTGAAAGTTCACACAAAGACAAAAATAGAGTAGACAGCTATAAATAAATGTTGAAAATTTGGGGGATAGTGAGGAGGTCAGAGTTTGACAATGGGAATGTAAGCTGGGTTTAACAAGACTATATATATATATATTCACTCTCATACATGTACACAATTAAACATACATACATACATAAATGTACCTATATATAAATATACATATATATATAGATATACACATCCACAAATAAACAAACACTGTTTACCTTTCATGCATGAATGTGGTTGCGTTTGTGGGTCTCACCAATGGCCCACTAGACAAACCACCCATGCAACAGAAAACCTTAGTAGATGACATGCCGTTATATCGAGGTTATCTTATAGAAGCTTCATGGCATGTCATCTATACAATTATGCTTTTATTTTTTGTTGAAATGTGTTTCGTGTTTGCGTGAATATATGTATTCTCTGTGGTTGGGAGGGAGCCAGAGATGAACTGTGCAGCACTGGGGAGGAGGAATCTGACAGCACTGTTTTTTCCTATGGCTGAGATCCATCATATAGGCACAGTGACAATCCTTTTGACTTGAACATTTGGTTGCATGCCTGGAGCAATAGAGAAGTTCGGCATAACCAGTAATCAATTGGTGGCAGGGAATGAGCACAGTGAACTTTTATCTTGGCTACAGTGGCTCGGAGCAGTGCATAAGTTGAAACCTACCTTCCTGGAGGTGTGATAGTTGTTCTCTGGCTCTGGCCCGGGTTGGGCCGAAAATCTACAGACTTCCCAGCAATATAATGCTATTTAATGGCATTAGGCCAAAGGGCATGAGCCCATGGACCATTGGATCAGCAAACAACCAACCTTTCATGCATTGCATAAGAGGCAACTAAGAAAGTTTTGAAGTAGAGTTGGCTGTCACATCAAATATAGGATCAAAGTGACCCAGGGTCATGCTGAAGTCAGATATGTCTTGTAAAAAGGCACAGATATTGCAGTCGAGCTGTAAACCATGACACAATACATTTTATTCTCCAGACTATATCCTGCTAATCTGCAGGAGTTTGAGAACACAGAAGAATAAAGTGTTCAAAAAATTAAAATTGTCTCCCTCCTTGTATAACCACAGCAATTTCTGGTATTTTTTTAGACAAAGAGCATGGATATGTTGTGTTGGCAATTTATTAATTTGTTTCAGCATTTACTCCATATTAAATTGGCTTGAGGGTAGAACAGAGAGTGGGCTCGTCTTACACATCATAAAACAGTCAAACTTGTTCATGGCTCAACAGTCAATTGTCCACACTATACTGGCAATAAGTTTGGATATATTAGTGGTCCCCCATAAAATGCCATCAATTACTGGATAGCAATGAAGGGTGGGAGTTCCATTATTTTTATTTAATTCTTTTTCTGTGTTCTTCTTCTGCGTTCGTTCTCAAACTCCTGCAGATTAGCAGGATGTAGTCCGGAGAACGGAATGCGTTGTGTCATGGTTTACAGCATTGCTGCGATATCTGCGCCTTTCGGCCTAACACATCCGACTTCAGCATGGCTTTGGGTCACTGACCCTATATGGGACAGCCAACTCCATCCCATAACCTCCTTAGTCGCCTCTTACGACATGCGTGGAAGGTAAACAGTGTTGCTATTCTTTGCTCCCCTTTCGAGCCCCGGCAACACACAGGCGATTAATGTGTTCACTCTTAAACTCCTGCTGAGAACGAAATGTGTAATAGTTAATAGCTTTGCTGCATCTAGTAGACATTTCGATCTGACACATCAGACTTCAGCATCACTCTGACCAAATATGGTATGGGACATCCAACTCCACCCTATATTCTCCTTAGTCATCTCTTACGACATGCATGGAAGGTAAAGTGTTGCTATTGGTTGCTTCCTCTTGGAGCCTGGCAACATGAGGGTTATTTAATTCCATATCTTTCTCAGTCTTATTTAATACACAATACTCTCTCAAACATGCATGTATTGTCATTCTTACCCATTTTCATACGAGTTTTGAATTTCAAGGTGGTCTTGTTGGTTGATGTACTTCTGAAAATACAGCAGAAACTTCTTGATCTTATCTGGCACAATGTATCCCTGGGACGCATAATGTCTCTCATACTCTAAATCCTGGCGAGGGTCACCTGAAACATTATAAAAATTGAACGTTGTTTAAAATTTTTTATAGTAGGTAGAGCTGTAGCAAATTCTCACTATTATCTGTGAGAAAAGAAACTGGAGACACAAGGTAATGAAGTTTTGCATATCACTGGAACTACACACATAAACATACAGATTAATGCTTTAACAAAAATGCCTTTAATAAGAGCAAAACATAGGCATGACAACTAAAAGATGGTGTCGATGATCATATCAAAATACTAAATTCAAACAAAATCTGCACACTATTAACCACCGGTCTGGGATTACTATTCCCATCAATTTTAATGGCACAGATCATCTGAGTGTCTGGGATGTTCAGGTGACTGCCATTAAATTGTTGCCCAGATAACCAGATACAGTATGCACTTGAGAACCGATACATCCACCAATTTATTACCTACTGCCTTTAGGTCTTAATAGCTTTCATTCATACATAGATGATGTCTCGTATTGTGTCAATTTTATAAAATTTTCTTTCACTTCTATCAATATTTATTATTTAGCTTCCTTCCTATATTTATGTCTTCTTTAGTAGTGATGTGAACATAGGCAGTGCCATTATTTACACATTGTGAACTTTGCGGTGTTTTTATTTTAAAAACTTGGTAAAACCATCACATTATGTGATTTTTCTTAGTGCTTAAGTGATTTGCAAAACTTCAATACCATGAGTCTTCAATTTGTTCTCATATTTCAGCTGATGTACAGGATTTATTTTTTAATGTGGAATGCAACGTCAAGATTTACAGCCTTGCTGCAATAGGCGCCTTTCTGCCTAACACATCCAACCACAGCATGGCTTTCAGGTCACTTTGACTCTATAAGATAACCAACTCCCCCCCCCCCTACAACCCCCCCCCCCAGTCACCTCTTACGACACTGCATGGGAAGTAAACAGTTTTGCTATTCTTTGCTCCCATTTTGGGCTCCACAACACTAGTGATACCTTTCGAGTAGCGTGTAAATTATGCAAATCTAATCTTGTTTAGTTTGATATCTAGGTTGACATATACATTTCAGATCTGCTAGCATGCTATCAGAGACAGCTACTTTTTCTATTTGCCATGAGTTTTAAATATTTTCTTTATGTTTCCTTTTAGTTAACCGTAACTCATCTGCAGGCTTTATATCTTATGAAGAGTGATCTACTTCTTCCTAATTTTTCTAATAGTCATACACAGATGTCAATTTGTTTAATTAACTGTACTGTGGTCATCAGCCCTCAGGCAGTTGTAGAGCTTTGTTTGTCAAAGTTGTTTTCTGATTTCCAATTTTCTTATAGTGTAGTACAGCTGTGTTTTTGTATGGAACTTGTAATCTATTTAAAGTTATAAATGTTTCTTTAATCTCTTTTTCTGTTCTCTAAGTTACTAGCCACATTACTTCGGTGGTGTTGGTTTATAGTTTCCCATTATCTTCCTTAGTCCATTATTTATTTTGCTTGCAGTTTCTTCTACATATCTTGCCTATACATATTTTCGCAAGTTTTCTCATTTTCTTTCACATTTCTAGTTAACTTCTGCATCTTTTATATGATTCAGCCATAGCAACACAAGGGGAAAAGCAATATGCTTGAGCAGAAAATCACAGCGAGAAGAAATCAATACCTTCTGTTATATTGCCAAATCAGATGAGGGTAACCAAGGGCTTCCTTCGACCCTGCCGATTCAAAGGGTCGAAAGGAACTTTCCTGAAGACCTTTGTGGAATCAAAAAGGACTAAGAAACATAGAACACTTGCCATCCACTGCATTCCTAGTACACCACCAATCATCATGGTTTATCTAGTCACCAGAATATGATTGGATCAGGACAAGTGTGGTAGAAGAACGGTGCAAATCTTCATTTTAAACCTTGCAAATCTTCAAAGTTCAACGCTAGATATAACTCAACTATTGTCAAGAGGAAATTTGAGGAATTCTGAGGGTGGATTTGTCATAACCCATTGGTCAAAGTGATCTTATAGTCATGCTGAAGTGAAATAGTCCAGGCTGAAAGTGGCAGATATCACTGTCAAGCGATAAATCATGACATTACACATTTCATTCTACCAACTACATCCTTCTAAAAAGTAAGAGCTTCAGCATGAAGGCAGAAGTAATTTAACTAACAAACTTCTGAAATGTAGATCCCGCCAAAGACGGATGTGTCGGGCCATTGGCGCAAATAAAACGGCGACACAACGCATTTCCATTTTCTGGACTACATCCTGCTGGAAATCTAGCAGGACCATGATCCAGCTAGATCCAGTTGGAGTTTGAGAATGAATGCAGAAGAAGAAGAAGAAATGTAGATGTCAATTAAAGAAACAATTTAAGATTTCTGCCAAACATATCTCCTTTGTTCTTAGTCCTCGAGAAGCATGAAATCACCATCATACCTGAAACATTCTTGCATGGAGTCTGTATCAAAGCATTTAATCTGCACCTCCATAAGTGACTTAGGAGGTTGATTTAACTATCAGTTGTTAATCTCACTCATAGCCCTTCCAATATCTCTGTTTTACAAACCTTGATTACACATCAGACATCAGAATAATACAAAAAGCAAAGCAAGAGCACACTTGATTGCACTAGGAAGTATATCGCATTCATAAGAAATTAAATATAATACAAAGCTAAAAATATTTAACTAAAATGTTACATATATTCTGTTATGTGAATGAGAAACATGGAGAACAACAGAAGGGATAATCAGGTTACAAACTTTCATCAATAGATGCCTGCATTATAATAGAAGGTGTGAAATGGTATAAGATCACTAAGGAGAAAGTAATTAACAGAATTAAACATCACTAGAGATTGAATTAACCCCTTAGCTGCGGAGGCATTCTTAAGGAAATGATGAAATGCCACCACTATTTTGCGGAGATCCTCCTCTTCTTAGTCCCCCAGGAAAAAATCTGTTTGGGTGCTTATAATAAAGCATTCAGACAAACTGTTTTGCTGGGAAACTAAGAAAAAGATCTCTGCAAAATGGCATCAACCCCTCATCATATCCTTAAGGATACCTCCTCAGCTAATGGGTTAAAGACATGATGCGGGGATGGATAGAACATACATTAACTTTATCTCTGCGACACTTTCCCTGTCCTGTTGTAAGATATTTAGAAGTGACTGCAAATTTAGGAATTATTAGCCTACCAGCTTGGTTACGGTGTGTAAGTGCCAATTTTATCAGCTTACCAGAGGGTAAAGAGTTAAGAATAGCAATAGAAAGTACTGTAAAACAGGTACTGTTCTGGAACCCATAGGCAAATGAAATACCAATAGATACCCGGAGGAAAGAGTGCCAGAAACACAAGATTGTATACATCAATATCTTAAGATTGGAAAAACGGTGAACAAACTAGGATCAAGAATCAATAATACAAGATAGAAGAAGCTTGTTGAGGACCTTGTTGATCAACAGGGAATTTAAAGGAAAAAAGATGGGCTCATACAGGTGTAATGCCAAACATACTTCAAGAGTATTCTGAGTATGAAACGCTATGGTCAGATAAATCAACACCGGAATCAAAGCTCTATTGGCCACAGTGTGAACTACAAAAGACTGAGTTTTATTAAGGAGACAGATTTAAAGATTAGACATGTTTCAAGTGAACGAAAGAAGAATACAGATGTAAAATATTTCAAGTTTCCTAAATGTTTATATAACATACCAGTATGAGTCATGTCATACTCCCCATAGGTGCTGTAGTAAGGTACATACTGAAAGGAATCAAAATAAAAATATATAGTAATTATAGGTTATTCTACTTTGAGTGTGACATTTTATGTGTTTCTTATTTAGAACGCATACCCCCCCCTATTTGATTATGTCCCTTGGCAATGTCAATTTATGTTTATCCTTGATTAATTTTAATATTAATTTATTTTGGGTTATGGTTATTTATGTAAAACATAACTAATCCTAACCCTAACAAAATTAATATTTAAATTAATAAAGGATAAACATAAACTGACAAACATTCACATAAACTGACAAACATTGCCAAAGGAAATAATCAAATAGAGTAGGAGTACATGTTCCAAACAAGGACCATTTGTTCTAGAACCTCTTTTGGGTGCTCTGAAATCCTCACACATCTGAGCGTGACATGACCACATTCTGAAATTCTCTTGTCTATCGTCATTTTTAGTAGCTCTTTCTCCTTTCTGTTATCAACCATGACTTTCTTTAGTACCTTTTCCATGCTGTTATGTTTATTTATATGGACAAAAACCTCAGCTTTCTTGTTATAATGTTTAAGAGTCAACTCTCTTCCATATTTAATATTTCTACGTCATCTTAATTCCCTGTCCATGGCATTTTCAAAATCCTTGTGCAGCATCTCATTTTGAAGGAAACAATAATCTTTACCACTTAATTTGTTACTTTTTTTTCATTCGCTTGCATCTGCAGTTTTTTCTTCTATAAACATGGTTGTGTTTTGTAACTCATACTAAGGTCCGTAGGTTTTCATCTAATGTTGTTTCTCTGGAACAGTGTGATTGCCTCTTACTTTTTTAGAGTGTCCCTATTTCAGTCATAAATTGCTACTGGATTTATATTTGTTCTGATCTGCCGTACATTTTGTTTAATTTCTGGTGCCTTATATTTTCAAAACTATCCATTCAGTTTCTAGGCACACATTGTTTGCAATTGCTTTAAAAACTAAAATAATTACTTGCTTATCACTTTTGCAAACATTTCTAAACAAGGCCCCCCTGAATTTCACACTAACAGTGACCTTATTTTTGTATTTGTTCTCAAACTCCCTCCTGATCTCTCTTATTGC
The DNA here is from genome assembly GCA_034231615.1 of Meghimatium bilineatum. Taxonomy (NCBI): domain Eukaryota; kingdom Metazoa; phylum Mollusca; class Gastropoda; order Stylommatophora; family Philomycidae; genus Meghimatium; species Meghimatium bilineatum. The sequence continues at coordinate 34,346,820 of CM067320.1, forward strand.
AGGATAATGATCCTATTACATTTTAAGCAGGATGTATTAGTCCAGAGAATGAAATTGTGCTGTCATTTCTATACCAAATATCGATTTAATTTGAGCCAATGGCTCGACACATCCAACTTTACCATTGGTAAATTACACGCTCAATGACTTCCCCTGAACAGTGTATATCCTGCGCATGCGGTTGCGTCTGTGGGTCTCACCAATGGCTCACTAGACAAACCAACCATGCAACAGAAAACTTTACTAGATGACATGCCTTTATATTGAGATTATCTTCTTATAGTAGCTTCATGGCACGTCATCTATACAATCCCGTAGTTGTAACCTTCGATAACAGTTATCATGTTGTTCCGGCAGGCCGATGTTGTGCTTGAACTAGTTACGGGCACATCTTGGGTGGGCTGAACAACAAAGAAACCTGTCGCAAGGGCCAGAGTTGTACCCTGATGTCAATGTCTGTTTCGGTGGCATTAGACTCGAAATACCATCGAGTCGGATGTCTGCTGGAAAAGAGGGCGGAGCACTTATGGGAATGTCCCATGTGCTGTGAGGCCAGTTTCTAATTAAGAATCAAGTGCATGTCTGTAACCATATCGCTAGTATAGCATGTCAGGCCAGCCGTACAAGGGACCTGATTTTTGTATTTGCATGCTGGTCACCATGCTCAAAGTTAACCCCAGTCATGCATGCTTGCCCTTTTGCCAATGTCTTGCGTTGCTATCGACATAGCTACAGAAGCCTACAGCATTTACCTTAATTAAGGTAGACTGCAGTTTATGCCCCTCCCTTACTTATTTATTAGCATATGGCCATGCTTGACTGAGGCAAAAACTTCTGGGAAGCTGCTCTGACTTGGAGAAGCCTGGGAGCTTCATCCTGGTGACTGGCCTGAAGATCTATAAAGTTCAAAAAATCCTAGTTCAAAAGATTTACTCTGGTACTAACAAATTAACAGGAATAATCTTCATTATTGGTTGCTTCTTTTGCCCATGTGTTTCCGGAGTTCGATAAGAAAACACAGAATAGCAACATGACCTTATTTCTGAAGCAGTTTTCGTGCTATATGTTTAGTTGTTACAACTTTATAGAAAATTTGCAGTTTATTTAATAAGTTGCCGTAAAATGGATAAATTTCTAATTTAAAAAAAGGAAAGCTAAAGCTTTGGTCAATTACCCTGTACATTTAAAAGTAGACCTCTGAAATCATGATTATTTGCTCATATTTTTGAAGAAATGGGGGGAGGGCTTAAAACTCATACCACACACAGAAGTTTGTTGGCTGTCAAGAGGCTGAGTGCTTTGTCATGTGTATGAATTGAGGGAAATGATGGTGAAACTTTTTGAGGAAAATAAGCAAAGCAAATTCTGTGATCTAATTCAAAACCAACTATTTTGCACAAAATTGGCACATCTTACTGACATATTTGAGTACCTTAATAAAATAAATGTCAATATGCAAGGAAAAAATGTCCTATCAGATGTAGATAAAATTTGTGCTATGTGAGATAAGATAACCATTTGGAAGAGGAAAGTGAAAGAAATAAATTTTGAAATGTTTTCTAAAACTTCATATTGTGAGCTAAAATGCAATTATCAGCTCACTAATTATTGACCATTTAACATTGCTTGAGGAGAAACTTTAACATTACTTCCCCAATGTTGAAACTCAAGAGTATGATTGAGTCAGAAATCCATTTAACCTTTACGACTCTGCGGTCGCAATATTGCGCCTATGAGCACAGCTCCATTGTGCCTGCGGACGCAATCCCGCTACATAGGACATCGCCCGATTCCCGAGTGCGGAACTTCACGAAGTAATGATCCCATGACGTATAAAACCTGCCAAACGAAGCTAGGAATACATAACAGTTTAAAGGTCAAATTCCTTTACCCATTACCATTACGATTGCAAGAAGAGAGAAAGCCGGCTTGTTTTGTCAACAAATTTCTAGAGCGACGTTGGCCATTTTTTTAGCCATATTTTACTATCAAATTGAGTACTACGTGGCATGGCTAAGTGATCGTGAATACATGTTTTAATTGTTGTTTTTTGTGTTTAATATGTTGTTATTTAATAAGAATGTTTGCGTAGTCGTTCAAAAACACAAAAATAATATGTGTCAGGGGTGCCACGTGTGTGCATAGACAATAATTACGCTGCGTGTCGGGCTAGACCTAGTGTTTAGCGGACGGACGTTATATGCAATTTCTTATACACTACATGTTTTAATTGTTGTTTTTGTGTTTAATATGTTGTTATTTGATAAGAATGTGTAGTCGTTAAAAAAACACAAAAATAATATGTATCAGGGGTGCCACGTGTGTGCATAGACAATAATTACGCCGCGTATCGGGCTAGGCCTAGTGTTTACCGGACGGACGTTATATGCGATTTCTTCACATTTTATTAGTTTTTTTTAGTTCATATTATATTAATTTTGATATAAAACAATATATATACAAGAAGTATAGGTATTTATGAGGATTTTATCAATGTTTCCACGTATTTCTCAAGTATTAGGGTCGTCAAGAAGTTATATGTACGATTTGAAAATGGCGTTTTGCGATTTTTTCCCAAAATTTTCAACTTCACAACTTGCTCACAACTGTCATATCATACATACAACAACAAAAACATGACTATATTCACTATTCACTCATTTATTTAGATATGCAAAAATTATTTTGATATCTTTTAAAGCAAAACAGTTATCACGTTTTCAAAACACCCACCATCAATAACGCAAATTTTCCAAAAAATAATTCAGGCCCAACGGGATGTTTCTTAATTTTTAATTCAGGGCCCTAAAGGCTAATATAATATAATAATATGGACTTGTCTGGAGTGCAGTGATGATGATCCAACAACTAACTAGCTATTATGATTTATTATCCTCTTCAAAGACATAGGTCCACATGATTAGATAGTCCCTGCACATGACTTCATTATGATCAGTTCCTACAATGGCGTCATTATAGGCCATATCCAATTGTGGCATTTATCAATATTATGATTATAGACCTACACGGCATGAAATAATAAATGGAAAAGACATGAGATGAAATTTTTCTACAACTGAATACTAATTGGTAGCGTATCCTACTCAGGATGTAGCCATCAACCCAGCATTTTTTGGCAGTAGTGATTTTCTAAGAATATAAAATAAATACATATAGTAATTTGCCATTGCTTTCTGAGCGGTCTGGATGCACAATTGCCTGTGGTGAGGATCAAACTCAGTATCTTGGCTGTCAGACGGGCTTCTGTAAAACTCTGCCAGAGAGCCGAACCTAATATTAGGTTAGGCCTAACTTTAATTAGCTTCAAATGCTGAAATAGCCTAGGAAACGAAACATACAGCCTACACGCGCACAAAATTGGCAGATTTCTCATTTAGCTCTTTGCTAACTATAAATAGCACACTGTTTACAATTCTAACTAGCTGACGTCACAGAATTCCATGGAACACCAATCATATTGCTTGATGTCATATCTCCCAAACGCTGACGAGAATTTTTTTTAAACTTAAATTAGTTGATTAAATATCACAACTATTGCACATGCTCATTCTAACCCAAACCCTAAAACAGCAAAGGTTAGGAAATACCTATCAAAACTAGAACAAATATCAGTGAAGACCTATAACAGAATTGTAACCAAAAAATGTTCCGCAAGTTTATACATCATGCAATGAATATGAATTCATGTGTAGCGACTAGTCCTATCTAATCATGTAGGCCCTATATCATTGAAGAGAATATAATGGATAGGCCTTCATCAGTATATTGTTGAAATATTTTTTATGGCCAAGAACCATATAAATTATAAAAAGTATAATTCTATCCTTCGGAATTAGATCTGTCATCACTGCTCTTAGACATTTTAGAGGGGTTGACAGCTGCTGGACCAGCTTCAAAAGTACTTAGGCTCTAACCTAATCCAGACCCTTTTGAAAACAAAGTATAAGCCTAGGTCTAATTATTTCTGCAACTTCTGCTTCTGACCCTGAACAACTGAAATGAACAGCACAATTCCATATTAATTTTATTAATAGGGCCCTAATGTGATTAATAATTTTAATGTCATCATGGCGTGAAGTTGAAGTCATCAGATTGAGGTACATTTGAATTTTGTTGAAATAGGTGGCCTAAAAGATAACTGTCTTGACCAGTGTTGTAACAGAAAGTGATAAAGATCATCAATAGCTATTTCATCATCAGGTAGCATCAGATGTAGCAGTCATAAGTCTTTTAGAGCTTCTGTTGATCTTGAGCTAGTATTCCTGCGTCTGTTACTGGTCATATTCAGGTGGTCTTTGATGTTTATTCTAGCGTCCATCTTCTTGGTCTGCCACCTGTTCGTCTCCCTGGCATCATCATCCTCTCCATTATGCCTTATGGCCATAACTTATGGTCTTCTCAAAGCTCTCATGGCCAAGATATCTGAGTGATTTACTGTAGCTTGAATCGACAGACCTAATATAGCCAAAATATTGTAGTGTAGTTTTCTTACTTTTACATTCATTTCTCTGAGGATGGCTACATTGGCTAGTACATGACTGTTTAGGTCTTTGGGAATACAAAAATATATAGTGTCTGTGATATTTTATTATGTTTAATAGATATTTAATTTATTTTCATTATAATTATGCAAATTAGCAGCCATTTTGAATATCAATTAGTTGTCCATCTGAAAATTCCAGATGTGATCTACATTAAGCGTCTGTCTTCACGACACAAAAATGTATAGTTTGTGTTTTGTATTATTGAAAATAATAAAGATAATTCAGAAATTGTCATCTCAGCTATATTTTGTGATTGCAAGTTTTATTTATATTGGTACGCCTTTATTAACTTTATATTTTCTTGTTTCAATAGTGTCATGTAAATTATTTTGATGTCAAATTAATGCGGGGGAAAATAACTTTTTTCAGGATTATTGTCGTACAGGCTTGGTTGAGGTATCGTTGAACTGCAATTTTCAAGGGTTATCTAACTATATAATATTATTAATGCTGTGACTGTAGCATTATTTTGAAAATGTTGTCCATACCTACTTTTTTATGTCAGTCCCTGGATTTGGATCAATGGTCAGTCATGCCTCACGGCGCCGACCATGGTATTCTGAATTTTTCTTTAACATTTTTATTATAAAGTTTATACATTAGCTGTTTAAATTTAAATATATTTATAGGGCATACAAATTAGGCATTTGGTTAATTATTGGTTTATAATAAACTTTATTTAGTTGCACAGTTGTGACGTGTCTCGGCGTTCGAGACAAGACCTGACACTCGGGTGACATACTAACGAAAATAGGTGTTTTGTTTTCAATCGTTGAAATGTACAAGTCAAATGTATTCTACTATTCTAAAGTTGATAAAGAAATAAAATGTTACTAATGAAATACGCATTATAGAATCATGATATGCAAGTAAATATTTAAATACAAATACTATCGTGTCTATATAAGTAATTAAATTGTCTTACTTCGGGCTCGATTTCGTTTGCCCACGCTCCAGACATTTTTCTAAGAGATGGTAGAAGAGTTATTGCCCATTTCCATTGCTGGATATAATCATCATCGTGTGCTATTTGTGGCATGTGCTGGGAGATTATGTCATTGGAGTTATCACCAACATGTTACATGACATCTATAGAAGTGGCTACATTCCATCTGATGTGCTACAATCATTTTCATAGCCCTGCCAAAGAAACCTGGTGCAATAGATTGAGAAGATCACAGAACAATCAGCCTTATGAGTCATATGACCAAGATTCTGCAGCGCATAATAATGAGGCGTATAAGACAAAAGCTCATAACACATAGACAACGGGCAAGATTGAAGGCAGCAGAGACAGAGGGCGACAACGTGAGAAAATGTTGGACAGCTTTACAACCTGGCACGGAATGGAAACGACAACGATCTTGATACGTAATACTGGAGACAGAGGGCTGTGGAGAGCCTTGATCGCCTATGCCAGCCAGTATATCATCATCAAAAATGATGATGATAAGACGAAAAATCAAACCAGATATAGTAGAAGGGCAATGCGAATTCGTAGAAGGAAAGGGCACAAGAAATGCCCTATATATAGTAAGAGCATTAATGGAGAGGGCCATAGAAGTACAAGACCTATTTTTGTGCTTCATATGTTACAGAAACGCATTTGACAAGGTAAAACCTTCAGAGATTATAAAACTGCTAGAAAATCTTAACGTTGATGGGAAATATCTACGAATACTAATAAATATTTATTGGAAACAAATATGACATGCGATGAGAGTTAACATTACTATAGGAAGATTTCAAAAGATTGAAATTGGTATCAGGTAAGGTTGTGTAATATCACCGGATCTTTTCTCATTGTATACAGAATACATTGTGCGAAATATAGAAGATATGCCAGGAATAACAGTGGGAGAATACAATATAAATAACGAGATATGCTGATGATACAGTACTGGTCGCAGGAAGCGAACAAGAACTACAAGTCCTGTTGGATAAAGTAGTAAATGAAAGTGAAAACAAAGGCCTCAGTTTCAACCAGAAGAAAACATAAATAATGGTTGTCTCGAAGAGACATACACCACCAAGATGCAACATAAGGATGACACAAAAGTAATACAAGTTGAAAAAGTGAAATATTTTGGCACCCTGTTAACATCAGAAGGTATGTGCTCAAATGAGATAAAAGTGTCGTAAAGAACAAACCAAATCAGCATTCCAAAAAATGAGAACCATCTTGTGCAATGGAACATAATCAATGCAGACCCAAATTCTTCTTCTTCAGTGTTCATTCTCACACCCCCGCTGGATCTCTCTTGTAGCAGGACCATGGTCCTACTAGATTTTCAACAGGATGTAGTCAAGAGAATGGAAATGCGTTTTGCCGCCGTTTTATTTGTGCCAGAGACCCGATACATCCGTCTTCGGCGGAGTCCCAAAATTCGAGTGCTGAGATGTTACATCGAACCAATTCTTTATGGATGGGAAGCATGGACTGTAAACAAAAAAATTCAAAACGAACTGGAGGCTACAGAGATGTGTTTTCTGAGAAGAATGATGAAAATACCATGGACAACTAAGAAAACTAACGCAGATGTTCTCATTGATGCTGACATAAAAAGATCAATTATATCAAACATTAGAGGCTGACAGTCAAGGTTCCTAGGGCATGTGTGGAGAAGAACATATCCTGAACACTTAATAGTCACTGGAAAGATCAAGGGGAGAAGAGACAAAGGACGATAAAGAGAGATGTTGCTAGATGGCCTAGTATTGTGTCAAGCTAGAAGTTCACCAACTGAGCTTATTGACAACACAAGAGACAGAGCGTCAAAGAGAAACATGATCGACTAAGCCATTCGGCATGGCACTTGATTAATTGATTGTGCTATGTATGACCTTACTAGATTTCTTCTGATCTCGACGGGACGCAATTTATTGGGCTGTTTGCCCTGATAGTCCTCACATTGTCAATGTGCTTGCCAACCCAGCTCACCGAATGGGAACAAAAGCGAGTATGACATTGGATCAATATTCGAGCTAAGTATATTGATATTAATGAACTTCTTTGTTGGATTCTTTGGATTATTGATTAGGAACAAGCGTCACAGCAATGAATTGATTTTTTTGATTCTCTGGATTATTGGTTAGGAACATACGTCACGTGACTGGAAGCATTCCCATATATGCTCTGCTTGCCTTTCCGTCAGCCATCTAAAAGTGTATAAACTCAGTGTCCCAGTCAGTTGCTGATTACGCGTTCTTCTGATCTTTCCGGAGAGGGAACATTTTCTCTGGATTCAATGGATTATTTGGATTCAATGGGTAAATGCGAATGTCGTGGTTAGAAGGTGGTTCTCTATCGTTGTTGACGAAAACCATTGCAACCTCGTTAGATGTTGGTTCATTATAGCGGTGTTTATCACATCGACGATCACGCTTGAAAACTATGTTTACTATTGGAGGTTCTCTTCCAGTTTGAGCAGCATTCCGAATATCTTGTTTTGATATCACGCATTAAGTGATACGACTGTGCTAGTCTATTGTGTTGAGGGAAAAAATCGATAGATTTCATTAAGAATTTCTCTTTCGCATGTAACATTTGCTGCGTGTGTTTGTTGAACGTCTGTTGCTTGAGTACTGTACACAAAAAAACATACAACTGAGCGAACTGTAGAACTTTGTTGTATAGCAGTTGTATATGAGAAGTTCGATGATAAGTTTGTCCATGAAATTTTATAACATATGGACCTTAACAATCCGTAATTTGTTCTCCCATTGACGCAAAAGAAAGAGTGGTATTATTCTTCTTCTGCGATCAGTTTCCTATGCTCATAAGTCTATACAGGAAGGTGGGCCGCCTCCATGAATTCAGTCGTCAGTAGGAGGTCCTCACGGTTGCCCCACAGCTTCACCTTCAGATCTGTCTCTTGGGGACATATTTTGGTTCTCACGTTATCAAAGAGTGGGCATGTCTGCAGAATATGTTCTGGAGTCTGGGGACCCTTTTGACATGGGCATTGGTCAGTTTGGGCAGCCTTAATTTTGTGGAGATGTGCTTGTAGTCTGCAGTGTCCTGTGCGAAGTCTAAAAATTGTGGTTTGTTGTGACCTGTTTAGCTTTAGAATAGGGTCCTGTGGAAAGTTACTGCCTGTTCTCTGACTCTATGTATGTTTGTATTTTCCTTTGCTGAGGGTTTTTGCTTCAGTCAGTGATATTCTGTGCTGGAATTGTTCCTTTTTTGCACCTGCTTTTGCCAGTCTGTCAGCTCCTTCATTTCCTGCTATTCCACAGTGTGCAGGGATCCACTGCAGCACAATTTTATTGTTGGCAGATAGTTGATTTAGAAGTTCTACAGTTGTTTTTGTTAGGAGATCTTTAGGTTCCTTTTGGATGGTTTTGAGTACTGACATGCAGTCACACAAGAAGACTATGTTAGCTCCTTTGAGCCTACGTTCCTCTAGAGCCTTTGATGCTTCCAAGATTGCTTGTAGCTCTGCCCTGTAATTCGTTGATAATTTGCCAGTAGCGATTGAGAGTTCTAGTTTTGGGGTGTTTGGTATGAGTATTAGTATCCCAGCTCCTCCTTTCTTTACTGCACCCTCTGATGATCCATCTGTGAAGACATGAATCCACTGTGAGGTAGGATATTGGGTGTCTAGAATCCACTGTGAGGTAGGGTATTGGGTGTCTAGTTGATCAAGTGTTTTTGCCTTAATGGCAGTAGGGGTTTCCATAGTTTTGCTCTCAATGCCTGGTATTGTAAGTTTTGCAGTATATATGGGTGAAGTGTTTGTGATGTTGCAATATGCTTCTAGCTGTTCCCATTCATCCGGATTGTTGCTGGTTACTTCTTTATTGGCTTTCATAAGTTTTTTTGATAGGTGATTGAAGCTTGGTCTTTTTAGTCTGTTTTTTTTGTTAGTTCTTTTGTTTTTTCATGCATAGGGTGATGTTTCAGGCGTCTAAATTTTTCTGTCATTATTGCGATTTTCTCATCCCTGCGGTCTGTTAGGTTTTGTAATCCTGCTGTTTCTTCCATTGATGTTATAGGTGTGCTCCTTAGTCCTCCTGTTATGATTCGGAGACCTGCATTTTGAATTTTGTCCAGCTTTTGAAGATTGGTATTTGCTGCTGTTGCATATGTGGTCAATCCATATTCCAGAGTTGGACGAATGTGACCTACATAGACTTGTCTTATGGTTTTTATGTTGGCTCCCCAATCTGTCCCAGATAGTTTTTTCATTATTTGTAGTCTGCGTGTGGCTTTATTTTCTGTCTCTTCAATGTGTGACCCCCAAGTAGTCTTTTGTCAAATTTTAGCCCCAGGTAGACTGTGGTGTTTTCTTTTGGGAGTGGGGTATTGTCTAGAGTGAGAGTATAATTTTCAGGCTTTGTGGAGAGAGTGAAAAGTGTAGTGACGGTCTTACTTTTGTTTATTTGAACACCCCAGGTTTTTGCCCACTCTTCAACTTTGTTTATTGCCTCCTGCATTCTAACTTTTGCAACTCCAATGTATTCTGATTGGGTCCAGATAGCAAGATCATCTGCATGGAGAGCTCTATGTACATATGGTGTGAATAGTTTTGGCAGATCGTCTATAAAAGCTATAACGAGTGTGTGGGACAGAATTCCTCCCTGTGGGACACCTTCTGTTATGTTGACCATTTTACTTTTCATTCCCTGGAGTTTGACTCTTGCATGTCTGCCTTGTAGGAAGCGTTTTATACACTGAAACATTTTGCCTCTGATTCCTTTCTGGGCAAGTTTTAGCAATAGCCCCTCTTTCCAGACTTTGTCAAAGGCCTTTGTGAGGTCACAGAAGGTGGCTAGGAGTTTTGATTTTTTCTGGAAAGCATCTTCTATTTCCTGGGCAAGGTATGTTGTTTGGTCCTCAGTGCATATGTGTTTTCTGAAGCCTGATTGGCAGTCATCTAGAAGATTGTTTTCCTCCAGGTAGTTTAAGAATCTGTTATTCACCATTTTTTCCATGACCTTTCCTAAGCAACTAAGTAGACTGATAGGGCGGTAACTTGTTTTGTTGGTTTTTGGTTTTCCTTTCTTGGCAATTGGAATTATTTCTGCCTCTTTCCACTATTCTGGGAAGATCCCTTGCGCCCATGATTCATTAAAAAGGTCTAGGATTCTGCTTCTACCCACAGGACCTAGGTGTTGGAGCATTTCATTTGTGATTCCATCGGGTCCAGGGGCTTTCTTCTTTTTTAGATTTTGAATTGCCATGTTAAGTTCTGATTTGTGAAAAGGTGAGGTCATTGTGCCTGGGCAAGGTTGATGTTTATTTACAAGGATTTTTGTCTCTCGTCTTACTTCAGCAGTTCTTGTTCTAGTTATCTTAATTTTGCTTTCTTCAGCATGGGAGTCTGCTAGAATATCTGCAGCTTGTGTGCCAGTGTAGGACTTTCCCTTGTCTTCTATGATGATACTACTTTGGGGGTTGTTTTCTTCATTGAGACACTTGATAAGTTTCCACATTTTTGTTGAGTCTTTTTCCATGTTGAGTGTTGCTGTTTTTTCTTTCCAGCTGGATCTAATGCTGTTTAGCTTTTCTCTCCTGAAAATTGCTTGCAGTCTATTGTGTTCAATGATATTGGTTTCTGGTGGTCTAGTTTCCATCTTGGATCTTGCAGCAGAGGCTTCATCATGCATAGCCTGGAGTTTTTTGTTCCAGAAGGGTTTGTAGTTTTGTCTTCTTCCTCTAGGTATACTGTTGTTGGCAGCTTCCAGGATTATTCCTGTTATTAATTTTGCATCTTTCCGTATATGTCTTGCTGTAAGATGTGTTAGTAGTTTTTCCTCTGTAAGGCGTTGGTAAGTGTCCCAGTTAGCCTTTTTGTAGTTCCACCTAGCGATTTTGTGTTGTTGCTTTTCTGTCTTGTGGTTCCCTTTTATTGGTAATATTACGGTCACTCCCACCAAGCTGTTGTGCCACTACTCTTTCTGTCACACGTTGGATGTCCTCTGTTGCAATGGCAAGATCTGGAGTGCTCTGAGATTTCCATCGTCTGGAGTAAAAGGTTGGCTCTGATAGATGTTCATTTATAAGGATTAGTAAATCCAACAATGAATTTACCAAGGACAGCAGCACGCTCACTAGGTGGAACTATAAGAGGGCAGACTGGAAAATGTACCAGCATTTAACCAGTGTTCTAGCTAAGGACATGAACTTGGACAGAGACATCAATAGAGCAGTGAGTGAATTTAATAGATGTATACTACATGCTGCTAGTAAAACCATACCCAGGGGGGCACGCAAAAACTACAAACCCTACTGGAATGATGAACTGGAAAAGCTGCAAAATGAGATGGAAACATCTAGACAGCAGGCTGAGAACAGACCTAGCCAAGAACATCACAACAAATATCAGCAAACAAAGGCTAAATTTCAAAGAGCCAAGTTACAATCCAGACGGAGTAGCTGGAAAGAAAAAACAGAGTCGCTGAACCTAGAAAGAGATACTAGAAAATTATGGAAACTTGTAAAACAACTAAATGATGAAGGTACAGGGAGAAATACCAGGATCGCACTTTATAAAGATAGAAACATTTTAACGGGTAAACATGCAGCTGATTACTTTGCAGATTCCTTTGCAGAAGACAATAACATCAAAGTCAGCCCAGACAAACAACAGGAGGTTCGAGAGAACCAGCAAAACATTGGACAAGGCGAACCTATACCTGAAGTCATGGAGGCACCAATCACAATGAGAGAACTGGAGCATGCAATATCCAAATTGAAAATGAAAAAGTCCCCTGGAGCTGATGGAGTGTCCAATGAAATGATTAGAAACCTGGGAATTGCAGCAAGAGCAAAGCTACTGCAGATCTTTAACACAAGCTGGTCCACGGGTAATGTACCACAGGCGTGGAGAGAAGCAATAATGATACCACTCCTCAAATCAGGAAAAGATGGCAACACAGTCTCCAACTACAGGCCCATCAGCCTCACAAGCTGTCTATGCAAAACAATGGAACGCATTATCAATCTTAGGATGCAGTGGTACCTTGAAAGTGAAAACCTTCTGGTATCACAGCAAGCAGGTTTCAGACAGTGCTACTCTACTGAAGATCAGGCAACCTACCTCTCCCAAGAGATTGAGGATGCCTTCCAAGATAAGAAACTGGTACTAGCAGAATGGATAGACCTCAGGACAGCATTTGATAAGGTCTGGAAAGAAGGGCTCCAAAGGAAATTAAGAAATTGCAGAATTAGCTCAAGAATGTACAAATGGGTAAAAGCATACCTGCATAATAGAAGAGCCAGGGTACAATTAGATGGTCGCAAGAGCAAGAAAGTTCTACTGCGTCATGGAGTCCCCCAGGGAGGAGTCCTGTCGCCCACACTTTTCTTGGTTTACATCAATGACCTAGTTGCTGAACTACCACACGGGATCAAAGTGGCAATGTATGCTGACGACCTGGTGATCTGGTGCACAGAAGAACATGCGACAGTGGCCACTAAACAAATACAAAGAGCTATCGATGCCCTAACCTTATGGGCTAATAGATGGTGCGTCAGCATTAACACAGATAAGTGCAGCACTACACTTTTTACCCTCTCCAAAACAAAAAGCCGGTCATATACAAATAGATGGAGAGCTCTTGAAAGAAGACAAACAACCCACATACCTCGGAGTTACTTTTGATGATAAACTGACATGGAAGCAGAACATAAACAAAGCAACAACAAAAGCCAGGAGGAAGTTAGCTATCCTGAGAAAACTAAGTGGAACCACATGGGGAGCCAGTGGGAATATACTCAGTAAAGTTTACCAGCAAGGCATAAGACCACACCTGGAATATGGTTCAGCTGCGTGGTGTCCTGCATCAAACACCACATTACAAGATCTAGATAAAGTGCAAAACCAGGCACTTAGAATAATGTTGGGAGCAATGAAATCAACACCCATAGCAGAGATGCAGAAAATGGGAAGAATGCAAACACTTGGCGAACACAGAGACACAAAAGTACTAATTCAGGCAGAAAAGTTTCAGTGTATGCCAAGTAATCCAATGAAGGAAAGATTCCAAAATCTAGCAATGGGACGACTGAAAAGAAGCAGCTTTATCCATCAAGCTAAACGACTCCGCAGACAACTTACAGACCTACCTGAAGTTGACAGCCCCTTAAGGCCTGTACCAGAACAAACCCCGTGGAGTGAAAGGCATGGAATGCCAATATATATTCAGACCCATGTGAAAGGAATACTAAGCGTGGACGAACAGAACAGTGTGCAGCGAAGGACAGTCAACCTCAGTTTCCTGGATGAGGAATATCCACAAGATATATGGGTCAGAGTATACACAGATGGGTCAGCACAGAATGCCGTGAGGAATGGAGGTGCAGGTGTATATATAGAATATCCACACAAGCCTAGAGATACCAACAGGAAAATTCTGCAATAATTATGATGCAGAAATCCAGGCAATTAGTGTGGCAGCTAAAAAACTGCTGAAATCCAACTCTGACCTACAGCCTGTGGTATTCCTGACAGATGCAAGGTCAGTGCTTCAAGCTCTCCAGTCTGAAAAACTAACAGACTTGAAAAAACTACTTAGCGAATTGTCTTACCAGTATAGGGTAACCATGCAGTGGATACCCTCTCACTGTGGAATACCAGGAAATGAAAAAGCAGACCAACTGGCTAAGGAAGGTGCTGCCGAAGACCAACCAGATATACCAATCACCTACCATCAGAAAAAACAGATGATCAAGTCAATAAGAAAGCCACAAACACCAACACAAGATGACTATCATATTATGAACAGATCAGAACAAGTTATAATTCTACGTCTCAGAACAGGACACAACCGACTCCGCAGTCACATGTATACAAAGTTCAAGATTGGCAACACAGCCATGTGTACATGTGGACAGGCAGCACAGAGTGCCAAACATATACTTCAAGAGTGTTCTGAGCATGAAACGCTGAGGCAGACATATTGGCCAGAGGAAACAACACTGGAATCAAAACTCTATGGGACACTGTATGAACTACAAAAGACAGTGAGTTTTATTAAGGAGACAGAATTACAGATATAGACATGTTTCAAGTGAACGAAAGAAGAAGAAGAAGAATAAGGATTAGCCTATTTTCTATCATCCAGTCTTCTATTTCTTCTCCTCTCAAGTCCATAGTTGGATAACCCCAGCTTGGGGAATGACTGTTGAAATCTCCAACTATAATATGATTTGATGATGTAAGAGGTATTGTCCTGAGGTGTAATTTTTTGTTGTTTGGGCAGTAGAAATTTGTGATAATGTAATCAGTGGTTCTGGGGTTGTGTGTAATTTGATGGTGAAATGTTCTGAGTCCTCTGGGTTACGTGCGATTTCTGTAGTAGGTATGTTATTCCGTACCATTGTGATGATCCCTCCTTTGTGGCCTAATCTATCTAATCTGAAGCATTCAAAGCCTCTGATGGAGAATCGAGTGGTATTATAAGTGCGAATATTCTTGCGATAAGGTGTGTATTTAGGGTGTGTATTATCAGAGCATCAAGCGCAGGAACTAGGGATACTCCAGCTTATTATCATGGATGTCTTGTGGCTTTGGTAGCATGAACTGTCCCTTTCGGCAAGAACTTGTAAACTTGCCATCGTTAGGACGTTCCAAAGTCACCTTAAGCTAATAATTCCTTCCTCCAGTGTGATATCGTTTGGTCCTGGGGCTTTTCCATATTTCATGTGTCCTATGGCTTCCTTTACTTCTGCTTAGAGTATTGATGGATCCTCGCCGTTATGTTGCATCTATGTTATATTTATTTGTTTTTTTCCCATTCGAAGATATGATGATTCCAAAATAAATGAACTATTTCACCTGTTTAAGTCGTTAGTCATCGATTAGAATAGCGACGTTTCTGGGTTTTTTTCGATTGACATAACCACGTTTTTTCTGTGTTTATCTTATGTTAAAGTCCCTAAATAATGCGTGCAGTCAATTTATATATTGTTGTAGTTGTTCTTTTGGTGTTGATATTATAGTTTGATCATCTGCAAAAAAAAGTTAGTACAGGAGGTTGTCTTCTTATTAGTGTTGGTAATTTTACATGTGCAACCGGTATATGTGATGAATAACAAGGGAGATTTTCAACATTTGTCCCGACGCAATGTTGACAAAACGTTATATTATAGAAACAGATTCAATAACAAGTTTCTTTACTTTGTCAATTGAACAGCATAGGGGAGAAAGTTCCACGTTTCCATTGTTAGGAGAGAAAGAAAAGAAGAAAACGAAGTCATATGTGTCAGGTCGAAAGGCACATATATCGCAGCTAAGCTGTGGTCCGACGCATTCGTTTTCCAACTACATCCTGAGAACCTGTAGAAGTTTGAGAACGAACGCAGAAGTAGGCCTAGTTGAAACAGACAACAGTTATGATCGCTTCGCCAGCCATAACAGCATATCTATGTATATTTATCGTATCTATTTTCTTTTCTCTGCTTTTGCTGTAACTGTAACTTACACTGTAAGACGTCGCAACAAGGCGATAAGTTACTTATCACGTACTAAAACATTGATAAACCAAATTCAATCTTTAGATAAGTGTGAAAAGCTGGATCTGGACCTCTTACTAAGAGTGCAAAGAATACGGTCACTGTCTTCTTTCCATACATGTCGTTGAAGGCGATTAAGGAAAGTTGGGGGGGGGGTGTAGGCTGACAACCTGTCCCCTCCTGTGGAAAATCATCGTTACTTTTTGCCTCGATTTCTTACTTTTGTCTTCTATCAAATAATCTCAAGGGTTACAGGCCGGCGGACATTGTACCTTTCGTGACAGACTCCTAGGTGCTGGAAATGCTTTATGTCCATTACTGCGGGTGTCAACAAATTTAACAGAAGAATGACGAAATAATATATTCTTCTTCTTCAGCGTTCATTCTCAAACTCCTGCTGGATGTCCCTTGAAGCAGGACAATGGTCCTACTAGATTTCTAGCAGGATGTAGTCCAGAGAATGGAAATGCGCTGTGTCGCCGTTTTATTTGCACCACTGTCCTGACATATCCGTCTACGGCGGTAAATAATAGATTCAGAAGTGTGTGCTGTGCACTTGGCAGGACGTAATAATCCTGAGATACTACCGCACCGGAATGGCTGTCTTATTGGACTAAACAGGCATTCATAATTCCACCCCCCTCCACTACATATCCATGCCAATGAGATCTTATATGAGTCCAGGTGTCGCATCAGTTACACATCTGAGAAGAACCAGCGCTATTGTCAGAAAGACTAAGGGCTGTCAATAGCTTCCCGCTTACAGTTAAAGGAATTATTTCCTTATCATCATTGTCACACTCCTACAGACTAGCAGGATGTACATAGTTTAATTCTTAACTGTGATATCTGCACCTTTCGGCATGGAACATCCGACTTCAGTATGGCGTCTGAGTCATTTTGACCATACGTAGGATCGGATAGCCAGCTCCACCTCAGAACATCCCTAGCTACCTCTTACGACATGCACGGAAGGTAAACATCGTTGTTATTCTAAGCTCCACTTTCGGGCCTCTGTAACGTACGGGTGACAAATTATTTAGTCTGCAGTAAGGGGATGTCCTTAAATTACGTCATCAAATTTTTGCCAACTTTATATCCCTACTCCGTTGTCAATAACTGTAGAGAATTCAGGAAATCCCACCTCTGCTTAATGAGGCCTGTGTCAAATTGTGCACACACCCCACCCCCCCCCCACCTTACCTAAAGAAATATTTTAGCTGAAGCAGTACATAAAAATATTTGTTTCTCACATCCTTAGCAAAACTTTTCAAATTTAAATAATTTAATTGGTGTATACAAAGAAATATTGTTGACGTCATCTTTTGTCCACCCCAACCCCTCCACTTTACCTCTTGTCAACAACTATTAACTTTTTTAGATCCTTCCCCTTCTCTATTGTTGATGTAAACTTATGGGCAACCTTCAAAATATACTTTTTTTTAAAATATGTCTTTGTATCACCATGGCTCGTGATAAATTTTAGGCTGTGATTTCTAGTGTTTTATTTTACATATCTCCAAAAGTAAAGTAAATAATAAGTATAAGTAAATATTCTGCTACAAGATCTAGTTTTGGATTTGCGTGACTATATATTCGTTAAACCCTTTGTTGCTTTTCAGCGTCACGGGTAGAAGAGTTTTCTGGAGAAGACCCTCTTGTGTGCTGAGTATAGGTGGAATAACAATATCCTATTGTGGAATTTGTCGCCTCTTTTATTTTGGTGGTCCATCGTTTTCGTGGTCGGCGTCTAGGTCTGCCTTCACTGTATCTGTGTAGCATAGGTTGATGTGGTATGCTGTCTGGTGGTAGTCTGCTGATGTATGCAAACCATTTTATCTGTTGTCTCTTAATGTATTCAAAGATTGGGGTGGTTCCAGTTCTTTGTCTACTGTCCTCATTCCTCACTCTGTCTCTTAGCAATATTACTAGGATTTTGCGTAAGCATGCCATTTCAGCTGTCATTCGTTTACATTTCATTACTTCGGTCTTTTCTATATTTATCTTCATGTTAAAGGCATGGAATGTTTGATGTAATCTATCTCTTTATCTTTGTAATTCCTCTTCTGATGATGCCACTAATGCTTAGTCATCTGCAAATAGTAGTTCGTTGAAGTTATCCTTCAGATTGTTTTCTTCTGTTGTCTTTGCTACTTTGCAGATGTGACCTATGTATGCTATGAGCAATAGGGGAAGGGGGGATAGTAAACATCTCTGTCTCACACCCGAATAAATTTGGAAATTATCAGATGTGCTCGTTTTTACTGAGCATTGACTATTGGCTATATGCTCTGACATAGGCTTATAAATGTTGGGGAACCCCCACACGTCTGTAATGTTAGGCCTATCCATAGTTGTGCTCTATTTGCGTGACTGATTGCCTGAAAACAAGCAACCATTTACGATCAGTAAAGCATTATTATACAAAAGAGTTTTACATTGATAGAAATTGTACAAAAACTAATGGTTTCTTCAATACAAATAAAGCAAATAGTTTACTATAGTACTTAATGAGGCTACTGATATCAGAACAATTGATGATATACATTTGTTTAAATTACCTTTCCCTGTGCAATACTACCTTCCATGCTTGTCGTAAGAGAATATAAGGAGGTAATGGGAGTGGAATTCGTTTTCCTATACCGTATAGGAAAGTGATCCATAAACAATGCTGAAGTCGGATGTCATTACATGTTTTCCTGACTGTTACGGAGTGCAGGGAGGCTTTTTAGGATTTGGAAATAAAGGCCGCTTTGCCATAAGTCTATCTATCACGGCGATGTGTACAGGAATAATTTTTATTGCACCTCCGAAAGACAAAAATTCTTTTCTTGCTCCAACCTTGGATTGAACACGGTACCGCAGTGTTCCGTGTCAGGTTGAAAAGCGCAGCTGTCGCAACAACGCTGCAAACCATGACACAAGGAATTCCGTTCTTCGGATTACATCCTGCTAATTTGCAAGAGTTTTAAAGCGAACGCAGAAGAAGAAGAACAACATTTGATTATTCTTCTTCAGTGTTCACTCTCAAAACTCCCACTAGATCTCTCTGTATGCCTAGTGATCTCTGATTACACTGTTTACAAACAAAAAAAATTAAGTTGAAAGTTGTATATTTTTTTTTACTGAATTAGGAGCATTTTGTGTCACTGAAGCCAAAAATGACATCCATTTTTCTAAATCAGGTCAGGTTTTTATTCTAAATTGATAAAATAATTATAGGCCCCTATTCTCTGACTATAGCCTTCTACTCATAACTACATTTTGATGATATTAGTAGTTGATTTATGTGTTACATTTCTCACATAAAAAGTATTTAACAGAATGTATTTATTAAATGTTATAATCATAGAATTATATAAATGAAGAGAAGACATTGAAAAAGGTAAGGACATGTAAATTATGTCATCACTGAGCAAAATTCTAGACATAAACTTCAATTTCTTCTACTTTCTCGAGTGCTCAGCAGCAGGGATGTCTCTCTTCAGTCCAGCAGTAATCAGCCATCATTACTGCATCCCAATGTCATTGATACCTGGTCTCCATCTCTTTTATGTCCTGATGGAACCTCTCTCCCTGCTTGTTACTCATTGATCCAAGATTCTAGGGAAACCGATCCATAGGCCTATGCAAGAATAAATAATGCACTTTTATGCTCATGTTGCATCCAAGATTTTTTAAAGAAGTCAGCATATTGTTGACAACTTCTTCATAGTTACTAGCTTTGGTGTTGCCCAAAAAATTCTTCACAACCAGAACGAAGACCTTCCATGCTTCCAATTCGTTCATTGAGTTTACAAACTCACGATCTCTGATGAGCTGAAGAACTCGAGGAGCATCACAAATGCCACCTTTCAACCTCTCTATGGTTAATCCTGGAAAAGCGCGGCACAAGTAAGTGAAGCAGCCACCATCCTTGTCCAGGGCTTTGGTTAACTGTTTAATCAAGCCAAGCTTGATATGCAGCGGTGGGAATAGTATATTGCTTCTGTCTACCAGATGATTGTTGGCGATGTTCTTTGATCTACCCGGCACCAATTCTTCTCGTGCAGGCCAGTCCTTCCTGGTTATAGTGCTGAGACCTGTCTCTACTGTCCCACATGCACAGAAAGCAGGTATCCTTTGTAAAGCCAGACTGTTGTCCCAATAGGAAATTCACCATCTTCAAGTCAACACAAATATACCACTCGTGCTGATAATAAGAAACTTTATCCAGCACATATGCCTACTTCACCGCTTCATACTTTGTAGTGGAGTGAACAAGGGGTACAGAAGCAAATTGATTGCCATTGTGAAGCAGAACACATTTTAGTGATCTCTTGCAGCTGTCAATGAACAGTCTCCAATCTCTGGGTTCATAATGAAGCACTCCAAGCTTCTGCAGAATGTGAACAATATCTGTACAGTACACCAAGTCCTTCTCTTCAAAGAAAAATGGAGGGACTCTTGATGCCTGTTGTGATTAAAAAGTGATGCGTGTACTGTCAGATAAGAGGTTCTTTTCATCAAATAAAATACTTGTTTTCTATATCATTTGTCCTTTTAAATAGAAAAAAAAAACACTTTTGATCAAATGTGTGGAAATGAATTGTCGGTTTACCGATTGATTTGACATGGAATAGGGCCCATGACACACCAATAAAAAACATAATGTGGTGCTAGATAAAAATCATAACCTGATTGAGCAAAACCATTACATTCAGCACAATAACAGTATCCTAAACCTGTTTAAAAAAAACCATAGACAGCAAATTTGATGTTGACCAGTGTTATCAAAATTTCAGACCTAGATAGACAGGGCCTACTTTATTTAGATTTGATTATAGGCTCTAAGTCTAAGGAGTAGGTCTAAGATAGTGAAGTGCAAGCCTACGGCCTAGACTTATCAGTTGAGTTGTTACGTTAAAGTAATGCCTAGGTCCTATTATGTATTATTACACTTCGAAGTGCAATAGTAGAAACACACAGGCCTACGTTTGATGAACGATTGAAAGGAAGATACTTTTTTGCAATTGAAAACAAATAATTTATATAATTTCAACGAAGCCATGTCTGCATGCAGTGGGAAAGTAAGTGCACAAGTAAATTAACATTAAACGAACGGTTAGCCTAAGAAAATAAGTAATTATAGACTCTAATTAATAGGCATGCCATATGGAACATTCTAATAATATAGCCAGTAGGTCTACATGCCTAACTAAAAGTAAAAGCATGTATTTTTTTTCAACATGACTCGTCAGTGGCTGCCTGCTTTATCGAACTTCCATTACGAAGTTCACGGACACGTCTTACTTAGGCCTATAGTATTTTAATTAATAATATCAACTGGATTGCTTCTTATTTTGAAGCAGTGTGCGGACAAGCATAAAACAGCACTATTATTACTTAGCCCTTCTCTTAAGTCTAAGTTAATTTAGGGGCTTAAAGTAGAGTAGGTATGTGTCTTATTTCATTCATTTTCCGTTAGCGCATAGGGCAGAGGTCAGATATCTCCAATTCTGTCTGTTCAAAGCTATTCTGTGCAGTTCTTGAATAGTATGAATATTGGTTGTTTTAACTTCTCTAATTATTGTTCTTCTGAGTGTTTCCTTTGGTCTACCCCAGGCTCTTCTGCCTGTTGGTATCCATGCAACGGATTGGTGGTATATTGATATTTAGATAATTCCATTTGAATGAAAAGAATTGGAGTGAACTAACTTCTGTTATACAAATTAAGTCTGTTATGGTATGTCTAATTTGGACACAAATTTCACATCCTGCTAATCTGCAGGATTTTGAAAATGAATGCAGAAGATAGTTGATAGAAGAAATTTGATGTAAACATCGTGCAAAGAATACATAGAACACAAAAGATTAAATGGTTCGACCAAATAATCAGAATGGAACCAGATCACATTCCAACTATAGCCTTCAATAAAAGATCATCTAAAAAGAGACAGGGGAAACCAAGACGAAGATGGATAGATGATACCAGAGAAATACTAGAACTCCAAGGCTGCACTATGGCAGCAGTATCACAGCTAGCTAAAGAAAGAAGACTTCTCCCCATGACGCCTAGCGGCACACATGGATAAGACAAGATAAGATAGTTAGGGAGCAGAATAATATGAACAAATATTTGAGTTATACTTTTACTGTGTGTTGCCACAATAAAAGGACAAATAAATAGTTGTAATGTTTAATGTATTATTATTTATTGAACAGCATTCTTCTGTGTTTTCTCTCAAACTTCTGCTATTGGTTGGTTGTTTGCTGATCCAAAATTCATTGTCCATGGGCTCATGCTCTGTGACCCAATGTCATTGAGTGATATATGCATGTTGTTTGGTTTTTTTCTATATAATGAATGTGTTCCATTTAAACTTCTGAGATTTAGCAGGATGTAGTCTGAAAAACAGTTGCTGTGTCATAGTTTACAGCTTGACTGCAATATCTATTCCTTTTTGACCATGCACATCCAAGTTTTAAAATTGTGGGTAAAATTGATTTTCTGCAGAATCATCTTTAGTTGATGTTTGCAGCGTGAAAGTCAGGTCTTTGCTTCCCTTTTGGGTTCCAGCAACACACAGAGAACATGTAACTATGTGACGAGCCATTATCTCTTTTTCCTCTTTTCATATACTCTGTACACTTTAAGATGAAGTGGGTCAAAACACCCCCACCCCCACATTACTCTGTGACAACAGTTGATTTTTAAACATGTAAAAACAATATTATTTGAAACATTTAAAAGTAATTAAAAACAATATTTAAACAACATTTAAAAAAAACACATTTAAAAACAAAATTTAAGAACAATATTATTGGGCACTTAACAATCGATTGTGTTCTGCGTCCAACAACCAATCAGAAGCACTGACCCTCTTCATTCTTAGAGTGAACAGAGTATAGCAGCATAATTTGTGAAGGACACATGACCTTGCAGTTTTTTAGGCACATGGTATATTAGTATTAGTGATGCCTCTGTTAAAAGTATTCCACACTATTTGGAGGTCAAAGATGACAGGGGGTTCAAATGTTGACACAGATGCAGCTAATGTTTTGTACTTTTTTCATTGCCTTTTTTTTACAAACAAATGTTGTATATTTCTTTAATAACAGAATCAAATTTAATTTGATTAAAACATATCTGTTTTCCACATCACCCTGACTAGTTTGAAATTCTTATATCAAAATGAAGTAACATTAGCATTTATGCAGGTATGTACATGAATTAATTATGGATAGCTACAACATAACATTAGGGTAAAAGTATTCTTTGACTGCTAAATGCTTTGCATAACATATATAATAAAATCATTTTCTACAACTTTATCAGCTGTGACCAAGTTAGAAAGTCATGCTATACATGACATCACTGTGTCCTTGAACATGTACTTTCTCTATATTTTGCACTCCAATATTTTCTGTAACAAATTTGAAAAAAATGTTGCAATAAATGATTTTTGTTGTTTTGTAATCAATAATAGACCAGGGGTTGTTTTGTTTTCCCTTTTATGTTAGGAGGTTGGAAGACAGCTGTTAACATAATTAACGATATATTATGTTTCAGTTTCATTTGAACTCATTGTAAATCCCAAAGTATTTATTGCTTTACAGTGGACTTGTTTTAAGCAATTAATATAATTATCAATTGAATAGAATGATTGGCTTATTTAAATGAATTTGATGTATGAGTAGATGATGACAAGACTTGTCTGTTTGTACAGATTTTCTATATTTTTTACTGAATATACTCATATTTCTTCTTCTTCACTGTTCATTCTCAAACTCCCACTGGTTCTCTTTTGAAGAAAGACAATGGTCCTAATAGATTTCCAGCAGGATGTAGAGTGGAAATGTGTTGTGTCACTGTTTAATTTGCAGCAGTCGCCTGATACATCTGTCTTCGACGGATACTTAGATTTTATTTAGTGCATTCACATTGACCTTTAGAACAGTGGTACCTTGACTTTCAAACTTAATTGGTTCCAGAAGACCGAGTACACTTATACACCTATAAGACAGGACCGTGCTGTATATTTTCTCAGTATGATGCAAGTCTTCGAAATGACTCCCTCTCCTTAAAGGGTTTTTCTCCTAAATGCTGCCCTCGACAATGTATTTTGATTGGTGTCACCTGATGCAGCTGCCTCTCTATATCATAACATGGCATTGCCCTGTCATAAGATGAATTATCTTTGACATTTTCTCTTAAATGATCCAATTCATCTACGACTTCTTTTTAACACTTCACTGCTAGTTTCTTTGCTAATTCCTGTGTTGTTTTCTTAACATATCAGCATGCAATCAATAGTTTTGCTTTTTCACAAATGGTAGCTTCAGCTGTGAAATTTGCAACTGTTTTTCACTAATCCAAATTGCCAAAAAATTTGAAATATCTTCTAATGTCTGTGATCTTTGTTGTGTAACATAAACCCCATTGAAGAATTATTTATTTACTTAGATCAAAGCAATGGTGCAAATGTCTTGTTCAGAGTTCATTCTCAAAACCCCGTTAGATCTCTCTTGTAGCAGGACAATGGTCCTACTAGATTTACAGCAGGATGTAGTCCAGAGAATGGAAATGCACTGTGTCACCATTTTATTTGTGAAAATGGCCAGACACATCAGTCTTCGGCAGAGTGCTCATGTCTAGACCAGTTGCTTCAAAGTTGGGATCCTGAACTCGGAGATAAGAACTATAGCACTGGGATTGCCACATGGATCTTCACTGTCACCTGTGCATTTTCTTCTTCTGCGTTCGTTCTCAAATTCCTGCAGATTAGCAGGATGTAGTCCGGAGAACGGAATGCGTTGTGTCATGGTTTACAGCATTGCTGGGATATCTGCTATAGCCTGACACATCCTACTTCAGCATGGCTTTGGGTCACTGACCCTATATGGGATGAGACAGCCAACTCCATCCCATAACCTCCATAGTCACCTTTTACGACATGCGTGGAAGGTAAACAGTGTTGCTATTCTTTGCTCCCCTGTCGGGCCCTGGCAACACACGGGCAACCTGTGCATTTGAACGTATACACTTACAAAATTGCACAGCTGCAGGAAGGTGGACCAGGTAGAGTCCTTACTTATGCAGATGACCTCTTATTGTACAATCTTGGCTGAAACAGATACAATATCATTGAGGGTTTGCAGAGTAAACTAGAACACTTTTTGCTCTAATGCACAAGTTACAATGCAGTAATAAATTCCTCCAAAGCAAAGATCTCCTGGTTCTAGTTGAACAACAAGATAGTTACAGACATCCTGCCAGCATCATGGGCATCGACAGGGAGCAGAATGAAATACTTTGGAATCACATTCGATAAAAGCCTTTATTTTGCAAAGCATGTCGACAATGTTGTTCAGAAAGCTAAGAAGGGTATCAGTGCCATTACAGACATGGCATCCACTGAGATGCAACAGGGGACACTCTTGTTTTGCTAATACAGGCACTGGTACTATATGTTATTAACTATGGTCTAGGACTACTCACACTGTCGCAAATACAGATGAAAGTCCAGAATGAGGCCATGAGAACAGTTCTAGGATGCACCAGAGATACACCAATATACCAAAATGGATACACTTTGATGAAAAATGTATGGCTGCTGCTTCTTCTTGATTATAAACTAGCTTCACAGCATGTGAGGCATTCCCATAAGAGCTCTGCTCTCTGTTCCAGCAGCCATCTCAGTGTATGTAGACTCAGAGTCCCGGTCATGTGTTGATTGCGTGATCTTCAGGACCTTCCAAAAGATTTTACTTTTCCTACCCTCCCCTCTAGATACTCCCATTTCTAACATTCTCTGTATGTGTACGTTCTCAGCCTCATTGACGTCATCTTTATCTTGAAATGAATTTATTACTGACTTGATCAAGTCTGCTTATCTCTTCTCAGCATTGTGCCGTCTATCCCCGCATTGCCTGCCAATAAGTTGGCACTCTCATTTCCTCTGACCTCAGCATGACTAGGGCAATATATCCATGTAATGCTCTAGATAATTGAGTTATTCAATAAGTTCCACCATTCTTCTCTCAGCATGTACTTTTCTATCTTGTGCAATATACTTTGAGAGTCTGTGAGTATTACCGAGTGTGTTGATGTATCAGTTATCAACCAATTAAGTGCTGCTGTAACTTCCTCTATCTCTATCCTCATGCTCGATGTGACAGTAGAATATGCTGAAGATTTCTTTACCAACTTCACGCTGTTTCTGTAGGCAACAAAACATCAACTGCTTCTATTTGTGTTTCTGTTAACTGAGCCATCTGTGTATATAATTATGTCTTGTGGTGTCAAGTGTAGCTGGGCTAGTTCATGCACTGTATATTGGGTCCTGATACCCGTCCATTTTCGACATGCTTTGTCTAGTTGTATTATTACTTTAGTCAGTGATTTCTTCTCAGTGTCTACCTCCACCCATTCACTGCCCTTTCCTATTTCTTCAAATTGCTGCAAAAGTGTTAAACATAACATTTCTTAATAAGCACATATGTACTAACAAACAAGTCCCATAAAGAACATGATAATTTTATTTTTAAGACTTTGTGGCCACACAAATAAGTGTTGCTAAAAAATATGCCACTGGCAAATATAGATTAAGAACTCCTGCTCTAGACTACATCATGTTATGCTGGCAGAACTTTCAAAACAAATGCAGAAAAACAGGTACTACAAGTTCTGACTACTATTCTAAATATCTTCCGCTGAATATGGATGTATTGGGCCATTAGTGCAAATAATATGGCAACACAACGCATTTCCATTTTCTGGACTACATTCAACAGGAAATCTTTTAGGACCATTGTGCTGTTACAAGAGAAATCCAGCGGGAGTTTGAGAATGAACACTGAAGAAGAAGAAGAATATCCTAGTTCTAAACCCCTCCAAAAAACAACTCTACCACTAAAGTCCATAAACCTAAATACCTGCTAGAATGGACATTCCTGGTTTAACACCAACAATCATGCACACAGTAATGAAATCAGCGCACTATATAACACTCTAATGGATAGATGCCTGGGCACTACAGAAAACCCCATTTATATTTTTTATTAAATGTTCTATATTATAGGACTTTATCTCGCCTGTGTGTTGCCGGGGCCCAAAAGGGGAGCAAAGAATAGCAACACTGATTACCTTCCACGTATGTCGTAAAAGGCGACTACGGAGGTTATTGGATGGAGTTGGCTGTTCCATCCCATTTAGGGCCAGTGACCCAAAGCCATGCTGAAGTCGGATGTGTCAGGCCGAAAGGCGCAGATATCGCAGCAATGCTGTAAACCATGACACAACGCATTCCTTTCTCTGGACTACATCCTGCTAATTTGCAGGAGTTTGAGAACGAATGCAGAAGAAGAATAGGACTTTAAAAAAAGGACACCACATTGTTTCATCATCATTAAGTGCCGTCTCCGCAACGAAGGTTGGCTGCAGCGTATCTTAACATCCCCTGTCTCTTGTCATGGTGGTGCACTCTGCTAGACTGTAACCTGTCCATCGTGTGATGTTACTCTCCCACTTGTATCTCTGCCTACCTCTTGCTTGCTTCCCTTTGACTTTACCCTCAAGTAAGGTCTTCAATAAGGTGTCATGTCTTTTAATGTGTCCAAAATATTTTATTTGCCTGATCTTTATTTCTCTTAGTTGTTCTTTCTTCATATTAAGTGTTTTTAGTACCTCTTTATTTGTTTTCTTCTCTTTCCATGATGTTCTCCCAATTCTTCTATATACCCACATCTCAAAGGCATCAATTTTGTCTTCTAATTGTTTATTTAGTGTCCATGTTTCTGAGCCATACATTAATATAGAATAGATATAGCATTTTATAATTCTCACTTTTAACTTGTTTGTAATTTGTTTAGATATTAATAATTTTCTCATGTCATTGAAGGTACTTTTAGCCATTCCTATTCTCCTTTTAACATCTGTTTCACATCTGCCATCATTTGTGACTGTGTCCAAGATATTTTTAATGTTGTAGTTTCTCTCCATGTATGTTTATATTTAGCTCTTGTTCTTCTGTGTCTTTACTGATTATCATGGTTTTTGTTTTTTGGATGTTTATATCTAGTCCATATTCATTACTTGATTTATTGACTTGATGTTTACATTAATCAGAGTTAGTAGGACAGGAATAAAATTACACTCTTGCTGTACATTCCGTGTTCCTTGTGAAGAGTTGTTTCTACTTTGTGTTCCCATTGCAGAGCTTGATGTCTGTAGCAGAAAATTAGGACATGGTTTCTAGCTCTTTGCAAATCTTATTTACCCTTAAATAATGAGCTGTGATAATTGTTTATCAAAGCCACATAGGACAAGTCTTTAGCAAGTTACTAGAGAGGATGATGCATGCCGATATAGAACCACAGCTCAACAAAACACAATTGGTCTTTCAGAAAATAAAAGCTGTACAGATGCAATTCTTGGCTTTCATAGGCCAAGAGAAAGCTTTTGACAGAGTGAGTTGAGCATAACTATGGATAACACTACAGACATATGGAGTTCCCCAACATCTGATAGGCCTATGTCTAATATTATACGCCAATAGTCATTGCTCAGTAAGAATGAGCACAGGTACATCCGATAATTTCCAAATTCACTCGGGAGTGAGACAGGGATGTGTACTTTACCCCCTCTTGTTCATAAAATACATAGATCATATCTGCAAAGTAGCACAGACAATGGAAGTAAACAAATTGCTTTTTGCAGATGACCAAACACTACATCATAGATTACATCAAACATCCCAAACCTTTAACATGAAGATAAATATAGAAAAGACCGAAGTAATGCAGATATATGGGTGCGAGTCTTGGACAATAAACAAACTGGAAAGTGGGAAATTAGAGGCAACAGAGATGTGGTTCTGTAGAAGAATGCTGAGAATACCATGGACTGCTGACTAATGTGGAGGTGTTGAAAGAGTCATATTTGAAACTGACCTTAATCAATAATATAAGAAAGAAACTTCATTTTTTGGCCACTTCATGAGACAAGGAGGTTTGGAGAACATAGTTACATAAAAGAGGCGACAAACTCCACAATATACACAAGGGCCATCTCCAGAAAACTCTTCTACCCTTGATGCTGAAAGGCAACAAAGGGTTTAGCGGATAGATAGATAGATATATACATAGATAGGTGGGTGGGTAGGTAGGTAGGCAGGCAGGTGTGTGTCTTTTTGGTACTTTTTGTTTTTTGTTGTTGAACTCTAGTACATTGCAAAGAAAGTGGGCTAAACCTTGTTAAACTCTAGTACATTGCAAAGAAAGTGGGCTAAACCTTAAATAAAAGTATTATATAGCATTGTAAACTGAAATGCCTAGAAGCAAATGTTCTGGATACCACATTACCATAACATCCATGTTCATCACAAGACTTGAACAACTCAATATTTCTCTTGTGTTCTCAGGAAACATCAAAACCAGATGTAGGAAATGTGAAAAAGGTGGCAGAGTTTGGATTTAAAACTGGTGGGGACAAGTATGACACTCATCGCCCAAGTTACACGGATGAATCTGTGGATTTAATTGTGTCTGAGATAGTTTCAGATTCTAGCACAGCTCAAATAGCTTACCTAAAATATGATATTTTAGAATTAGGAGCTGGTACTGGAAAGTTGACAGAGCGACTCGTCAAGAAACTGCCAGGACATATGAAGTACTTAGCTACTGATCCATCTGAGAACTTTCTAGGCGTGTTAAAAGATAAGTGTCTGCATATTGATATTGCCATTGCTAGTGCTGACAAAATTCCTCTAGAAGACAGATCAGTGATCAACATTGTGTGTGCTCAAAGTTTCCATTGGTTCTGTGAGAAACAAGATCTGGAAAGCATTCATAGAGTCTTAGTACCTGGAGGGAAGCTTATCTTAATTTGGAACATGAGAAATTTTAATCATGAATGGATGGTGCCTTTCCACAAACAGAGGATGGAAATAATTAGCAAAATTGGTGGATCAATGAAGAATGTGATTGACAGTATGGAGTGGCGAAAGGAGATTGAATGTTCATCTCTTTTCAAGCTGGAATTCTACAAGTCTCTTCCTGGCGTAAATAATTCTGGTGATTTGGATACAGTTATTGCAAGCCTAACAGCCTCATCAGCTTATAATGGTCTCCCACAAAATGAACGGGATGTATATCTACATGAACTTCGTGAGATTATACAAAACTGGCCTTGTATCGACATAAACAACATTACTATTCCATATACAACTGAAATTTTTGTTTATACAAGACAGTAATTAATGCTAAATTCCTTACAAATTGGAGACTGCAAAACTTACTGCTAAAAGGAAGTAATTACTTGATTATTATGTAACAAAATCAATGCAATGTGGATTTATTATGTAACATTTTGCACTCTACATACAAAAAATAGAAACGAAAGTGCTGATGTTACGAACTTTTATTTTTCCGGTTGCAACATACGGCTGTGAAACATGGACTCTAAGTAAAACAGCGGCAAAGAAGATCAACGCCTTCGAGCTGAAATGCTACAGAAAGATACTTAGAATATCATGGAAGGATAAAATCAGAAACTCAGATATTATAAACACACTGAATATTCCAGAGTGTTGGTTACTAAACACAATAACAAAAAGAAAACTACGCCTGTTTGGTCATATAAAGAGACATAACTGTTTAGAAAGACAAATAATGGAGGGAAGAGTACCTGAGAAGAGGAGAAGGGGCAGACCAAGAAGACGATGGACTGACGACATTAAAGATAATATGAATACATCGCTAGAAAATGCAAGCCACATCGCCCAAGACAGAGAGAGGTTCAGAGAGTTCATTGGGAAGACAACGTTCTGGAAGGAATACGTCACATGACACACATACAAAGAGCATTCCTATGAAATCCATTTATTATTCTTTGTGAACCCAGGACCCTTGACCTATGAGAATGAGATACCAGTAATTCTTCTGCATTCATTGTCAAGCTCCTGCAGATTAGCAGATGCAGTCGGGAGAACGGAAGGTGCTGTGTCATGGATTGCAGCGTGAATGTAATATCTGTGCCTTTTGTCCTGACACATTCAACTTCAGCATGTTGTCTGGGTCACTTTGATCCTCTATGGAATGAGACAGTCAACTTTACGTCCCACACATCCTTAGTTGCCTCATATGACATGCATGACTGGTAACAGTTATTATTCTTGACTTCCCTATTGTGCCTGGCAACACATGGATGAGAAAGAAATAGTACTCCATCACTTAACTACAGAGTAAAAGGAAAAGCAATTAGGCAACTACCAAAGGTTATATATGTGAGTTGAACGTGCTTGAGAAATCGTCTGTTACTCCATTTCATAACAACATCGAACATGAAAATGGAAATAGAAGCAGTGACTGCGAGCATAGTTGGTTGGTGACTGAAATATCATCTAACATTATGATACTCTTAGACTTTCAAATCTTGCTGTGTAAAATAGAAATATGTATGTTGAGAGTAGAGTAGGTCATGAACAACTCAGTTTTCAAGAGTATTACATGGATATACTGCCTTAGTCATGCGGGGAGCAGACTTACGGTGCTGTGATTGATGGCACAATATTGAAAAGATATAGGTTGACCTAGTAAAGGCAGTCATTAATTTACTAGAGTGAAGAGAATAATGCTGGAGGTGATAACATGCACATACACAGAATGGCAGAAATGGAAATACTAGGGGTGAGGGGAGAGTATGTGTCCTCTCTACAAGGATCCAGAGGTCATATGGTCAACATCTCACTGGGACTTTAGTCTGCAAACTATTGGGCGGCTGCTAGAACGGAGAGTGGAGCACTTATGGAAATTTCCTGTGATGCTACTATGCTGGTTTCTAATTAAGAATGTATGTGGCTAGCAAACTAATAATATAAAATTAATTGCTAAGAAATCACTACTGTTGTTAGTGCAATCAGGATGTAGTGACTTCTTCATTGTTCTTCAGTTATATATCAGGTTACAGCACCAATAGCTTCAATGAATTGTGTGATTCGCTTCAGTTCATCCATATAACCCCTCAGGTCTGAAAGTAGTGCCATCTCAGAGTAGGCCATATTTTCTCCCTGTCTTCTTGGCAGAGTTGACATGCATGAAGAATGTGTTCTGCAGTACCTGGGCTGTCCACAGCTGCACAGGTCTGTCTTATGAATTTTAAGCTTTTGGCACATGTGTCTTCTCAGTTTGTTGTGGCCAGTTTGAAGTCTGAAGATGATGGTTTTTTCTTTACATCATGGTTTGATGGTAGGGGGTCATTTGGTTCTGCAGTGGGGTGCATCTGTTTCCACTTTTTTTCTATATTCTGCTTTTATCATAGTCTTACATTCATAGTATGTATTATAATTTTGGACATAGCGATTAACCCGTACATTTTTTGCTCTAGATATTCTCTATGTAATATTCATGTTTAGTAGCTTGCCTTTGCTTTCTGAATGGTCTGGATGCACAGCTGTCTATGGCTGAATTTTAACCAAGTACTATGACCATCTGTTAATCGCTCTGTATCTCTCAGCCACATTGCTAGACACCACTTCTGTTGGAACATAGAATTGCCTGTTTATTTCTGTAGTCTGAAAGGGAAACAAGAATATTACACTTTGACCTGCCCGTGTAATAAGTGGCTTAGAAGTTTTTGACATTAGGTTAGCCACTCCATCCCATAGATAATCACAGCACAAAATTTCAGAAAACAAAAGTTACAGATATCTTTGATGTACTGTAAATTAGCAGCAAGATGTATTTGCTACATTTGGCTCAAAGCACAGTAATAGATCATTGTGGTTATCCTAGAATGAATGCAGATATTGAAGATTAATTCCATTTTTTTAGTGATATTTGTGATAATTTAGATCTTAATTGAGAATCTTCCAGATTGTTTTCATGTGTTCTCAGGTAACACAAGAGTCATCTTTAGGGCATGTGAAGAAGGAGGCAATGGTGGGATTTAAGACTGATGGGGACTATTATGATTTATACCGTCCTGGTTACACAAATGAATTAGTTGATCTAATCATGTCTGAAGTTGTCACAACTTCACAGGCAAATAAAATTAGTGATGTAAAATATGAAGTGTTGGAGCTCGGAGCTGGCACTGGAAAATTTACAGAACAACTCAGCAAGAAATTGCCAAAGTGTCTGAGATATCTGGCTACTGATCCATCTGAGAATTTCCTCAGTGTATTGAGAAAAAAGGATTTGGGAGTTGATATTTCTTCTGGAAGTGCATGTAGTATTCCTCTTGAAAATCAGTCTGTGATAAATGTTGTGTGTGCTCAATGTTTCCATTGGTTTTCGGATCAGAAGAACCTGCAGAGCATTCATAGAGTGCTGATTCCTGGAGGAAAGCTAATCTTAGTGTGGAACCAGGGAAATTTTGAAAATGAGTGGATGGTGCATTTTTATAAACAAAGAATGGAAATAATTGGGAAAATAGGAGGATCTTTTAAATGTATGATGAACCATTTGGAGTGGCGAAAAGAAATAGAAGTGTCACCTCTGTTCAAGTTGCAGTGTTATAGATCACTTCCTGGCATAAATTACCATGGGAATCTTGAGACAGTCATTGCCAATCTGACAACCTCATCCATCTATAAATCTCTATCACCAGATGAACATGGTGTATATATAGATCGGCTTAAACAGATCATCAGAGACTGGCCAGGCCTTGATTTGAACAACATAACTGTGCCGTATACAACTGAACTCTACATCTACACAGTGCAATAACTAAAAGATGTTGCATAAAAAGGAACAGTATATTTGATAATGTTATTTTCATTTTGAATATTATTATTCCCACTTCCGCCGAAGACGGATGTGGTGGTCCGTTATATAAATAAAGCGGCAACACAACACAATTCCATTCTCTGGACTACATCCTTCTGGAAATCTAATAGGACCATGGTTCTGCTACAAGAGAAATCCAGAGGGAGTTTGAGAATGAATGCTGAAGAAGATTCCCACCAAAAGTGTTCTCAGAGCCTGAAAGGGAAGCAAAGATTAGTTACGCTGTGACATTCTGTGCCACATAGTAAACAATAAAATGGAAGAGTTAGAACCAAACATATCACTTGCAGAAATAGAAAAATGCTATACAAACAGCCCTATCGAGCAAGCAAAGCCCCAGGACCTGATAACATACAAGTTGAATTCATTCAGACAGCAGCAGATATATGGATAAAATGGTTACAGTCTGTTTTATAAATTGGAATACACAACAATACCAGAAGACTGGAAGAGTGCTGTAATAATACCAATTTCGAAGCAAAAAAGGCAGCAAAAGAGATTGTGCAAATACAAAGGTATTTCACTTCTAAGCAAAACTGGAAAAATTTTCAACAGAATTCTAAAAAGAAGATTACCCATTACTAGCATGCATCAAACTACAGCCTAACAACACTCAAATGGGATTCCATAAGAACAACAACTGTAAAGATGCCATTTTTAAACTAAGACAACTAGCAGATAAAACAACTGAAAACAACCAAGAATTTTATATCGCATTTGTTGACCAAGAAAAGCCTTGGGCAGAGTAGACAGACATCAACTATGGGAAATGCTATTACAATATGGGGTTCCACAACACGTAATCAATTTGTGCAGGAGTAGTTACACAGGTAGTCAATGTGTAGTTAGAACGAGTGTAGGGCTTTCAGACAAATTCCACATACACTCTGACATGTGACAAGGATGTGTCCTATCTCCCTTGCTATTTATCACACATATCAATTGTATATGTAAAATTGTCAACACCAATGAAGAAGACAACCTAAACAACCTCCTGATGAACCTCTTCTTGCAGACAATCAAGCAATAATTTCAACATCAGAACAACTACAACAACATATACATAGAGCATTATGTATACAACTTAACATGAAGATAAACTTAGGAAAAAAAAGGTAATGTCTATTGCAAAAACAGAAAGAAACACCACTATTTTCATTGATGACCAACAGCTTAAACAGGCGAAAGAATTCACTTATCTTGGAAGCATCATATTATCAAATGGGAAAAAGACCAAAGAAATCCAACATAGCATACCAGATCTTAGGGCAGGTGTCTCCTATTTTTAAAAACAAATGTGTGAACATGAACACCAAAATTGTACTATATAAAATGATCTTCATACCATCACTATGATGTCATGCGCATGGACACTAACAACAAAAGCCAAAAGAGTAGCCACAACAGAAATGATTTTTCTACATAGAATTCTTGGAGTAACAATAAAAGATAGAATAAGAAATGAAAACATCAGAAGACTAACAAACACAATTCCAATCCTGGATTACATCAGAAGACATCTGATTACCGGGTAAGTGGTTTTCACATGCTCCCAGACTACCATCAGACAGTTCTCCTCTAAAGGAATTACTATACCAACGGATGAATATAAAGCCAGGAGTAGAGTATACAAACAATGAATTACAGAACAAGTCAACGAAAGCAAACATATATGAAGCACACAAAAAAGCCATCCCCAGAGAACTCTTCTACCTCTGACACTACAAGGCATAAAAAGTTTATGAAATATCACAGAAACATTGTAAGACAAACATGCATTGCAGACCATACATGTCTTACAATGCTTTCTGATAATCTTCTATCCATCTCCAATCGTAAACTATAGACCCTATAATTGGAAACTATACCAGAAAAAGAATTTTAATGAAATAGTGGAAGGAGACACACAATTACAAACATCAAAGTATTCCTCACGGTCATATATTATTGAATAAAGCACAGAAAATTATCTTCTGGCTGTAACAGATTACAAACATAATATGTACAGAGAATGTAATATTGGTGTTACAGATTTATGGACATAATCCAGAAATAGTATCTTACCTATTTCTAGACTATCGGCTCAACATTGATAAATTATAGCATATGGATGTGCCCCTTCTATATGATTGGAGAGGTTCTATTGATTCTTTGAAATGTTGCACACAGTTCATAGTCTGACAGACTAGCAAAAAGAAAGGCAAAAGTAATCAATTGTGACATTCTTTTAAAGGTAAATTATTATCAGCAACATTCCATTTTAATTGCAAGTCAAGAATTTGAAGAAATGTGCAAAATACAACAATCCATGCGCAAGATTCAGGACTGCGTGACTTAAAAATACTCTTCAGCCATGTTTTTCATGGTTTTTACATGAACAGATGGGAAGAATATATTAAAGAACTGTACGAAGATACCAGAAATGATACTAACTTAATTATAATAATGAAGGTCCAAGTATATTAAAAACAGAAGTAAAGAAAGCTATACATAAAACACTTGAAAAAAAACAACATATCATCAGGTAAAAATGTTAAATGACATCTACAACAGTGGCTATATTCCATCTGATTTGCTACAATCAATTTTCATAGCCCTACCAAAGAAACCTGGTGCAGTAGATTGCGAAGACCACAGAACAATCAGCCTTATAAGTCAGATGACCAAGATTCTACTGCGCATAATAATGAGGCGTATAAGAGGTAAAATAAAACCAGAGATAGCAGACGAACAATGTGGATTCGTAGAAGGAAAAGGCACAAGAAATGCCCTATATATAGAAAGAACATTAATGGAGAGGGCCATAGAAGTACAACAAGACTTTTATCTGTGCTTCATAGATTATAGCAAAGTATTTGACAAGGTGAAGCATTCAGAGATTATAAAACTGCTCATCATCATCATCAAGTGCCGTCTCCGCAACGAAGGTTGGCTGCAACGTATCTCCAACATCTCCTGTCTCTTGTCTTGGTGGTGCACTCTGCTAGACTGTAACCTGTCCATCGTGTAATGTTACTCTCCCACTTGTATCTCTGCCTACCTCTTGCTCGCTTCCCTTTGACTTTACCCTCAAGTAAGGTCTTCAATAGGGTGTCATGTCTTTTAATGTGTCCAAAGTATTTTATTTGCCTGATCTTTATTTCTCTTAGTAGTTCTTTCTTCATATTAAGTGTTTTTAGCACCTCTTTATTTGTTTTCTTCTCTTTCCATGATGTTCTCCCTATTCTTCTATATACCCACATCTCAAAGGCATCAATTTTGTCTTCTAATTGTTTATTTAGTGTCCATGTTTCAGAGCCATACATTAATATGGAATAGATGTAGCATTTTATAATTCTCATTTTTAACTTGTTTGTAATTTGTTTAGATATTAATAATTTCCTCATGTCATTGAAGGTACTTTTAGCCATTCCTATTCTCCTTTTAACTTCTGTTTCACATCTGCCATCATTTGTGACTATGTGTCCAAGATATTGATACTGTTTTACTTGTTGTAGTTTCTCTCCCTGTATGTTTATGTTTACCTCCTGTTCTTCTGTGTTTTTGCTGATTATCATGGTTTTTGTTTTTTGAATGTTTATATCCAGTCCATATTCATTACTTGATTTATTGACTTGATCTATTAGTCTTTGTAGTTCATGTTCACTTTCTGCTAAAAGAACAGTGTCATCTGCATATCTAATGTTGTTTATTATTTTCCCATTGATCTTGAGTCCTGGTATTTCTTCTATATTTTTAAAGATATTCTCTGTGTAGATATTAAATAGGCTTGGTGATAAAATGCATCCTTGTCTTACCCCTCTTCTTATTTCTATGTACGGTGAGTAGCTGTTTTCACACCTTATTGATGCAGTTTGTTCCCAATATATATTTCTAATCAGCCTGATGTCTTTTCCATCTATGCCTATTTCTTGAAGACATTTGATTAATTTTTCATGTTGGACTCTGTCAAAGGCCTTGCTGTAGTCTATGAAGCAAATATAGATACTTTTTTGGACTTCTATATATTTATCTATCACTAGCCGGATACTCAGTATAGCTTCTCTGGTTCCTTTGTTTTTCCTAAAACCGAATTGTTCTTCACCGACCTCCATGTCTATCTTGTTCTTAATTCTTTCATGTATTATCTTGAGAAGTATTTTAGTTAGATGGCTCATTAGACTTATTGTTCTATATTCTGTACAGTCCACAGCCCTGGGCTTCTTAGGTAGTGGTATGAATATTGATGTTAGGTCTTTAGGTATATGTCCTGTTTCGTATATGTCATTGCAAATTTCTGTGATAGTATCTACACCAAATTCATTTAGAGTTTTTATTATGTCTGCTGTTATGTTGTCAGAGCCTGGAGCTTTTCCACATTTTATTGAATTTATTGCATGTTCTACTTCTGATTTCAGTATTGCTGGTCCATCATTGTTGTGTATTGTTGTTTTTTTGTTCCGTTGGTCGTCAAACAGTTCTGTTACATAATCTGCCCATCTTGTGAGTGCTTCTGTTTTATCAAATATTATTTTACCATTTTTATCTTTTATGCAGCCACCGCCATTAATAGGATTTTTCTTATTTGTGATCATCCTTATCTCCTTATGCATTAATTTTGTCTTCTGTTGTATGGACATCTCCTCTATTTCATTGCATTTTGTTTCTAGCCATTGTTTTTTCGCTTTTCTGCACATGTTACGTATCTCCTTGTCTATACTTGAGTATTTTGGTGTATTTTTAGCTTTCTTTCTTTCTGTCATTTTCTCTAATATTTCATCTGTCATCCATGTTTGTTTGTTCTTGGTATTTCTTGTTGGTAAATTTTTACTTGATGTTTGAATACTTTTCTTTAGGCTTTCCCATTTATTGTCTATTTTCTCTTCTGGATTTTCCCTTCTGTATTGTTCCATGCATTCTATCATTAGATGTTCATATCTATTCCTTACATCTACAAGGTATTTTTGTTGTATGTCTGGTTGTTTTAGTGCTGATGCGTCTATCTGTGGTTCTTGGATTCCTCTATTTACTATCTTTTTAAGTTTGACATTTATTTTGCACATCACTGGATTATGGTCAGAGTTGATATCTGCACCTGGGTATGTTTTGATGTTTTTGACACTATTTCTAAATCTATTGTTAATCATAATGTAATCTATTTGGTTCCTCTTTCTGTCTCCAGGACTTTTCCATGTATATAATCTTCTATTTTCCTGTTGAAAGAATGTATTACATATGATCATATTGTTCTCCTCACAGAACTGTATAAGTCTTTCTCCTCTGTCATTTCTTGTCCCTAGTCAGAATTGCCCTACAATGTTCTTATGTCTTCCTTTTCCTATTTGTGCATTCATGTCTCCCATGACTATTAAAATATCTGTTGATTTTAATGGTTTGAGTAGTTGTTGTAGATCTTCGTAGTACTGTTCTATTTCTTCTTCAGTGTAATCTGTAGTCGGTGCATAAGTTTGTATAATGGCCAGATCAAACGGTTTTGCTTTGATCTTTAGCAACATCATTCTGTCATTATATGTCCAGTACCCGCTGATATATTTTTCTATTTATTTCCTGATCAGTATTCCTACCCCTCGTTCATGGTAATCTCCTCCTGAATATAAAACTGCTAGAAAATCTTAATGTTGGTGGAAAAGATCTAAGAATAGTAAGAAATATGTATTGGAAACAAACGGCTGCGATGAGAGTTAACAACACTATAGGTAAATTTCGAAAGATAGAAATGAGTGTCAGACAAGGTTCTGTAATGTCACCGGACCTTTTCTCCCTGTATACAGAATACGTTATGCGAAATATAGAAGATATGCCAGGAATAAAAGTGGGAGGATGCAATATAAATAACTTGAGATATGCTGATGACACAGTATTGATCACAGGAAGTGAACAGGAACTACAAGTCCTATTAGATAAAGTAGTGAAAGAAAGTGAAAACAAAGGCCTCAGTTTAAACTAGAAGAAAACAGAAATAATGGTTGTATCAAAGAGATATAAACCACCAAGATGCAACATAATAATTAATGACACAAAATTAGCACAAGTTGAAAAAGTGAAATATCTTGGCACCCTGTTAACATCAGAAGGTAGATGCTCAATTGAGATAAAGAGCGGAACAGCACAAGCCAAAATCAGCATTCCAATAAATGAGAACTGTTTTGTGCAACGGAAGACTTTCAATACAGATTCGAATTCGAGTGCTGAGATGTTATATCGAACCGATTCTTTTTTTATGGATGTGAGGCATGGACTGTAAACAAAAAAATTCAAAGTGAATTAGAGGCTACAGAAATGTTGTTTCTGAGAAGAATGATCAAAATACCATGGATAGCTAAGAAAGCTAATGCAGGGGTTCTCATTGATGCTGGCATGAAAAGATCAATCATATCAAACATTAGGGGCAGACAGTCAAGGTTTCTAGGGCATGTGCTGAGAAGAACACAGCTTGAACACTTAATAACCACTGGAAAGATCAAGGGGAGAAGAGATAGGGGATGACAAAGAGAAAAGTTACTGGATGGACTTATTTTGTGGCACGGTAGATCCTCACCAACCGAGCTTATTGACAACACAAGAGACAGAGAGCCGTGGAGAAACATGATCGCCTACGCCATTCGGCATGGTACTTGATTGATTGATTGATTGATTACACCATCACTTTATCGGAGCATGCAGTAGAAATGTTAGAGACAATGTAGAATAATGAATTCACTTGCTTAACTGATGATGATTATTATTGTTGTTGAATGGAAAAACAGTTTTCACTGGTACTGAACATGATTTTGTTAGTTACAGAAATATTTCTGAAATAGAATCAGTTGTGCTTAAAAAAATCAAACTTAATACAAAATATATGTTTATTAAAATCATACAACTCATTTCTCTACATCTTAGATTACAATGTAGTATTTGGTAAATTAGCTATTTTCAAATCTTTATGATTTTTTGGGATAATACATATAAGGAATCATAATATAGCAATAGCATATTTGTATATTGTATATTTTATGTATATTTTATTTGAAAGAAAATGTGTTGTTAATTCGAATAAAGAGATTGTGTGAATTAATTTGTTTTTAAAAGAAATCAAGTTTCTACTGTATCTACAATGGTTATTCTACAACACATATATTTAGAATCATAATTAGGTAGCATATCCTGAACAGGATGTAACAGCAATCATAGTCTTTTGAAACTTCTGTCGATCTTGAGCCAGTCTTCTTGCTTCTGTTATTGTCATGTCAGGTGGTCTTTGATGTCTTGTTTTGAACCAAGGTATTCAAAACTATTGACTCTTTCTAATTAGCTGTAGTTGACAATGATTGAGAACTTGCTAGTTTTTTATATTTAGAATACTAATTATAATACATGTACTCATGTACATACTGTATTATAGGGTTTGAAAGTTGCTTTTGTATAAAGAGTAATGATCAGATAATTTATTTATCCAGACCAGTGAAAATTCCAATTAGTAT
Source organism: Meghimatium bilineatum (assembly GCA_034231615.1). Taxonomy (NCBI): domain Eukaryota; kingdom Metazoa; phylum Mollusca; class Gastropoda; order Stylommatophora; family Philomycidae; genus Meghimatium; species Meghimatium bilineatum. The sequence goes on from CM067320.1 coordinate 34,388,078, forward strand.
GGAGTGTACTGTATATGTAAATTTGAGCACAAGGATGTTATATTGTACAAGTTCTTTTCTATGGGTGCGAGTCATGAATGGTAAACGAAGAAGCTCACAGTGAACTGGAGAATACTGAGATGTAGATATTAATAATAATTATAAAGCTAAGAAAACTAATGCAGAAGTCCTCAGAGGTGCTGGAGGAAGCAGACAGACAAGATTTTTATGAAGTGATTGGAGCAAAACTTAAATATTAACTGCAATAACCACTGGAAAATTCAAGGGGAGAAGAGATAGAGGAAGACAAAAAGGGAAGTTGCTAGATGAGTTGTCATTGAGTAGGAGAATGTCACCAACTGAACAACATGGAGAGTTGTAAAGAAACAACAATAGCCTATACCACTCAGAATATCACTTTATTGATGAGTTTTGGACTGTTTTATTACAATCTTTATTTTATATTTAAATATAATACGTCTCTTATTAAGCGTTAAAAAAATGTTGGTGCGTGATTTCTATTTTTACTGTCACCATTATTTCTAATTGTTCACTTGCTCTAATCTACCCTTTTACTATAGCTTATTTGAGCATAATCATTTGTTAATGCTAATTTCAGAGACACTAACATGGCAACGATTTGCAGAAAGTTGATTCATTGTTTGTCAAGCAAACATATATACTCAAGACAGAAAATATCCAACATATGTTTCATCAAGCCTGCTCCCTTCAAGACTTTGTGTTCTCTTGAGTTGGTAGTAAACACTCATCATGTTGTCCCATTTTGTTCTCAGACAACATCAAAACACTCTATAGGGAATGTAAAGAAGCAGGCTGAGGTAGGATTTGGAACTGGTGGGGACAAGTATGACACTCATCGCCCAAGTTACACGGATGAATCTGTGGATTTAATTGTGTCTGAGATAGTTTCAGATTCTAGCACAGCTCAAATAGCTGACCTAAAATATGATATTTTAGAATTAGGAGCTGGTACTGGAAAGTTGACAGAGCAACTCGTCAAGAAACTGCCAGGACATATGAAGTACTTAGCTACTGATCCATCTGAGAACTTTCTAGGCGTGTTAAAAGATAAGTGTCTGCCTATTGATATTGCCATTGCTAGTGCTGACAAAATTCCCCTAGAAGACAGATCAGTGAGCAACATTGTGTGTGCTCAAAGTTTCCATTGGTTCTGTGAGAAACAAGATCTGGAAAGCATTCATAGAGTCTTAGTACCTGGAGGGAAGCTTATCTTAATTTGGAACATTAAAAATTTTAATCATGAATGGATGGTGCCCATCTACGAACAGAGGATGGAGATAGTTAAAAAAATTGGTGGATCTACAGAGAATGTGATTAACACAATGGAGTGGTGGAAGGACTTTGAGTATTCACCTCTTTTCAAGCTGAAGTTATACAAATCTCTTTCTGGCATAAACCATCATGGAGATTTGGAGGCAGTTATTGCAAGCTTGGCTACATCTTCAACATTTAAAGGTCTCCCACAAAATGAACATGGTGCTTATATAGATGAGCTCCGTGAGATCATCAAAAACTGGCCAGGACTTGACCTAAGCAACATTACTATTCCATATACAACTGAACTTTATATTTATACAAAAGACTAAAAACTTTCTGGAAAAAGGAAATAAATATTTGGTTGTCATTAAGGACAGCTAAAAAGACAAAGCAAGAAGTGTTAAGATCAATAAACGCCAAAGAGGGCTGGCTCCTTAACAATATCCTAACAAGAAAGCTGTTTTGTTTTGGTCATATAAATAGATATAACAGCATGGAAAGATTAATAGCTGAAGGTAGAGTTAGAGGAGAAGACGACGATGGTGCAGTGATATATCAGATTACTTAAACATGTCTCTAGCTGTGGTAGATCAACTCGCCCAGAATCACAGAGTGTTCAGAGAATCCATAAGGAAGACCACATTCTGGAAATAATATGTCACATGATGATGTCATTAAAGAATGCTGTGTTGTATGAACTCAATAAATAGCAACTTTTATTGTACCTGTATAGAACACTGACAGGCAGAACATCTTATTATTCACCAGAAAATCAATAGTAAAAGAAAATTACCTCATCATTTTACTAAACATTTTTTGTATTCTCTGGGTGATACTCTTAACCTGTGATGTTCTTCTTTGTTTACATGGGAAATACAATAACACACAGTTTTCTAGAAACATAGATTTTTGTCTTTTGATGCGGTCCTTAAATAATTTGTAAAACTTCATATCTCAGGATTTTACTGTTTTGTATATGTTGAGAGGGGCAGAGTACATATTAGAAAGCCCAAGTACAATGAGGTCAATCCACTGCACCTTTTTAAACCTTTACTTAACCATGTAGTAAAAGGAAACGGCAGCTAGTAAATGTTGTAGGCCTATACATGTCTAGCTACCTTATCTTGTGAAACAAATTTCCAAAGAAGCAAGAAATCATAGCCATGACATACCAGTAGTGCACAATGTCAACAATTGGGGTGGTGGTGGGGGGGGGGGAGTGTGTAGTCTGGAAAAGTTTCACAGTTATTGACAAGAAGAGAGGTGGTTTGATAAAAGCTGACATCAAGGGGTTTATAGGTGAGTTGAAAGAAAAATTTCTGCCTTTCTACCCAGAGGTCAACTGACAAATCAAAACCACCTTTGGATCTGCTAGGAAGCTGTTGGAACAAGGTACTTCAAAGACAATAGATTCTGATGTTATGCATATCCCTCCACATACAGTTTTAACAGCCAATGTTTGATCTGTTCAGTGCTGTTCAGGTCAATCATAAGACCTCAATTTTTTTCCTGTTGCCAGGGTGCACAGACTGAGGTTCTTTAACTAAGATATACCACTGAAATCAACATTTTGACCATGAGTAGAGGAGTTATGGTTCATGTGGGTCAAATTTGGTCCACCAGGCCGTTTTTACTGGCCGGCCATGATGATTTAAAAGTACCGGTACTTGATTTATGGATGGAACAGGATACAGTCTGCCATAGTGTACCACCAAGAGGCAGAAGATATTGGAGAGCTGTAGCCAAGTACACTTTAAAGACTTTTAAAAGAATGGTTGTTGGCCCTAACACACATGAAAATAGCTAAATCTGGCTCACTTAAACAAAAAAGTTGCCCATCTGTGATTTAGATCCATAAACTATGACTGTATCTATCTATACACCTTATAGCTTACTGTGAAGCACAGATCCTCAAAAAACTTTCATTGTGTCCTATCTTTAGTTATAGGTTCCAGCTCTTTCCATGTTCTATCATGCCTTTGTATGCATTTAATTCTTTCCTCTGGATATTTCTTGGTCTTCCTCTTTCCCTGTGGGTTGCTGACCATGCGTGTCTTACAATGCTGTTTTGTAATAGTCTACTTAATGTATGTTCTGTCCATCTGCGACTGTATTTATTTCCTTAGTATTTTCCTGCACTAGAGTTATTTGCGTGAGTTCTTCATTGGTGATCTTGTTTAAGATTTCAAACCTTCTATTCTATGCATGCATCTATCTTCTTATTGTTCTTCTTTAAGCGTTCGCTATCTGATAACCAATATGAAAGTTTGTATGATTTCCTTTGTGAAGTATGTTTGTGTTGATGGTTTCACAACAGAGCTACATTATTTTGTGCCTTCCTGCCCAGCACATTAATTTTCGGCATGTTTTTAATTCAGGTGAGCTTCCCTAACCTGTGTCAACCTTCTTATCTGTTGCAAAGCGACATATGTGTATCGATTCTGCACCATGACAGCTTATCACCCACTGTGCCCCTTGACTTTACAGGCAAAAACATGTCGTGGGGTGGCAGTCTCAGAGGAGGTGGTAATCAGGGATTTAGGCTTGCGTTGACTATGTTTATCTCACACAAGGTGTTCCCTGCCTGTGGTCTTGTCCGTCATAATTAGACTTATTGTCCCTGTGTCATTTGGTACTGAACCTTTTCTATATGCATGGTTACATTATAGGAAACACTCCACAGTAGAGTTGGGCTTGAGTTCGTTCACTGTCTTAGCTGAGATATTGTGAAGAACTCTCGTCCAAGTATGAGCATCTACATATATTTAGGGGTACCAGAAGACATTTGCTGCTTCTGATGTTTTACAAGAGTTTTAAAGTTTCTTCTTGAAAGCAACTAGAGGCTTGTTCTCGAGCTGAACATTACTTTAGTTACAATTTCCATATAGCATTTTCTCCATTCTATTTGTACATGGCGCTGCCCTCTAGTGCCATGCTGCCCTCTCATTGTAAATATGAGCTTGGAATATGACAGCCTGGCATTTCAGGCCAGATGCTGTCTTTGACTTTTGATAGTTTTTTTGGCTTTGGGGAACGAGAGGTTTCATTTGAAGATCTTGTTTGTCATATGCAAACAAATCTCCTCCCTTCTCAATCTACACTGCCCGGACATGATCCATAAAGCCTTAACCTGACTGCTTCATATGAGCTTTGAATCAGTCCGTTTTCTGTTTTCAGGGAGCACTTGAAGAGCACCCCATTTCTTTGCACCACACAAGCATCCATTGATGTGCGTAGTTTTCTAGTTGTCTTTTTTTTATATTGTACTCCATGTCTGAGCCACAAAACAGCACCAATGTAACATTTGAGGTCAATATACTTAATTTTGTATTTGATGTAATTTCATTTGATTTCCATATATTTTTAATATAGTTATTTGTCATGGATTCCGCACTCACAATACATTGTGTATTTCATATTTTTGTACTGTATCTCTAAAACTTGGTTTTGAATATTATTTCATTTGAATAAATTATTTCGAGTTTGACTATTGCCTTATTTTGTTATCTTGCTTTGAGACATCATCATGAGCATAATCATTTGTTGATGCTTATTTCAGAAACACTAAAATGACAGCAGTTTGCAGAAGGTTGATTCAGTGTTTGTCAAGCAATCTATACTCAAGACAGAAAATATCCAACAAATTTTCCTTCCAGCATTTTCCCTTTAAAAGTCAGACTTTACAATATCTTGATGCAAGCACTTATCATATTGTTTTATTTTGTTCTCAGGCAGAATCGGAAAAGTCCATCGGAAATATAAAGAAGCAAGCTGAGATAGGGTTTAAGACTGGTGGTGACCGTTATGATACGTATCGTCCAAGCTACACAGATGAATCTGTGGATTTAATTGTGTCAGAGATAGTGTCTACATCAAAGACAGCTCCACAGACTGGTATAAAATATCATGTGTTGGAACTAGGTGCTGGGACAGGAAAGTTGACAGAGCCTCTCAGCAAGAAGCTGTCAAAGAATATGAAGTATTTGGCATCAGAACCATCTGAGAACTTCCTTGAAGTGCTGAAATCTAAAGGTTTAAATGTTGATGTTGCAATTGCGACAGCTGACAACATTCCCCTTGAAGATAAGTCTGTTGCTAATGTTGTTTGTGCTCAGTGTTTCCATTGGTTTGCTGAGAAGGAGAACCTGGAAAGCATTCACAGAGTACTAGTACCTGGTGGGAAGCTTATAATGATTTGGAACATGAAGAATTTTGATCATGAATGGATGAATTTTGTATATGAACAACGAAAGGAGGTTATTAACAAAGTGGAAGGATCTATGAAATATCTGGTAAATACCATGGAGTGGCGTAAAGATATAGATCAGTCAAAAGATTTCAAATTGCTATGGAACAAGTATCTACCAGGTATACATTTCAAAGGAGATTTAGAGGCAATTCTAGCTAATCTAACTACAGTTTCTGCATACAACGCACTTCCTGAAGCAGAGCGCCTTGCATATGTTGATGAACTTCGGCAGATCATAAAAAAGTATCCAGGTCTTGATCTGAACAACATTGACATGCCCTACACAACATTGATTTATGTCTATGAGGCTCAGTAGATAAATTACTTTAACCATGACATTTTGCCATAACCAGATTTTATTATTATACTTTTTATTATTTTTATTGGGTCAAAGGGCAGGAGTCTCTTCTTCTGTGTTTGTTCTCAAATGGACATTTTTTTGTATTGTAAACACAGTATACTTATTTTCTTCTGTAGAAAAAACAAACCTTCACACACACAGAGGGAGAGGGTGATATAGAAGTATATGTATATTCACCAAGAGCTGACTGGTGTATCAAAGACAATATAAATATATATGTATGTATATGTTCCAATGATTAACTGCAGTAGACTTATATATTGTTACTTGTTGAAAATGAATAGGCCCTATACATTTCGTAGATATAGTCACTTTAGAAATACATATATACATCCTTGAGATGACCATGCATTCCATGTTTCATGATTGAATGATGTTACCAAGTGTTTGATGATTGAATGATGTTACCAAGTGTTTGATGATTAAATGATGTTACCAAGTGTTTGATGATTAAATGATGTTACCAAGTGTTTCATGTTCCATTATTGCACATCCGTATGTGTTTTGTTCTTTTATTCTTTGTCATTTTACCCGTGTGACAACTGGGTCCTGGACTTCTAGTTCAGGGCGCAAAGAATACGACCGTTGTCTTCTTTCCATGCATGTCGTAGCAGGCGACCAAGGAAAGTTGGGGGATGCTGACAATCTGTCACCCGTGGGGACACAATCGTCATTGTCACTGCATGTCTTGTCTCGATTTCTTACTTTTGTCTTCCATCAAATAATCCCCTTAGATAGCGATGAGATGCAGGCCAGAGGACATTGCACTTTTATCCTTTTGTAGCAGACTCCAAGATTGTGGGAGATGTTGGGCGTATTGTTGCTGCAAATGATCCAGAAACTCTGACAAGAATAATTGGCCCGATGGTGTATGCTGAGCTCATGGCAGGACGTGGATGGTGTATGTTGAGCTCCTGGCAGGACGTGGAGGGTGTATGCTGAGCTCCTGGCAGGACGTGGATGGTGTATGCTGAGCTCCTGGTAGGACGTGGGTGGTGTATGCTGAGCTCATGGCAGGACGTGGATGGTGTATGCTGAGCTCCTGGCAGGACGTGGATGGTGTATGCTGAGCTCATGGCAGGACGTGGATGGTGTATGCTGAGCTCCTGGCAGGACGTGGATGGTGTATGCTGAGCTCATGGCAGGACGTGGATGGTGTATGCTGAGCTCATGGCAGGACGTGGATGGTGTATGCTGAGCTCCTGGCAGGACGTGGATGGTGTATGCTGAGCTCCTGGCAGGACGTGGATGGTGTATGCTGAGCTCCTGGCAGGACGTGGATGATGTATGCTGAGCTCCTGTCAGGACGTGGCTGGTGTATGCTGAGTACTGGCAGGACGTGATGATCCTAGGAATACTGCAGTACTGGAATACCTTCCATCGGTGATTAAACATTCATACATAAATACAACTAACACAACCATACATAAATACAACTAACACAACCATACATTAAAGATAACCTTATGTTAGTCCGAGTGCTCCCTCGTTTACTCTTGATATCTGATTCAGAGTTCGAGGCAAAGCATGCTCTTACGTTAAACAGTCTTAGGAAACGAATACCAAAAACACTTGGGAAAGTCAAGACGATCAGTCTGTTGTTGACCACATTATTATCCTAATGTTTGGATCACAGAAATACTGTTATAATACCGTTATTTCAATGTCTCAATGATGTGAGCAACTGCTTTCATTTGTTTGTTTGTTTTAGAACCACAGGAATTGCAAGCGATTAGCTCTTACTTCCTATATGGAGTTGGGTGATTTTTCTGAGCTTACTTTCATACCAAAGGAGACTTCAGTTTTTTGCTTAGTGCACTGCCTATTGAAGGAGCATTCTACTCAGGTGGGGTCTAATTGTATAGATGACATGCTATGAAGCTTCCATAAGAGAGCCTCAATACAACGGCATGTCATCTACTAAGGTTTTCTATTGCATAGGTGGTTTGTCTAATGGGCCCATTGGTGAGACTCACAGATTCAACCACATGCATATATATATATATATAGTGTAATAACACCGTTATTTCAATGTCTCAATGATCTGAGTAAATGCTTTAACTACAGAAAGATAAAGTCACGTGGCCTAGCTTATGATCATATTGGAAAAATTATAGGCCATTAAGTTTGGGTTTTGCTGATTTTTATTTCTCCCTGTTTAACACCTGCGGGATTTTTGTCGTTTTGCTGGCTTGCCACAAAAGTTAACTATGAAATATTTTTGTGGTAGATTTTCCCAGTTCAATAAGTCACAAGTAGAGGTTAGCTTGTATATTAGAAGGTGGCTACATACATGTTTTGTTCTGTATCTAATTTCTCGGAGAGAAGAAAACATTGGATGTATTTTCTAGCTTCTAGTGAGGATCACATTTCTCCACGATGAACTATTATCAGACCGCTGTAAATATGGTATGTTGTTGTACATCTTTTAGCTGCTTAAGTTGTCAAAATCAATTATATTTGTGTTTTGTTTATTTAAATGTTAGTAAAACGACAGCTTAAGATACCACCCCTACGCTTAACGGCAAGTGTGAATGCGATCAACAATCATTCACCTGGGGATATACAATAGACAATACTAAATTAAAAGTTCAATTTTCCACGCTATTGTTGTGTATTAGAAAACACAGCGTTATGACTATTATTCATTGACCAACGGCATACCAAAGTAGGATGTGAAATTCGTCACAGCATACTGCAGTCACAATACACATTTTGATGATAATATATGTCTACGTTCAATGTAATGAGTTCAAGGTTCATGTATACTGCCATAGACATCTAGATATAGGAAATACAATCTAATTGTTCATGTGTACCGCCATAGACCTCTAGATATAGGAAATACAATATAATTGTTAATGTGTACCGCCATAGACCTCTAGATATAGGAAATACAATATAATTGTTAATGTGTACTGCCATAGACCTCTAGATATAGGAAATACAATCTAATTGTTCATGTGTACAGTCATAGACCTCTAGATATAGGAAATACAATCTAATTGTTAATGTGTACAGCCATAGACATCTAGATATAGGAAATACAATCTAATTGTTCATGTATACCGCCACAGACATCTAGATATAGAATCTAATTGTTCGATGCAATATCCGTGTAATGCCGGGGCCCGAAATGGGAGTAAAAATAGAAATACTTTTAATTGCCAGAGGTAAGTGTTGTAAGAGATGAATAAAGATGTTTGCGGATTGAGTTAGCTGTCCCGTTCCATAGAGGGTCAGGTCAAACTGACCAATAGGCCATGCTGAAGTCGGATGTACCAGGCCGAAAGGCACATATAACGTATCATAGCTGTAAACCATGACATAATTCCATCCATTATCTAAGCTACGTTCTGATAATCTGTAGAAGTGTACGAATTAACGAAGAACAGGAAGTCTGGTTCACGAAATTTGAACTAAGAATAGTAGCCTCCTGTTCTGCCATGCATTTCGTAAGAGACGACCGAGGATGTTGGATTGAAGATGGCTACCACATCTTGTAGAAGGCTAAAGTGACTAAAAAAGCGTCGTCTTGAAGTCATGTGCGCTTTACCAAGAAAGGAGGGGTGATAGGAAAATAAAATATGGTCTGTTGAGACGGCTCCGAACCTAAGAGTTCCGTGGATGACCTGAAGTTAATTACATCGTTCATTGAAGATATTGCTTTTGTAACCTGATGACTGATTGAAAAAAAACAATCAAGATTAGCCTTATGCGCAAAAAGATAGCCACAGCAATAATTACAGCAACTCTCAAATCCAAAAGGGAACCTGATCACCCTGACAAAATAAAACATTATGTTTATCATTAGCTCGCCAGATGGGACCAGGTATCCAGCTACACACAGAACATAACAGATACCACAAATACAAAATTGGCACACCAAGTCTGTACACTTGTAATATCAACTTAATGACAGCCCAGCATATGTTGAAGACCTGTCAAATAACTAACTATAAATAGAGAATCACATGATCATGTGTTATCTACCTCCATGAAAAAAAACAACGTTGTGGCACTGTCGGGAATTTGGCGCTGACTTATACCTTTATCAAAGTTCTTTTACAAAAAGAAACGAAGAAGTAGAAGAAAGGTGCAGAAATCGCAACCCATCTATCCTTTCAGTTCGAAGACCGGAAATCTAACCTCACGGACATGTAGCCCATTTATAAACTACAACAGAATCAGATTTCCGGACTATATCTTGCTTATTTGACATAGATTTTGAAAATAAATGCATAAGAGGAATGTGGGTAAAAGTCAACAGCTAAAATACTGAAGTATCCGAATGGTAATAGTATTGGTGCTTCCATCAATAAGTAATACAAGCTGGTCATATCACGGTTAGTATGATGGTCATATCATGAATAGTATGATGGTCATATCATGAATAGTATGATGGTCATATCATGAATAGTATGATGGTCATATCATGAATAGTATGATGGTCATATCATGAATAGTATGATGGTCATATCATGAATAGTATGATGGTCATATCATGAATATTGACATGGATTAGTGTTGGCTCCTACATTTTTAAAAGTATGGCAGGCACAATTCAAGTGTATAGACGGCACAATTCAAGTGTATAGACGGCACAATTCAAGTGTATAGACGGCACAATTCAAGTGTATAGCAAACCTTGACAGGGACGACAAGGGTCACCCCAGTTGGGGACTACAAAAGCAATCAATAGATGGATGACAACCGATATAAATTTATTTAACGTAGGGCCTTTGTCAGAGCTTGCCCAGGGCACCATAATACATAGTTTCATAGTTGGTCGTCTTTCTGTACATGATCAAGAGATTAAAGCGTTGGTTTCACATTCGTGAGGTTCAGAGTTTATCTCCCGGTAAACGACTGGATGTTTTTATTACAAATCTGGGATCTCCCAAGCGTAGTAGTTAAGTCGTTGGCTTTGTGCTCAAGAGGTCACCGTTAAGAATCCCACTCACGATATCTTGTTTATAATGTGAACTTTTCCAGAGATTCTCGGGGATTATTGCTGGAAGCTAATGGATTATCTACCAGTTATCCTGTAAATCTTAAAGACAGGAAGTACAGGACAACATAGCAACTGGGAAGTATATTCACAGACAACGGAAAATTAAACACAGAGATTGAGACAAGATGCCAGAAAGCAAACACATTGACATACCAGCTATGACCATTACTGCCCAACCCAAAGATCAAGATGAAAGTCAAGAGACAGATGATAAACTATATTTGTATGCCAACACTTGCTATCAATGCCATGGCGCTGACAGCAGCTCAGCAGAGAAAACTTACAGCATGTGAGATGAAATGCCTTAGAAAAGCCGCAAGAGTGACCAAACTAGACAAAATGAGAAATGATAAAATCAGAAGAATCAGTATGACCATGCTCAGAATGCATCGAGAAACAACAAATAAAATGGTTTGGACACCTTATGAGAATTAATGTTATAACCAACTACCGACAAAAATATATAACATAAGAATATCTGGAATCAAGGTCAGAGGAACACATAGTTAAAGATGGATAGATAACATCAAGACAACACTAAACAAATACGAATTCAACGCAGACAAGTTGACACATCTAGCCTTGAATAGACAACTAAAGTTCTCGGCCACAAACCCTAAGCTTAACGGAAAATGTGGATATTCTGACCATCATCCAGCTGGGAATAGACAATAGACTTCTTCAAAGTAGTTGGAGCAGAAGATTTCATTTTGTCAAGATATGGATTTCTTTTCTGTTTTTATTTCTGGATATTTTATGTAAATTCAACCCCCACCGTTCTTTACTGCTCTGTTTGCCGATCGAAGGGTATATTGGCCTACTTGTCTCCACGCTTCTCTGGCATACATATCTTCAACCATGTTGCATACTATTGTTTTCTTTTGGAGAATATTCAGTTCTCTAATAGTGTATTTGTTGTTTATGGCGATTCTGATAGTGAGATTTGGGTATTGCTCCCACGGAACTGGAAAAAGTGTTGGTGATATCTCACTTGTTATGTCTGGTAGTTCATCCTTATATTTTCTGTTTAGTTTTTTGGATCGGTGTATAAAACTGCTCCTCTTCAGTCTTCCACTGGCTAGGTCATCGTATCTGGCCCTCATTGGATGTGCTGGCATGCTATTGTACTTTTCTGCATGTACCATGGTCTTAGTGTCTCGCTTGTATGGTAAGGGGGTGATGCCTGTAATTTTTTCCATTTCATTTATGGGAGAGGTCTTCATGGACCCTGTGATAAGGCGAAGTGCTTGATTTTGTACCTTGTTCAGGGCTTGTAGATGGGAGTTAACTGCTGAAGTCCATGCTGTTGATCCATATTCTAGTACTGGTATAATTGCACCAGTATATACCTTCTTCAAAGTTACCTCGTTGGCCCCCCAGTTTGTTCTTGCCAATTTCCTTAGGAATGCAAGTTTCTTTCTTGCCTTTGCCTCTATTATCTTAAAGTGAGGCCTCCATGTCAGTCTCTTATCTAGCGTAGTGCCCAGGTACAGTCAGTTCTTCCTGTAGGTTTTGAAGTGTATTGGTCCAATATGGTGCATAATTCTTCCTAATTTAATATAAATTCTGCTAAACTTATGCTACGGTGCATATCATCACAAGTTGTTTTTTTTCATATCGACGTTTACAACGTGGAATTATCTATTCATTTTCCAGAACGACCAAATATAATATTAACAACATTGTATTGAATAAAAAAAATATTATATCTACTTGGAAGTAAACAGAACACCTGATGTAAACATCACGGACATATCATTGGATTTAATAATTTGTATGCTTAAATCGTGCATAAATTCGTAATGTCACACTTTACGCGTGTTAAAGATACTGAAAATGGATTATTCACCGTGAAACGATTGTTCTTGCAATAGGAACAAACACATGTCGTCAGTCAGACGTTGAAGGTAATGCGTGCTGATCGTTTCTGTAGGTCATAATCATCTGTGCGCCTCGAAGGTATCGAATCCTATCAGTGATACTTTAAATACTTCCCTCAACCGTAGTCTGAGCATGCTATCAATTGACGTGTCTACGTTCAGCAGAGGTTAGTTAAACAACTGCAGTAAGATCGACATATTCATCTTTAATTCACCGATTATAGATGTAAGTTTGCTATCTCACTACTATCAATGGTAGTATGTCCTGGACAGTAGTAATGTCCGGTAGGCTCGTACAGGCTATAGAAGCTGTCCATTCATATCGATACATGCCATTTTCGGTCTATCAAAGTACAGACTGAAATCGGTTATCCTTTTTCTCTTCTCCATTTTTTTTCTTGAACTGCTGTTGATTAGCAGGGTTTTGTCTGGAGAACGGAGTGAGTTCTATTATGGTCTACAGCTTCACATAAACATTTACCCTCTCTGTCAGACACATCCGACTTCATCGTGAATTTTGGATCACTTTTGACCGGTAGGAAGGGATAGCTAACTCCACCCCAAACCTCATTAGTCCCTACTGTGAGATGCATATAAGATCATAATATTGCTATTATTTCTCTATATCTTTCTCTATCCACGGAGCATAGATTCACAAGAAATCTCTTTAATCTTTTCCTATCTTTAGCTATTGCCCCCAGCTCTTTCCATGTCTTACCAATATTTTCAGCATCTGTACCTATAACTCTTATAATTCTATAACGGGAATTGAACCAATATAAACGTACGAATATTAATGTATTATGTTTGTGTTCCTGGGGATACTTAAATACTTGTTCGCTGATGTTGCAACAGTCCTTGTCTCGATTGGTCCGTTCTCAGTGACTTGAGTATACAGATTAAATGTCTTGACGAAGTTACATCTTTTTTTGGGGGGATGTGGTTGGTCAAGTATGGAAACATGTTTACTTGAGTTGCAAGGCGATTCGGTGCCGCTAGAACGAACCTGGTTCAATTCTCGTAAGCTGTAGGAATTATTTTCATTTGTCCTCATGCTTCCTACTTGAATTTACAAAATAATTGCATGAATTTCAGTCAAATCGTTGCAGAGTTATGTATTTTTAAACAACCACACACATTTCGAAAGACACTATTGTATCAGCGCTGCAAAGCAGTGACATCGACTAAACCGTCGAGCACTGTTTCTAACTTATGCACGGTATTCGGCGATGAAGAAACAATTAAATATAATAAATTCACCCCATATCACTTCATTGACACACCCATTAAAATATATATTAGCTACTCCTCTGATACCAGTATCCCAGGATTACTATTTCCTGCAGGAACCACAAAAACACTTTTGAGCCAACTGTCTCATCATTATTCTAACAGATTTGTTGACCAATCCGCAGTACTGACACATTTAGCATTCTCCGTCACATAGGAGTCTACCACAAAATGATAAAAGTGCAATGTCCACTAGTCTGCATATCTTCTACATCCACGGGGATCATTTGATAGAAGACAAAAGTATGGCATTGAGACATGGCATGTAGTGACAAATGATGTATACAATTATGTCAATGTTCTACACCATTTAAAGATTATATTATATGTCTATAAAATTATGTCAATGTTCTACACCATTTAAAGACTATATGTCTACTGTATCAGTGCCGTATTTAGACTTGATTAAGACCTTTAAGCTATTTGAGATATCTACTCCCTTTAGAAGTCCAGATATTATATGTCAGTGCCAAATATAATTTTTTTGGGGCCCCCAAAACAGTAGCGGCCCAAAGCTATAGCTTGTTCAGCTTATACGTAAATCCTGCCCTGTACTGTATAGCCTGTCCTAAATCCCACGAAAATATTAAATTATATGCCTACTGTATAATCTGTCCTAAACCCCGAGGAAAGATTATATTTTATGTCTATAACAGTGGCGTACCGAGAGTTCTATTATGGTCTACAGCTTCACATAAACATTTACCCTCTCTGTCAGACACATCCGACTTCATCGTGAATTTTGGATCACTTTTGACCGGTAGGAAGGGATAGCTAACTCCACCCCAAACCTCATTAGTCCCTACTGTGAGATGCATATAAGATCATAATATTGCTATTATTTCTCTATATCTTTCTCTATCCACGGAGCATAGATACACAAGAAATCTCTTTAATCTTTTCCTATCTTTAGCTATTGCCCCCAGCTCTTTCCATGTCTTACCAATATTTTCAGCATCTGTACCTTTAACTCTTATAATTCTATAACGGGAATTGAACCAATATAAACGTACGAATATTAATGTATTATGTTTGTGTTCCTGGGGATACTTAAATACTTGTTCGCTGATGTTGCAACAGTCCTTGTCTCGATTGGTCCGTTCTCAGTGACTTGAGTACACAGGTTAAATGTCTTGACGAAATTACATCTTTTTTTGGGGGGATGTGGTTGGTCAAGTATGGAAACATGTTTACTTGAGTTGCAAGGCGATTCGGTGCTGCTAGAACGAACCTCGTTCAATTCTCGTAAGCTGTAGGAATTATTTTCATTTGTCCTCATGCTTCCTACTTGAATTTACAAAATAATTGCACGAATTTCAGTCAAATCGTTGCAGAGTTATGTATTTTTAAACAACCACACACATTTCGAAAGACACTATTGTATCAGCGCTGCAAAGCAGTGACATCGATTAAACCGTCGAGCACTGTTTCTAACTTATGCACGGTATTCGGCGATGAAGAAACAATTAAATATAATAAATTCACCCCATATCACTTCATTGACACACCCATTAAAATATATATTAGCTACTCCTCTGATACCCACATTCCTGTACGTATTTATGTTCAACATACACAATCTCTCACGTATTATGTAACACTTATTTACAACATTTAATCTTACATCTATATTGATTTCAACGTACGTCATACAAAATCACAATGAAGAGGTTATCGGGAAAACAGGACGCAGTTGTTCGTGCACGCATTTATGCTCGTATATAAAGAAAACTATGTAAGTTTAACGTAAATATCGTTTGTCGTTGCATTGTTGACATATGCACGCTGCTGTTGCAAATGTGCTTGGCACAATCCTTGAATCAAAACAATTCATCAGAATGCTCGCTGATACTAGTCGCTTATTTTGGATGGTGGGGCTGATCGTTGGTCACTTTGTTAAAATATGGTTCGCCAACAAATGATAGCACGGAATAAACAACCAACCAGCACAACGCTAACAAATGGTAGCACGGAATAAACAACCAACCAGCACAACGCTAACAAATGATAGCACGGAATAAACAACCAACCAGCACAACGCTAACAAATGATAGCACGGAATAAACGTCCAACCAATACAGATATATGACGACGTTTGAGATCAGCACGCACTACTATTCCGAAGAAGGACTCATTTGATGCCAACAACACACAAAAAAACCATATGATACAGTACTGAAGACTGGTGGGACATACATTTAGAAGACCAGAGTTATCATTATAAGAAGGGCATTGCTCTGCAATCTTTATGGAAAGAGAAAAGGAATACCAAGAATGGTTTATGTGCTGAAAGGTTGGATATAACATGAAAAGAAATGAGATATATAATTAAAGATAAGAAAACATAGAGTAGATGCATTGGGACAGCCACGCTGCATATATTTGAAATATTTACACATGCCGATGATGCTGAAAATCCCGTTAGCTATGAGCAGGTAGCTCTTGACAGCTCAAAACCTATCTGACAAAAGCATGTCTTACTTCTTTGAGTATTCCAGGATGGCCGCCTAATGCTAGGAGTGCTGCACATTTCTGGGCCAACTATCTCAATATTCTTATATCATATTCTTTTCCCTAACCACGACTGATTGCATAACTGACATCGGCCATCTCCTATGAGTCTTCTAAATGACAAAGGTGCATTGACCTGCATCTTTTCGTCATCCATGGAGACCATTTGATAAGAATGACAAAAAACCCCTTTTGATGTGATCAGGTAGTTCTTGACAATATATAGTCTTTCAAATAAAAGCACGGTTTCTTTTTAGTTGCGTAATTGAGGTGTCATCCGAACTCATGTAAGAACGGTCTCAAAGGTGTGGTTGTGTAAGGGAGCTTTATGGATGCGTGTTTAGTTCTCGAAGGGAGACATTACACTGCGCCAGTATCCCAGGATTACTATTTCCTGCAGGAACCACAAAAACATTTTTTAGCCAACTGTCTCATCATTGTTCTAACAGATTTGTTGACCAATCCGCAGTACTGGCACATTTAGCATTCTCCGTCACATAGGAGTCTACCACAAAATGATAAAAGTGCAATGTCCACTAGTCTGCATGTCTTCTACATCCACGGGGATCATTTGATAGAAGACAAAAGTATGACATTGAGACATGACATGCAGTGACAAATGATGTATACAATTATGTCAATGTTCAACACCATTTAAAGATTATATTATATGTCTATAAAAATTATGTCAATGTTCTACACCATTTGAAGACTATATGTCTACTGTATCAGTGCCGTATTTAGACTTGATTAAGGCCTTTAAGCTATTTGAGATATCTACTCCCTTTAGAAGTCCAGATAATATATGTCAGTGCCACATATAATTTTTTAGGGCCCCCAAAACAGTAGCGGCCCTAAGCTATAGCTTGTTCAGCTTATACGTAAATCCGGCCCTGTACTGTATAGCCTGTCCTAAATCCCACGAAAAGATTAAATTATATGCCTACTGTATAATCTGTCCTAAACCCCGAGGAAAGATTATATTTTGTCTACTATATAACAGTGGCGTACCGAGAATGGTGCGGGGGGTGCGGCCGTACCATCACCAAGGCTTGAGGGGCATCAAAATGTCCCTCAAAATAATGAAAACTGTTAAATGGGGTTTAAGTGCCTTTGCCGTGCCAAAGTTTATCCCCCACACCATTAAAAAAATAACATGTTTTTTTATTAAGCCCATTTATTTGACAATTAGGCAATAACACATTTTTGGCATATATTATAAAACATTAAAATTAAAATTAATTAATAAGTAAAACTAGTTCCTCTCGAAAGAAGACACTCCCACAATTTACTTCAAAATTCTGTTTTAGGCTGTAAGAAAAACGAAAAATAAGATTCAGTTTCGATTGTCATTTCATTCAGTCGCTCACTTAGCACTGTAAAAGTCTGTCATAAGTAGTCTTTGAGTTCGATCACAAATCAAGTTTATTTCTAGCATTCTAGCGTTGAATGCTATGATTCAACGACAACGATTCTATCTTCGATAAAGATCAAACATTTAAATCACGTTTTAAACTTTGGCAGGCACAATCAGGCTCGTGTTTCAGCGCATAATAAAGTCATATAACCTAACTATAACCAGTGAAGAAATCAGAAAGTGAAAAAGTGTAAAAAAAAGGTTGTGTACAAGTGCATTCTGGATATTAGAAAAAAACAACTCCTTAAGCGTGAGCTAATTTTAAAGAATTTAAGGAAATTTAAAGTGAACTAGAATTTAAAGAAAAGGACCAAATGCCTTTGGAATTACTTGCCTTCATTCAGAAACATTGAACAATTTTCATTCAGAAAAGTGAATTTATAATTTTAAATTTAAATTTTAAAATTTATTTCTGTCTTTGATAAAAGTGGATAAAATCGATGATAATAATTAACGTGTAAAATTTTACTCTGATTTTAAAAAAAAGAAAATGATTTTCGGGTCATCAAAATCCTCATCGCACCGGGCAGCACTTACCCTAGGTACGCCACTGCTATATAATCTGTTGTAAACATCAAGACACAACAAAAGACCCGACAGAAACAAAATGAAAAACAGCAGGTATTTCACACGTGGATAAATCAATGGCACGTTGAGTAACGAAATCATTACATTTACATTAAGTGCAACACCTGCACTAGAGTTTCTACACAAAAAAATTATTAACGATCAATTTTTAATATAACAGTGCATTGCTGATATAATCTTTAACAAAGCATACATCTGCATGAATTCAATCCGATTACGCAAATTGTTCGGTAAGGTCTTGGGGAAGAAGTGGTAGACTGCAACCAGCAGTGTCCCATAGTGACGGTTAGAAGGACATACTTCAGCGATGGTATGTTAATTGTGATATAAGTATTTTTTTAAGTGAAGAACTAAGACGTCATGGACCACACGACGGTAATTTCTAATAAAATTATTGCAATGCCTTTCATGTAATACTATAAATGTTCAATAAATTAGTTATGCGAGCAAGAATATATATTTACACTCTAGGCTCAAGGAACGAAACCTTCCAATAAACATTCAAAATTATTGACTAGTATTCACTGTAAGGAGATGGTAAGCGAGAAATATTTTTGAAATATCAAGTAACATATTCTGCCCAGAACGTTGTCTTCGTCGTGTATACTCTGAACGTCTCTCTGTTCCGGGCAAGCAGGCCTGCGTTGGCCAGACCCACGTGCATACCTTCTTCGATGTCGCTGGTTCAGCGTCTTCTTGGTCTTCCTCTTCTTCTCTCATCTGGCACTCTGCCTTCTAGAATCAGCCTTTCGATACCATCATGTCGCTTTAAGTGTTCAATTCTTTCTTATGATGGTATTTAGAAGCTATCCTTCATTTAGTTTCAGTAATTTCAAAACTTTAATTTCTAGTTTTTCTCTGTCCATGATATTAGTATACTCTTTCTGTAGTACTTCATTTCAAATAAATTTATTCTTTTGGATATTGTCTTGTTTAAAGTCCATGTCTCGCATCCATATGTTGCCACTGGGAAAACACATAATCTTAAAAGTATTACTTTAGTGTCGTTATTACTACTTTGCATTAACTTTCTAATTTGTGTTAATTTGAATGTTACAATTGCGAGTTTTCTAATCTCGAGTGAACAATCTCTGGAACTGTTTATATTTGTTCCCTGATATTCGAATTTGTTTACACATTCTAGTTCTATATTGTCTATGCTGATTATTGATTTGATCTTTGTTTTGTCTGTTGTCATAATTTGTGTTTTCTGTGCGTTTAGATATACATTTTGGATCTCGTTGTGAATAGCTGTTTCAGTCCATCAGGATGTGTAGTAAGGAGGACTGTGTCATCTGCATATCTTATTTCTGGAATCTTGTATCCACCGATATTTATTGGATGAAAAACATTTTCCTCTAGTTCTTCTCTTACATTTCTCATTATATTATCTGCATTGATTTTAAAAAGATAAAGGGATAGAGTGAACCCCGGTCTCACTCCACTTTGAACAGCAAACCATTCAGAAGTTTGACCCTCCACTCTTACTGCTGCTTGTTGTTCGTGATATAGTGTTTCTATAAGATGTATTAGATCTTTGGGGAAGTCCATGTCTCATATGATGGACCATATAGCTGGTAATGTTTAACACAATAAAACGACTTTGTGTAGTCTATGAAACACATATGTAAATCTAAGCTGTATTCTCTACATTTCTCAATTATATTTCTCATGTCTTTTGTTCCTGTTCCTGCTCGAAAACCGACTGGA
Organism: Meghimatium bilineatum; assembly: GCA_034231615.1. Classification (NCBI taxonomy): domain Eukaryota; kingdom Metazoa; phylum Mollusca; class Gastropoda; order Stylommatophora; family Philomycidae; genus Meghimatium; species Meghimatium bilineatum. The sequence goes on from CM067320.1 coordinate 34,408,376, forward strand.
ACTTCATGAATTTCTGTTTCTAATTTGCGTTGTATTCTTTTCATTCTGATCTGCAGTAGTATTTTTCTGGCTTGACTAATTAGTGCTACTGTTTTATAGTTGGTACACAGTTCAAGGTCTCCTTTCATTATTGAAATAGAACACTCAATTGTATTTGACAAAGTTGGAGTGATTGAACTAATACAAAGAAAGCAGAACAAATCAAATAATTTACACAAATACATGGCAACTGTTGACATACACCCTGATATAGCCAAGGTTGGCTAGTTTCCATGGTTGATAGTCGTCTATCCTTCCGGAATGAGAAATTAAGGGGGTGAGAGGGGGTGAAGAAGATAAGAAGAAAGTAAATTATGGATTGATAATATTAAAGACTAACCAGAATACAGCTTTCCACATTCAAACTAGGAACTCAGAACAAAGAGGCATGACGGGATTTTTGAAAATGGCAGCCCTATGACCCTTAATGGTTATTTGACTTATGATGACATGTACTCTGTCTCGTCCAAAAAATTAATCTCCAAACTCCAATATTTGAATATGCACATGCTTTAAAGAAGTCAAGAAAGAAATAAATAACAAGCTAAAAATCCAAAATCCTGATACCTGCATGAAGTTATCCTTCACCATGAGAAAATTAAACTTAGCCATCAACAAACTACTCCAAAACAGAATAACCCTATGTAAAGACGGCATCTCAAATGACATGATCAATAATCTCGGGTCCACAGCTAGGCATAATCTCATTGTCTACAACCAGTCCTGGAGGAAAAGGAAAATTCCAGATAAATGGCGAGAGGCAATCATCATCCCAATCAGGAAGAAGCAGAAAGAGAAAATAAGCAAATCCAGCTACCGAATTATCAGCCTGCTAAGCTGCTTAGGGAAGGTTATGGAAAGAACGGTAAACACGAGATTAATGAAGAATCTAGAAAAAAAAACCCACCTGCTTACTCACAATCAGCATACAGATAACAATGTAATTTTCTGGTAACAATGACCATTTCTATGACGGTTCGTTCTTTGGTCTTCTGTACATCTAGATGGTCATGGTTTATAGAAAATTAAATTGTTTTAAAATATATTATAGGAGTATAAATATAAACTTGGTATATGGAACAGATCTTGAAGGACTGCATTACACTAAACCAATTAAGGGAGGAACACTGGCCCACAGAGGCGGATATCCGCAGAAATATGTATGAGAGCACTGAGGAGCTCTCAAATACAGCAGCATACATTAAGAAAATCGGACTTATGGGGTAGAGATGGCAAACTTCCAACGAGAAGAAAAACTTGGTATACATTTTCACAGTATATTGTTCTACCTACATAATTATTAGTAGATTATCAATTACAATTTCATAAATTACATATTTCATTTGTGCATTCTTCATGCAAAGTTAAAGAAATCTTCACAAGGAACTATCCATAAATTACATCATAAATTGGACGAGGGTGGAGTCTGAAAAAGTTTGATTGTTGTTGACAAAAGTGGATCCCAGCAGTGCTGTTTTTATACAATACAATTAAATTGTATAAATTATATTTTTTTATTCTAAAAATATGAAACTAAACATGTATTGTTTTACGTCAACAAAATAATTTAAAAAAAATTTGTTTGGATAAAAGGGAGGGGTGAGGGATTGGTAATTTTTTGTGGGACTTATTTTAACAGGGCAATCCCTGAATTTTGGACAGATTTTTTACAAGAGACGAGGAGTGGGTAAACGATTGGCAAAAAATTGTTTACGTAATTTATGCATAGCCCCACCCCCCTCCAACGACATTTGTTCTATTTTATTAATTTTATAACTATTCCTTGCCTAAAAGAGATAAAGAAAAAGAAAGGAAATGTAGCTAAAATGTATTTACACATGGCAAGTTTACATCGGCAATGGACTGAAGATCTCTTTGCAATTGCAGTTTGAGGGTGCTGCACATAAAAAAAATGCGGTAGGCCCACTCATGTAGTTATAGTAGTGAAACATTATCATATGATCAAAGAAATATAGTTTTAAATGTTTGAAAAATCTTGTTATATTCAGTTAATTGTCAAAAATAAAATAACTAATAAAAGAAAATTAATAATTTACAACTACCAAAGAAGTTAATTCGGGTAGAAAATAAGTCATATATTGACAGTTCATTTTGTACAGATATCCTAAATGAAATAAATGATCAGCTACTAACACTAGTGCATACATTTAATATCTCGGGAGCATCTTTACAGACGACGGATGATTAGACAGAGAGACTAACTATGTGAATTATAAAATTACCACCATCTTGAAACATCTTCTATTCCAAATGGAAAGCAAAAGGCGTATCACCAATTTGTTAAAAATTCTTTTTAAAAGCAATATTGTGTTATCACTGCCTAACACTAAAGACAAAAGAGAATGTTTACTGCGTGCGAAATCTCTAAAAGAAAAAGAAACAGTAAACATGGAAAAAAAGAGATTACATGAGGAATGAAGATATTATAACGTTTAACAACGTCTGTTGTTAAATATAATTTAAAAAAAAACATAATTAGGGGTTAAAGAATTATTTAGACCAAGCACAGATACGGATGAACACTACCTGGCCAGCAGCAAGATCATACACAATGAGAATGGACACACTAAGAGATACGTGAAGACGAAGAAAATATGGATTCAAGGATTCACCTATGCAATGAGACATTATGATTTTACTGCAGGCGATCAACCGATCTATGCTAGAAAACAAATCGTCATTTAATCCTGCGACGTTCAAGAGTTAGGGAAGAGAAATGCGAAAGAAAGAATGAAGATTCTGAACCAACTCATTACAATTGCCTCAATATTGACGTAAAGAGAAAGTGAGTTTCATGTACAAATGTAACAATGTTCGCCCATGTGTTGTCAGGCCCGAATGTGCAGCAAAGAATAGCAAGAACTGTTCGTTCTCAAACTCCTCAAGACCAGCAGGATGAATTCCAGATAACGGAATACATTGTGTCATGATTTAAATTTTGCTGAAACATCCACCCCTTTCGGCACGACACATGCAACATCTATACCACTTCTGGGTTAGTTTTACCTAAAGGATAAGACAATCAACTCTGCCCTCTTTAGTAGACACTTACGACATGCATAGCAGATAACAGTGTTGATATTACTTGCTTTATTTTTGTGTCCACCAACACAGATGCGCATTAGTCCTTTAAAATTGATATTTTACCTAAATCTTCACAAAAATTCAAGTCTATTCTGTATTATACGTCAGTTCATCATAAAAACATTTGAAGAATTTTGTAAATTCTCTTACCAATCGACTGCTTAAAAAATCCATTGTGAAATAATTGTGTACAGTGTGTATGACGTCATTGTGAGAAAGCATTGTGTATAGTATGGAAGATATAATCTTAAGGATAATAAATTAAATCCACGTCTGAGCCAACAATAACCATGGTTATCGTCCGTGCATTGGCGAGACCAGCAGAGGGAGCAGAGATTAGCAACTTTGTTTACATTCAACGTATGACGTGCGAGGCAGCTAAGGATGTTTCGGGGTGAAGCTTGATGTCCCATTACATTGAGGGTCAAAGTGACCAAGAAACCATGTTGAAGTCGGATGTGTCATGCCGTAAGTGGCAGATATCGCAGCTAAGTTGTAAACCATGGCACAACGAATTCCGATCTCCGGACTGCATCCTGCTACTATGCAGGAGTTTGCGAATGAACGCAGAAGAAGAAGAATAACAATGTTTGTTGATGCCATAAAGAAGCTGAAAGATCTGGTGACAATTACAGCCTTTAGAGTGATGTTTTGAATTATAATGTCAAGTATGATGTGTCCTGTCTGGTATTTTAGATCCTAAAAACGAAAGGCAGCAGTTGACTTCTTGTTGGAAGATGTTAGCACCAGTATAGATAACTCAAAAATTGAGGGGGGGGAGGGTATTGTATACATTTGTGACAGTTTTTGATAAAGGGGAGGGACTGGGTCTAAAACTGTTGACATTATTTATGGATAGCCACCAACTACAGTTCGATAGCCCACTACAGTTCGATAACCCATACTACAGTTCGATAACCCATATTACAGTTCGGTAACCCCTACTACAGTTAGATAGCTCATATTACAGTTCGATGACCCCAACTACAGTTCGATAGTTCCTACTACAGTTAGATAGCACCTACTACAGTTCGATAACCCCTACTACAGTTAGATAGCTCAAATTACAGTTCGATAGCCCCAACTACAGTTCAATAGCCCCTACTACAGTTCGAAAGCCACTACTGCAATTGGTTCTGAAATTTTGCCCCCAAATTTCGAGAAGATTAGCGTATGCATTATAATTATAGAACCGACATTAACCAAGAGCATTGTTCGCGTCACACATCAAAACCAACGTTGAATAGCGGTCGTGATTACAATAGACAGTGTAAACACAAGATTTATACAGGCATATGCCCCATGTAACACGCCAAACAACAAAAACGAAAGAGAGGAATATTTTGAGGATGTAAACAGATTAATAAATAACAGCAACAATTATGTGATCTATATATTTTGGGAGATTTAACCCACATCTTCGCGCAAATAGAGAAGGAATAGAGGAATATAAAGGACCTTTCGACGACACAAGAAACAATATTAACAGCAACGGTTATAAACTAATATATATATGCTTCAAGCACAACCACTTTATAACGAACACTGTCTTTAAACATAGTCACAAGTGTACACATAGTATAAATGGATCAGCTAGGAATGCAAGAGCCAGATAGACTTTATATTCATAAAAAGAAACACTAGACGAAAAATAACAGACGCACGAGTAATACCTAACATGTATGCAGACACTGACATAAGACAGTAATAATAAGAGTCAAAACAAACAGAGAGAAAAATAACAAGTACAAGAATATAGATATACAGATATTGGAAAACGTAATATGTGCGAAAATATATCCAGGAAGTTAACGAAGAATTCGCAAAGCTACCAGAAAACACACAGCGCATAGAAGACGAATGGAAATATTTTTAAAATACCATCATTCAAACAACAGGAAACATATGTGGATATAAAAACCATAAAGGTTCGAAACCATAGATAACCGATTGGTGGAAAGAAGAGGTAAAGAACGCAAAGAAAGATAAAAAAAACAAAAATACACTAAATGGGCAACAAGAAAAACGCATGAAGATTACTTAGCATACAAGAAAGCAAAGATTAACATCAAGAAAATCATGAAATCTGAAAAAATTAAGTCATAGCAAGAATATGCGGAAATGCTTAACAATGATAGACAAAACGCACCAAATATGTTCTACAAGAAAGTACAAAACATGTGAAGTAAAAAAGACACGAATCAACAGAAATAATAAACGATGAACACGGCAACATTCTAAATAGGCCACAAGAAAACATGGAAAGATGGGAAAATTATTTCTGTCAACTGTTAAAGTTAAAGAAAGAAGTGATTACAACAATAAGTAGAACAGAAGAAGACCTAGAACCATACATCATGAAAACCGAAATTGAAGACGCAGTTAAACATGCACCAAATAACAAAGCACCAGGAATAGACGGCATACCTATAGAACTAATAAAAATGCTAACAGTGACATGTATAAAGTGGCTACACAGACTGTTCAATGTGATATGGAAGATACAAAAGACACAACAGGAGTGGAATACAGCAGTGATTGTTCCCATCTGAAAGAAAAAGGCAGTAAGAGGGACTGTACTAAGTATAGAGGCATATCACTCTTAAGCCACATAGGGCACATCTTTAGCAAGACACTAGATGAAGGATTCGCGCATATATAGAAACACGACTCAACAACACACAATTGTGCTTTCGGAAAAATAAAAGCTGTACAGATGCAATCTTCGCCTTCAAACAACTTTCAAAAAGAGCGATAGAACATAACCAAGACTTATATCTGGCTTTTGTGAACCAAGAGAAAGCTTTTGACAGAGTGGATAGAGCACAACTACGGATACCACTAAAGGGATATGAAGTTCCCCAACATCTGATAAGCCAATGTCAGAGCATATACGCCAATAGTCAATGTGCAGTAAGAACGAGCACAGGCACATCTGATAATTTCCAAATTCACTCAGGAGTGAGAAAGCGATGTGTATTATCCCCTTTATTGTTCATAATATACATAAATCAGACCTGCAAAGTGGCAAAGACAACGGAAGAAAATAATCTGACAGATAACTTAAACGAATTACTATTTGCAGAAGACCAAGCACTAGTAGCATCATCAGAAGTGCAACTACAAAGACAAATAGATTACATCAAACATGTTATACTTTTAACATGAAGATAAATATAGAAAAGACCGATGTAATGATGATAGGAAGAACAGATATAAACACCTCTATAATATATATATATATATATTCATTCATATATTGGAAACAACAGACCTAAACAAGTGACATAATTCATATCATCATCATCATCAGGTGCCATGCCGGCGGGCGTAGGCGATCATGGCTCTCCACAACTCTCTATCTCCAACATTATGTATCGAGATCTTTGTTGTTTTCCTGCAGTGCCATGTTGTCAAACTGACTAATATTTTCCACGTTGTCGCCCTCTGTCTCCGTTGCCTTCAATCTTGACTGTTGTGACTATGTTCTCCAAACCGTGTCTCATGAAGTGGCAAAACAATAAAAAAATCATAAATTTAGGAAGCAATATAACAACAGACGACAAGAGCAACAAAGAGATACACAAGAGATGTAGTAACGCATATCTAGCCCTATGGCAAATGACACCAATCTTCAGAAGCAAAAATATATATAAAAACCAAAATAATACTATTAAATTATGATTATTATGCCACCGAAGTGCTACCAAAGCCAAACATGGACAATGACAGCACAAGACAAACGTAAACTTATGACAGCAGAAATGATATACTTACGCACAATCTTAAGAATATCGGTAGAGACAGAGTGAGGAGTGAGGACATTAGACACAAAAACCGGCACCGCGCCATTTTGGAATATATTAAGAGACAACAGATCAAATTGTTTGCACACATCAGCTGACTACAATCAGACAGGATACCACATCAAGCTATGCTACACAGATACAGTGAAGGCAGACCTAAACGCCGACCACAAAAACGATGAACCACCGAAATAAAAGAGGCGACAAATTCCACAATATACTCAGCACACAAGAGGGTCTTCTCCAGAAAACTCTTCTACCCGTGACGATGGCAACAAAGGGTTTAGCGAATAGATAGATAGAATACCATTTCCTAAAGTTAAACATGTAATTCTATTGAAACATATAATGACTATTTGTAACATAAGTTGAATTCGTTTGCTGTAAACCTCAGCACTTATCCACATTGTCAACATATCTTAACCAAAAAGCTAATACTCTACAGAATATAAAAATTATAAAACGAACAATGACAACAATGGGACACGTACCAAACGTCAATGAAAACAATACCGCACGCACGAAATGTCAATGACAACAGTAGTGCACGCACTAAATGTCAGTTGCAACAGTGGTGCACGCACTAAATGTCACTGGCAACAGTGAGGCAAATACCAAATGTCAATGACCACAGCGGTTCACATATACTGTGAACGTCAATGCAATTGGGGAAATGGAAGAGCTGTTATCATTTTCTAAAGTTGATCATCAACTTCGCAATGTACTAAAGGTGCCACGAATGATAACGTCACAGTACCAGACATCCGCTATCTGTTGAAACACAAGGAACTATACAGAAGGCACTACAAAGAAACGTAAACATCTGCTCATCGGAGGCCTTTTTTGACATATCAACAGAAACACACCATAACACTATCCTATTGCGTGTAACCTTGATGAGCTACTCATGTGTCGCCAATTAATGTAAAGAACGAAATAGTCTCTCGCAATAACGTGCAACTGGGTTGAATTTTCGCTTGTTGTTGTCGATGGTTCCATCCCAGACCGCGTGCCTACCCGATTTTTTTTTCGGAATGTGGGCAAAGTTTGATATTATGCACACTTTAAGTGTACTATGGTACGCACAGTTTTCGTGTAATTAATGCAATTACGTCACAAGTAGTCCATGTTGCTAGATAAAACAAAATTGCTAATTTCAGCGGAGGGTAAATTATGCCAAGATTTAATTGCAAGAATGAGCATCGGAGGAGAAGGGATGAACGTGGATGCTAAGGACAGGGTTAGGACTAGATCTAATCCTAACACTTCAAACTCTGCATATCTGTCTCCGATATATTATACATTCTTCTTCTTCTTCTCGAACCTCCAGGAATTGCGAGAGATAAGCTCTTACTTGCTATATGCAGTGGGGAGGTTTCTATATTAGAGATAAAAATATGTCTAACAAATTCAAGATATCAGTCGAAAGCATTACCGAAGACGGATGTGTCAGGCCAAGGTCGCAAATATAACGGCGACACAACGCATTTCCATTTTCTGGGCTACATCCTGCTGGAAATCTAGTAGGACCACGGTCCTGCTACTAGGAGATCCAGCGGGAGTTTGAAAATAAACACTGAAGAAGAAGATGTCGAAAGCAGTCATTTCACTAATATAAATGAGCCGGCAGAGTGACGTCACAAAATACACTAAACAATTGCATTCGGCGATGACACCACACGCTACTAAAAAAATCATGTCCAGACAATTATTAAAAAAATTGTGTGCGCTGGTAGGCACGCAATCTGGGATAGAAACGTTGCCGATAAATCAAGAAAGTCTTCAGATGAGTGGTTGTGTACAAGTTAGGTGTCACGCCCTCTCTATTATTCGTCGTAGTTGAACTGTAAACAATGATGTAGTCGATAAAACATGGTGACATTCAACTGAACTTGTGTTTTCTATGTGAATCTATGATATTCAATTCCAGGCACGCTTGATGATGAAGAGGGAAGGGTTTTGGGCGGTGATTCAACAACCTCCCCACCCGCCTGTAGGAAATCAAAGCATGACTTTTAGTACTCAGAATGTGGAAAGAGATGGTACCATCTCCCCAACCTTTTTTTTAAAAAAAAGACATGATAACGACAATGAAGGAATTGCACAGGACAGTTGGCTAAGAACATTCTTTTTAAATTATTCACCCCACCCCTTTAAAGAAAACGTATCTACGATCCCGATGTCGGGCTGCTTGTAATGTTAGTTGTGCCCAGACAATGAAATTCTATATCGTTTCCTGAGTTGTTGTACAGTAGTACCTGTGCTGTCGGAGATCTAAAGGGAGACAAACAGTAGTAACACTGTGAATGCCATGTAAATATTAAGATATGGTTAACATTTTAGTACAACATTTCATACTGAGTTTCCCGAATCGCTGTTAGAGATTTAATAAATTTCAGTCTATCTACAGCATGCATTCGTAAAACAGGTACAGCACGTCCCCTTTATCTTCTGTTAACCTTCTGTCTATAGATGCAATTCATTCTGTTTCTCATCACCTTGTAGGCATATGTCAATAAACATAAATAATACCCACTAAGTTGAAATTAGCTATAGCTGCAATGGTTCTTGTTTGGAACCCGTGTCCCCCTATTTGATTATTTCCCTTGGCTATGTTTATCAGTTTATGTTTATCATTTATTAATTTAAATATAATTTTTTTAGGGTTAGGGTTATTTATGTAAAACATAGCTAACCCTAACCGCTAACCCTAAACCTAACCCTAAAAATGAATATTTAAATTAATTATTGATTAATTATTGATATAATATTTAGATTAATTAATCCTAAAATAAGCAGGGAGACACGGTTTCCAAACCAGAACCACTGTCATAATTAATATCAATACCCTTCATCATTCATGTATGGATACTTCGAAGCATGGACTGAGAGTCGTACACAATAACCGCTGTAGTAAATAAGAGTTCCAGAATGTCATTTAGGGCGACTGTAACGATCTCAAACATTGTGCATGTGTCGTGTATGCTCTGCTACGCTTGAGAAACATTTCTCAACAATTAATGAAACATTGAAATTCTCATTTTAATACAATAAAAACTATAAACAATGCTCAGATTCTAGAAAATTAATCAAATATTCCCAGGTCTGATCGAAAAATCCCAGATATGGGGGAAAACGCACGCGAGTGGTAACTCTGGTCGGGATTACAAACGAATAACTGACATGGGAGATATAAGAATACAGTGTTTGCTATAATATAATATTTCAGTTCTTATTATGACCTCTTTGGTGTCGTCACTTCACCCCTACGTCAGCAAATGTTTTAGTTGCATAACCGCACCAAATGGTCACCACTTTTAAAAATAGATTTAGTAGATGATATTACATGACGTTGTTTTGATGGGGCCAGATAGGGAAGCAAAGAAGAGTAACAATGTTTACCTTTCACGCATGTTGTAAGAGACAACCAAGAAGGGTTTTGGGAAAGAATAACTGCCACATTCCATTAGAAGATTTAAGTTACCCAGAAGGCATACTGAAGTCGGGTGTGTCAGGCCGAAAGGCGCAGCTATCGAAACTAAGCTGTAAACCATAACACAGCGCATTTCGTTCTATGGACAACATCCTGCTAATCTTAGGAGTTTGAAAAAGTTCAAAATGAGGCAGTGAGAGCGGCACTGGGGTGTACTAGATATACACCCATCTCTGCTATGAGATTTCTGCTTGATCTCCCCAGCATTAGAGTGCGACATCAAGTAGCACAAGTTAAGTCGTACCTTAAAGTGACAGAATACAACCACCACCCATTACACCATCGTCTAGATGAGTCAAAGGGAAAACGTATTAAGCGTGGCAGATCATGGATGGCAGAGGCTGAAGACACACTGCGAATAGTATGTGAATCGGAAGAAATAGGAAAGGGCAGTGAATGGGTGGAGGTAGACACTGAGAAGAAATCACTGACTAAAGTAATAATATAACTAGATAAAGCGTGTCGACAATGGACGGCAGTCAGGGCTCAGGATACAGTACAAGAACTCGCCCAACTACACTCGAAACCACAAGACATAATTATATACACAGATGGATCTGTTAGCAAAAACACAAATAAAAGCGGTTGGGGTTTTGTTGCCTACAGAAATGACGTGAAGTTGGTTGAGAAATCTTCAGCATATTCTACTGTCACATCGAGCATGAGGATGGAGATAGAGGGAGTTACAGCAGCTCTTAATTGGTTGATAACTGATACATCAACACACGCGGTAATACTCACAGACTCTCAAAGCATGTTGCGCAAGATAGAAAAGTTCATGCTAAGAGAAGAATGGTGGGACTTATTGAATAACTCTGTTGTCCAAAGCATTACATGGATATTCTGCCCTGGTCATGCTGGGGTCACAGGAAACGAGAGAGCCGACTTACTGGCAGGCAATGCGGCGATAGGCGGCACTTTGCTGAGAAGAGATAAAGCAGATTTAATAAAGGCAGTAATAAATTCATTTCAAGATGCAGATGATGTCAATGAGGTTGAGAACGTACACATACAGAGAATGTTAGAAATGGGAGTATTCAGAGGTGAGGGAGGAAAAGTAAATTTTTTGGAAAGTCCCGAAGATCACACATTCAACACCTGACCGGAACTATGAGTCTACATATACTGGGATGGCTGCTGGAGCGGAGGGCGGAGCACTTATGGGAATGTCCCGCGTGCTGTGAAGCCAGTTTCTAATCAAGAATCAAGAGAATCAAGAATGTGTTTACAGTAACACGAAATTTAAGTTGATACAGAAGCATTCAAATTTAACAAACTGATTCACAAACACAAATTTAAAATGCTCATTCAACTTATGATTTACAGTAATAGACATAATAGGATTATAAAATGTTAAAAAATAATATTGAGTTGTAAAGAATGGAAATTTATATTTAATCTGTACTGACTGAGAAGTTCTCCATTTGATAAATTGTCAAGATCAGGATGTACGAGTGTAAATGGTTCAAATAAACATTTGCTGCAAGTAATGCTGTTTTACATTCAGTATATTTGTTACTTGCTGTAAAACGTGATGGTATATAAAATTCTGCGACGTCAGGTACACAGTTTAGTTTAGTGCAAGTAATGTTATGTGGGATTTGAGTGCTCTCGAGTGTTATGTAGAATTGTTTTCTAACATGTAGAGTTCTGTAATGTGCCATATCGAGTTATGTGTTATTTCAAGAAATGCTAAGTGTTATATTGAGTTATGTTGACATGAGTTATGTTAAGTAACACGTTATGTTGACATGAGTTATGTTAAGTAACACGTTATGTTGACATGAGTTATGTTAAGGATCACGTTATGTTGACATGAGTTATGTTAAGTAACACGTTATGTTGACATGAGTTATGTTAAGTAACACGTTATGTTGACATGAGTTATGTTAAGGATCACGTTATGTTGACATGAGTTATGTTAAGTAACACGTTATGTTGACATGAGTTATGTTAAGGATCACGTTATGTTGACATGAGTTATGTTAAGTAACACGTTATGTTGACATGAGTTATGTTAAGGATCACGTTATGTTGACATGAGTTATGTTAAGTAACACGTTATGTTGACATAGTGAGTTATGTTAAGGATCACGTTATGTTGACATGAGTTATGTTAAGTAACACGTTATGTTGACATGAGTTATGTTAAGGATCACGTTATGTTGACATAGTGAGTTATGTTAATTGACACATTGAGTTATGTCGAGTGAAATATTGAGTTAATTAGTTAGTTAGTCGACGGATCATCATCACTGCAAACTGGACACGTCCGTAGTTGCTCCGATCTCTCGTTGAGTGTATCCGCCATTACACTTCAGCTGACAGTACCGGTCCTATGCTTGTTGACCATCATTCTTCTGCGCCCTCCAAAATGTTCACTTCTAGCAACACCGCATTTCAATCCCTGATCTTTAATCCTAGCCATTTAAAAGGATACATCATCCGCATTAGTCTCATTCTCGTGTGATATATCTCTTAAGAAGTTCAGAACGTCAGCACGATCCATTTCCCCATCGCCCTGTGCTACAATCGCGCATTATGCCAGTTGATATCCGCTCTTTCATTGCCTCGAACACCCACATGTCCCGGCACGAAAATAAATATAACTACTTTCAGCCTCGCCTTTCTCAATGCCTCAATCCACTGTTCGCGAACGAGACCCACTTGTACCTTCTTATTCATACTTATAGAGTCACTCAAAACAAACATTGAGTTATGTTCATTGACACGATGAATGATGATGGGTGACACATTGAATTATGTTCAGTTGCACATTTAGTTGTGTTGAGCGGCACATTGAGTTATGTTGAGTGAAGCAATGAGTTATGTTGAGTGAAGCATCGAGTTATGTGGAGCGACACATTGAGTTACATTAATTAACAAGTTAAATAAATTTATCGAACTTTCTTAGTCGTTATATTGAATTATATTCTACTGCGCCCATGCGAACTTGAAAAATAAAAACAAATGTACTAGAAAGTTGACATTCTAGCATGAAATATAACTCTCGTGATGACGTTGTACTGAGACAATATAATTACGGATATTATCGGCACGTCAATAATTTTATTGAAGTTACATCAGACTTATTTCTTTGTAATTAAAATCAAGAAGATATATGAATAATTGAACACAGTCTCCTGTGAGGATTGTTGATTTCTCCGATATACTCCTCCCAGGAATGATCTTGGTATGTTTCTGTCTTCATGCACGCTGCTTGTTTTATTGTTTGTTTGTTTGAGAATCCCAGGTTTACGTGCGATTATCTCCTACTTCCTATGTGCAATACTTTTTGTATAGATAGATCTTCATGAATTGCACTTTGATTGTTGCATAGATAAATCTTCATGAAGTGCACATTACTTGTTGTATAGATATGTCTTCATGAACTGCCCGTTGCTTGTTGCATAGATAGATCTTCATGAACTGCATGTTGCTTGTTGTTTGAACTGCCCTTTGATTGTTGTATAGATATATCTTCATGAACTGCCCGTTGCTTGTTGTATAGTTAGATTTAATCTATGAATGTAATTTCATGTACTGTCAGCAAGTTGATGTTCTGAAAACAGACCTGTCCTTGTCTCGATTGGACCAATCTCAGTGACTTGAGTATACAGGTTGCTTGTCTTGACGATATCCCATCTTTCTTTAGATGATGTGGTTGATCAAATACGGAAAACCTGTTTACTTGAATTGCAAGGCGATTCGGTGCTGCTAGAACGGACTTGGTTCAATTGCCGTCATCTGTAAGAATTATTGTATGAATATCAACAGGTAGAGTAGCACTATTTGAATAAAAGCAATAATAAAGTAATTCTAATACACAAACCCCATTTATCGATTAACCAAGTGTGTTTCTAGTGTGTTAAACATCTGTAAAGCTGAACAGTTATGTTTTTTTTATAGTTTAAGGAAGTTAGATTTTTATCTGGATTAGACAGTGAATAGTGTGTTTGTATATTGATTGCATCTGATGTTATATTTCATGTCGTTGTATTGGACCGAGATCGTCGGAGATATAGATGACCTTCCAACAGAATTAATTGGGACCCCATTCGTTACATTTTTTATATAGGATTTCGGTTGGTCACTATTATATACTTGGAGTCGCCTTGGTTATTTTCGGCACACAATTGTAAGTATGTAAATAGTGACCAACCGATATCCAAACAATAGTCAAAAATGTAACGAATGGGGAGGGCGGTACTAATTAATTCTTCTGGAAGGTCTTAAATGGCGACGGGTATGAGTGGATTCACCCCCCCCCCCCCCGAGAAAACATACATTTTCTGTGTACGATAGTTCAGGATCTTTGCATAAAGTGAGACTGAGAGGAGAAGAAATGATGCGTACCTTTCCGATAGACTAAACACTGGTACACAACTGCTGACATTTTGAAAGATTGAACACGCTTTAATACAAATCCGCTTACAGTGTGACACGGTTTCTTTTCTTCTTCGTTCAGTTTCCTTTGCTCATAAGTCTAAACAGGAAGGTGGGTCGCATCCATGAATTCGGTCGCAAACAGGAGGTTCTCACTGTTGCCCCACATCTTTACCTTCAGATATGTCTCTTGGGGTAATATTTTAGTTCTCATGTCATCGTACAGTCTACATGTCTGCAGAATGTGTGTTGGAGTCTGGGGACCAGTATGACATGGGCATTGGTCTGTTTGGACAGCCTTTATTTTATGGAGATGTGCTTGGTGTCCTGTGTTGGGACCTAAAAATAGTTGTAGTTTGCTGCGATCTGCCCAGCTTTAGAATGGGGTCCTATGAAAACTTGCCTGTTCTCTGACTCCATGTATTTTTTTTTCTTTTGATGAGAGTTTTTGCTTCAGTAACTGATATTCTGTGATGGATTTATTCCTTTTTGCACCTACTTTTGCCTGTCTGCCAGCTGCCTCATTTTCTGCAATTTCACAGTGCGCAGAGATCCACTGTAACACAACTTTATAATTAACAGTCAGTTTAAAAGTTCTACAGTTGTTTTTGTTAGGCGATCTTTAGATTCATTTTGAATGGTCTGGATGAGCTTCCGGTGTCAACATTGCGCAAGTTTTGAACGTTATTCGCTCAGTTGTCACTCGAGGATTATGTATTATCGTTTCATGTGTTATTTTAAGTGAATGACTAATAACTGAAATGTGCAGGAAATTCCTTGTACGTTTTCTATTGTGTAAAGATGAATATTCCTGGAGGGGAGTAGGAGTTTAGACGTTAATCATTCCGTCATGATGTTCGCTAGGAGCGAACAAGGAAGCGACCGATAGCCACCAGTATAAGTGGTAGCTCTGCAACTGTGTAAGGCGGGGCACCCATATGTCCCGACATATAGTATTGTCAAAGGTAGCAGATGTAAATGGATATCCCCCATATGGATGTGGAAAGCAACGGGAAACTACCACATTATTCTCCCAAGATGAAAGTCATGGCGACACACAGAAGAAGGCCTACAGTTAGTGTTAATACAGCATGGAACGTCAGATCGTTAGCGCAGTGTGGTAAATTAGACATCAAGCAAGAAATGGAAAGAATGAACGTAAATATCTTAGAATTGAGTTAAATGAGATTGGGTCAAAGGGCATGAGCCCAGGACCGCTGGATCAGCAACCAACCAACCAACCAGTGAAATGAGATGGACTGGGGCAGAAGAGATACAATCAGATAAATTTAAAGTCATATACTCAGGAGGACAAAAACACGAGGGGTGGGGGGATAGGCGTATTATTAGATACAGAAACAGGAAAAACGGTGAAGTGTTTCATGTCAATATCAGATCGGGTAATATTAGTTAAACTAACAGGAAAACCATTGGGTATCAACATTGTGCAGGTATATGCACCTACATCAAGCAGTTCAGAGGAGGATATCGACATTTTCTATGAAGATCTAGAAACCGCAATCAAACAGTGTAAAAATCATGAAGTAACTATAGTAATGGGGGACTTTAGCGCAAAAGTAGGCGAAACAAATAAAAGATGTGACAGGAAGATTTGGTTTAGGAATTAAGAACGAAAGAGGTGATTTATTGATAGAGTGGGCACAGGCACATAACTTAATAATAGGGAATACATATTTCAAGCATTATCCAAGAAGGCTGTGTACATGGATTAGCCCAGGAGATAATACACGGAACCAAATTGATTACATTTTAGTCTGTTCTTTCAATGTGTGATCCCTATGCAAGTCTCTTGTTAAATATTAGTACCAGGTAGACTGGGTTGGAGTTTATACATATGCAGTAGTAATTATATACTGTATATATATATATATATATATATATATATATATATATATATATATATATATATATATATATATATATATATATATATATATATATATATTCTGGCAATGTGGCGGCGAGGTACAGAGCGGGTCTGTGATGGCCAAGATAACACCTGGTTCGAATCCCGTCAAAAGCAATTGTTCATCCAGACCGTTCAAAAATCAATGGCAAACTACAGAATGTATTTATATTGCCTTAGAAAATCAATACGGCCAAAACAGCTTGGTTGACGGTGACATTGTGAATAGGTTATGCTACTAATTATATATATGTCACCTTCCATGAAATTCTCGTAGACCAATGTGTGCACTTAGTCTCAAAATGAATTTAAACCCTTTTTTTACATTCTCCATCGAGCATTAGGACCTACCCGGAAAAAATGTTTCGCATTCAGCAGGTTTTCCATTCCACACCAGGCACACATTATCACACATTGTCTTCTAACGTCCATACAAATAGCATGACATTCTCTGCTCATCACATCTACTGATGCCCTGCTACTGTTTCCTTTTAGTTTACTACCATTCATTGTGTTTATAAATTATGTGACAATATAAATAATACTCTTTACACAGTACCAATTATGGTATTTGAAACCTCATGTTACTTGTAAATACGAATATAAAAACAGATTTTTGTTTGTTCAGTTCTCACTCCTCCAATTTTCTAATATACCGTACGCTTCCCCAATACGTCATTGCAATTTTTTGTTTCCTGGTGTTAAATGTTTAATTTACTCACTGTGTGATAATATTACTTTTATTGTGTGTTCTCCGCTTTTCCTGGCTGTCTTTGATAAAGATCTTACTGTTGAAACGTCGACTTCAGTCTGTTTTATACACTGTTAATTGTTTGTTTTTGTTCGTTCTCATCTTCACATTGGATCTCTCTTTTAGACAGACAGTGCTACTATATTTTCAGCAGGCTATAGTCCAGGGAATGGAAATGCATTTTGTCGCCGTTTTTTTTTGCGTCAATAGTCCGACACATCCAATTTGGGCGATACTGTTAAATGTTTTTATATTTGCTCGTACCATTTAGTTTCTTGGTGAACTGTAAACGTATTGATTTTGTGTGGGCGTATGTAGATATGTCGATAGCGATGCAGAAAGGGGCAAAAAGCTCAAGCATGTTTAACTTTGATTAGTTTTGAGCTTGGTGATCAGCCGTGTAAGTACGGAAACCCATTCTGTCGTACGGCTGGCATACTAGTGACATGGTCACAGACGTTCACATTTCAGAGGAAGTGGTAAAAACAATATCGAGTGTGGATCTGGTTGATATTTGAGAACGATCACACAAAATACTTTTATATTTTTCCTTATTATTTGAGAACATTTATCACAAATTCAAATTATGTGTCGCCCATGTGTTGCCTGGGCCCGAGAGAGTAGCAATGAATAGCGACACTGTTTACCTTCCATGCATGCCATAAGAGGCGACTAAAGAGGTTTTGGGTATGGAATATACTGACCCATTCCTATATAGGGTCAAAATGATCCAGAGCCATGCTGAAATCGAATGTGTCCAGCCGAAAAGAGCAGATATCGCAGCAGTGCTGTAAATCATAACATTGCGTTCCGTTCTCAGGACAACATCCTTTCGCGTTTACCTCTTTTCAGTCGCCAGTGTTGTCATAGTGTGCAATGCTGCGGATGTGTTGCTCCCTTCTGTGCTAGTCTGTATGTCTTATCGATGTCATGAGCATTAAACGGTCAGGTATCTATTGCATAACTAATTCGTCTTCACTGGATGTAATCAGTTAGATAACAGAGAGAGAGAGAGAGAGAGAGAGAAAGAAAGAGAAGTATACTTTATCTAATAGAGACTTACAACTACTATCTCCTATACTAAAGCTAGAATACCAGGCAGACGACAGTATTTTATGTGGGTTAATTTTACAACTGTCAATAATAGATTTATTGAGTAAAATATAATATTATACCAAAATGAACATTGTAATCCTGGATGCACTTTTATAAAATAGCGCGCTTTGTGTTACTGTAAAATTGTTATCTTCCAGAAATAAAAAATTAGATTAACAAAACAACAGTCAACTTTAACTGTGAAGGTCGTGAACAACAGAGTTCACTCCATAAATCATATTTAAAAACAATACATAACCAACCTTGATCTTGGTTTGTTTGACGTAATAGCTCCCATTGGTGGACAAGGAAGCAATCGGCAAATGTCAACGTTGACACTGAAATTGGAGCTGCTGACAGGCAAATAGCGGAGCGAGGGTAAAACGTCTTGTTGATTTCAGAATCAGCTAAACGTACTTTGCGGTAAATCAGCTTTGACTGAGTAAAAATATGTCTGAAAATGTACTCCCCGCTATTTTTTGTACCGGCAAACACAGTCTCTGATGGAGTATATCATATGAACAATGGTTTCATTACAAATTATTTGTGTGACTTTTTTGCAAATATTTATTTTATTTTTGTTCGTATCCAACGGTTCTTAAACATTCTTGACTATTTCGAGTCCATTTAATACTACATTTATAATAACCATGTTGGGCAGTCTGAAGACTTGATAATGGCGCCTGGCATGTCCTTCAAACTATCATGTCCTTCTTTACTTTCCTTAAACAGCACATGATCAAATTTCAATATCTCCAGTGCAGGATTTACGTATAAGCTACACAAACTATAGCTTAGGGACCCTACTTTCCTGAGCAATTGTCATATATACTTAAATATTCATTGATTCATTCATTCATTTTCTTTTTGCGCTGAAGTTAGCGCATAGGGCAGAGGTCAGATCTCTTCAATTCTGTCTGTTCAAAGATATTCTGCAGTTCTTGAATAGTATGAATATTCGTTGTTTTACTTTCTCTAAGTATTATTCTTCTGAGTGTTTTTTTTTGGGTCTACCCCTGGCTCTTTTGCATGTAGGTATCCATTCAAGAGATTGGTGGTGTAATCTGTTGGTGTCTGCGCGTAGGACATGCCCGATGTAGAAATACTTAAATATATTGCAGCATTGTTTGTCCCACTGCCACACGTCCGGAAAGGTTAGGGCCTTATCAAGTCTAAATCCGGCGCTGAATATCTCTACATCACAACGCAAATGGATTCCCCCCCCCCCCAATTAAAAAAAATGTGTCTATCGGATATTACCCAGCACGCGTTTTTTAACAATGAGGCGAATAATGAAAGTACAAAATAATACAAATCATCTATATGTTGATGTATATACAGCTAGTGCTCGACTTACGACAACGATCGGTTCCAACAGACCGGTCGTAACACGATTTGGTCGTAAGTTGAGTACCAGTTGAAATAGTGCGCGCGGAGAAGGCAGTAGTGCCGAAAACTAGTCAGCACTTTAGTACGCCCGCTGGGTAACGTTTTCTCAGTTCAAAACACAAGTTCAAATTTTCAAACTCCGAAGAGCTCTCCAATCAACAAGCTTTAGCCGCGCTTGTGGAAGTCAATGATCCTAGGGTTATTGAGTGTGACCGTGTTATTTGTTATTTCCTAGAAATTGATGACTCCGGCCAGCAGCATAGCATAATCACAGCAGCATGCCTCTCTTTTCTTAGTTAACGACCGCCGATGATTGCAGACAACGCCGTTTGACTGATAATTTAGGCAGAAATAAATGTGAAATCTAATACATGTATGGCTATTGTTATTGTGATCGTAAAGTCGAATGGTCGTAAGTCGATTCCTCTCTGTATATTTAAGCTGATACTTTCCCCGTTCTTTTCCTTGACTTGCATCGCAAAGCATTCGCAGTGACCAAAGATAGGTTTCACATATATATATATATATATTTATATATATTTATTTATTTATATATATGAACGTATATGAACATATCTATCTATTTATTCGACCGCTGGATCAGCAACCAACCAACCATCTATTTATTCACTAAAACCCCTTTGTTGCCTTTCGGCGTCTGGGGTAGAAGAGTTTTCTGGAGATGGCCCTCTTGTGTGCTGAGTGTAGTGTGGACTTTGTCGTCTCTTTTATTTCTGTGATCCATCGTTTCCGCGGTCAGCCTCTAGATCTGCCTTCGCTATCTTAGTCTGCAGATATTATGTGTAGCATATTTAATATGATGTTTTTCGTATTCGTTGTTTAGCTGTCTCCGGAAAACCCTCCATTTGTCTACGAGCCCCTTGAGTTCTCACTGTTGGATTGCTAATTCTGTCGCAGTGTGTTGTCGGGAAAACCTCACCTGGCTACGCTGATCCCTTATTAACACATACATTAATGAATGAATATATATATATATATATAACGTTGCACCGTCAACGCATACCATCTCTTTAGTGTGATCTATATCAATCGGATCATATGAGACTGATATTGGTCACTGCGAATGCTTTGCAACGCTAGACAAGGGAACGCGCGGGAAAAGCATCAGCTAAAATAAGTGAAGTTGATTGTAATGTGCTAGCAGGACTAAGGGTGTTATAAAACATGGGTGTTAGACATTCGTAGCGACTGCTGCGATAAATCCGTTCAATGTAGATAATAATTAATCATAAACCTGTAACGTGGCTAACGTCATTTTCTTCCTTCATCGTATAATGTTTCCAAATCTGGAATTTCTGTTGTTATTATAAGTACATCTTCTGATGATTGTTGTGCAACTGTGAACTAAAAGGGGAAGGTCCCATCTGAAACCTTAACTAAATCTTAGCTTCTAAAAGTAAGGAAACTGTATTACACATAGATATCTTTAATAACAAACCTCCAACTGTTTTTATTTGTGTTTCTGTTGGAGTTTTGTTGCCTATAAAAACGGCGAGAAGTTGGATAAGAAATGTTCAGCATATTCCGCTGTCACATCGAGCTTGACGATGGAGATAGAAGGAGTTACAACAGCACTTAATTGGTTGATAACTGATACATCAACACACTCGGTAATACTCACATACTCTCAAAGCATGCTGCGCAAGATAGAAAAGTTTATGCTAAGAAAAGAATGGTGGGACTTATTGAACAACTCAACTGTTCAGAGCATTACATGGATATACTGCCCTGATCATGCTGGAATCAGAAGAAACGAGAGAGCCGACTTATTGGAAGGCAATGCGGTGACAGACGGCACATTGCTGAGAAGAGATAAAGAAGACTTGATCAACGCAGTAATAAATTCATTTACAGATGAAGATTATGTCAATGAGGTTGAGAACGTACACATACAGAGAATGTGAGAAATGTGAGTATCTAGAGGTGAGGGGAGGAAAAGTAAATTTTTTGGAAGGCAACATTGTGTGAATTCCCGAAGATCACACAATCAACACCTGACCGGGACTCTGAGTCTACATATGGCTGCTGGAACGGAGGGCGGAGCACTTATCGGAATACCCCGCGTGCTGTGAAGCCAGTTTCTAATCAATAATCAAGAAGAATAATCTTTAATAGCAACTTTCTTTCATGGACATAAATTACGTGAGGACAATCTATGTTATGACATATAACACATTCTTTCAGTCTTTATACTCACAGGAAAGGAGGCAGCTGATTACCTGGCTATAGGCTGACCGCCTATTGTTCTAACATCAAATCAAAGGGTCTATCTGACTATCCGACCTTACAAATTATCACCAAAAAAATAGTTCAAAAATTGATTGCTTATAAACCTATCCTTCAAATCAATAGTTCGCAGTTGTCGAGGTTAATTATATGATTGGGAAACGTTCCAGTGCAGCACTATCACAAGATCGTCACCGCTTGCCAGGAGCGTAGTATTTACTACTGGGAGAATAATTTCATGTTTCCTTTGAGAGTTGTTAGCCCATTAGCAATGATGATACATCTGGCATTCCTCGCCATCTAGGAATCTGCTACAAAAAGACAACGATACAATGTCTGGTGGTCTGCATCTGGTAGTCATCTATAGGGATTATCTGACACCAAGCACACACAAGCTATTCAGACGAGACGTGCATTTAAATCATGAGGGGGAAGATAACAGGTCAGAACAACATGAAATATGCAAGTCCGTAAATAAGGGAGTGTTTTTTTTGGGGTGTTCATAATATCCGCTAGTGTAAGGAATATCTGTTTAAGGGAACCCCCCCCCCCAATTTTCCTTAAGAAAACGTATCTATGTCCTGTCTGTAAGGTACACATATCACTGAAATCCATTGCCAGTACAATCCTGTGATTCATTAGAAATTATCTTTCGTACTTGATGTTGTTAGACTTTTCTTTCGTGTTTTTCATTGGCCACTTTATGAATACTTTGTGTCGACTGGATATTGTCAAGGGGCTGTTACCCACTGGACACAAATAAAGTAAAAGGCAGTTTCATGTTGCAGATTATAGCAATCCAGATTATGGCAATCAGATAAAATTTAGACAATATAAATCCGCCAGTCGATTATATTTATATAACTCAAATATATATATTATTATATTGTATAAATAATGATGGTAATGGCTCAGAGGTTATGGCTCGACGAACTACAAACTCCATTTTTTTATGGTTAAGAAATTATCGGATATAACCCAGTTGGAGTTAAAGCCCGCTGTTGAAAGCAGAGTGTCTCAAAATAAGAGGTACCTTTCACTGATCTTTAACCACATTATATCGTCGGAGTGGTAGCAGAGTTGATATAGTAAGTTCGCCTGGCGAACCAAACCAGCCGGACTAAGAGATTAGAACGCTGACCATCCACATCATACCAACGATAAGATTGGATGCATTAGTGGCACGTCATAATTACGCAATATATTGTAGTGGTTAAGCCGTTCGCCTTGTATTCAAAAGGTTATGGGTTCGAATCCGGCTCGTGTCGTCTTGTATATATAGTAGATTTTTTCGGAGATCCATGTGGATTATTGATTGAAGCTACGGAGTTCCGTGCTATGAGTGGTACTCTCAGCAGACGGCGTGCCGCTTCGTTGAGAGTGGCGGAGTGCATATGGGAAACCGAGTACAGTGCAGTCAATCCTAACGTCTTTTGAACCCTTTGCACAGGAGAAGTTTTGATTAATTATTATTATTAAACATTGCACGTCCCTTCAGTAGAAGGCTCCTCCTATAGGCATTGCACCAAGCCGAAAAGGTGACGTCTCCTGAGTATGAAAGAAAGCTCCGAAACCTATTCATTGCAAATACTCGTAGGAAGTAAGAGCTCGTAATTCCTGGGGTTCTCAAAGAAACAAACAATTATTAAACATTATATGGTGTTAAATGTTCACAGGCTGTGCAACGATCCACCAATGTGGTTTACCAGGAGCATAACGTATCACGTGACAAGCGAGGCAAAGCAGTGGGTCAGAAGGGAGGATTTCGCGGCTGCACTATTTGGTTGACTGGCTTGTCCGGTGCAGGGAAGACAACCATTTCATTCGCGCTGGAAGAGTACCTTGTCAGTCAAGGTATACCAGCGTATTGGTAAGTTTTAGTTCAATTGTTATCTAAAATTTGGTGTGTTCGTTCTCAAACTCCCGTTGGATCTCTCTTGGGGCACAATTACAGTGTTCCTAATATATTTCAAGTAGAATGTTCTTTAGAAAACGAAAATGGGTTATGTCCCAATTTTATTTGCGTCAATTGCCCGACACATATGACTTTGTTAGGAATATCTATATGTTCAGTTTGTATCTATGCCACGGAACACCATATTGATGATGTTTATGAACTCGATTGCTCATCATGCTGGGCTCTGATGTCACCCTTATGTATGAATATATCCTCGGTCATTCTTGCTTGACCTTTTGCTGTTATCTGGGTCGTTGTCGACCTAATCATATACGCCCAAAATTCAAATAGTAAATAATATGATCCTGACAAAGATGGCCATCGACATCATTCATACGCAATAACCAGTAACAGCATGACGAAATAAAAATCAGCTGCTCTATAAACCAGTTGTATACTGGACGCTACGAAGACGACACAGTGCTTCTTTCAGATGATATAAAGGGATTGGAACAACTAATCAAGAACACAAAGAAATATAGAGAATCACAAAACCTGTATTTAAACACACAAAAAACAAAAATCAAGTCAACAGATATAACAACACAACAACCAAAAATCAGAATAGACAATACCGAGATAGAATGTGTGGATAAATTTGAATACTTAGGAGCAAACATCAACGGTGCAGGAGACTGCATGGCAGAAATAAGGAAGAGATTGGCAATGGCATATTTTAAAATAACACGGTTGAAAAACATATGGAAAAACAACAAAATAGTAACGAAATGGCTAATGTTACGAACTTCATTTATCCGGTTGCAACATACGGCTGTGAAACATGGACCCTAAATAAAACAGCGGCAAAGAAGATCAACACCTTTGAGCTGAAATGTTACAGATGGATACTTAGAATATCATGGAAGGAAAAAATCAGAAACTCAGATATTATAAACACATTGAAGATTGCAGAGTGTTGGTTACTAAACACAATAACAAAAAGAAAACTACACCTTATTGGTCATATAAAGAGACACAACTGTTTAGAAAGACAAATAATGGAGGGAAGAGTACCAGGGAAGAGGAGAAAGGGAGTAAATGAAAATGATGGACTGACAACATTAAAGATAACATGAATACATCGCTAGAAAATGCTAGCCACATCGCCCACGACAGAGATGGGTTCAGAGAGTTCATTGGGAATACAACATTCTGGAAGGAATACGTCATATGACAATCAATACTGAGCGAAGGAGCAGATGTGGACAAAATGGAGGCATTTTAAAAACGAAATGCGGTGAGACATGTTGCATTAATCTCTAATCAAATAAACCCGTGTCTAGTGATGACAGAAATAAACAAACAATGGAATTGCAAAAATGTTAACAATGGTCAATTATTTTCTATTCAATTGGAAAGAATTACTTTATTTTCCATAACCCATAACCCATAACCCATAACCTATAACCCCATAACCCATAACCTTACAACTTGTATCGATAATAAGTAAGACTGCTGTAAAACCATATAACAATATTATCAAAATGTTTATACCATTTCGTATTCTGGCTAGGACCCACTCTGATGTTGGGTTGCCTGGTATGTCTACGCAGAAATTCCCCACTGGGTTAATCAAAGTACGAACAGTTTTTCCCCATGCGACTACGCCTTCCTTTATAATTTATTCTATATTTTTAAAATAATATTTATTTAGTCTTTTGCCGAATATGGATGCCACGGCGACACAACGTATTTCCATTCTCTGGACTACATCCTGTTGGAAATCTAGTAGAATCATTGTCCTGCTACAAGATAAATCCAGCGGAAGTTTGAGAATGAACGCCGAAGAAGAAGAAAATTTAATCCATGCTTTAGTTCTTCTTTATTATAATTTTAAAATATTAGTCTTAATAGACAGGGGACATACTAGTGCAGGACACATTACAAGATCTCCGGACATCACTAACTGCTATTGGCAGTAGACCACTTTGTAACTACGTTATTCCAATGATAACGATCTCTTAGCTGGTTCCGAATCTTAACTTCAGGAACTGTCCTCAAAGTAGAAGATTCAGTCGGAAATATGGCATGAAAATGATAAAAGCAAGATAATGGTGACTAGTGATACCAAGCAAGATCCCACGAATATCCTGTTAAACGGTCACACACTAAAAGAAGTTACCACCTATCTATCTATCTATCAATCTATCAATCTGTCTGTCTGTCTGTCTGTCTGTCTGTCTGTCTGTCTGTCTGTCTGTCTGTCTGTCTGCCTGCCTGCCTGCCTGCCTGCCTGCCTGCCTGCCTGCCTGCCTGCCTGTCTGTCTGTCTGTCTGTCTGTCTGTCTGTCTGTCTGTCTGTCTGTCTGTCTGTCTGTCTGTCTGTCTGTCTCCATCCATCCATCCATCCATCCATCCATCTATCTATATCTATATCTATATCTATCTTTCTTTCTCCCCCCCCACCCTCAATGTTTATGCCGTTAGACAGTCTGTGCTTCGTAAAACTGAACTACCCCTTGTTTTGCGTATGCAACTGTCGCTCTTACGTAAGATGCATACATAAGTGTATGTAGAGCCCACCATTATTTAAGCGCAGTTAGGAAACCCTGATGTCTAATGGTGACCAAAGGACAGACTAACTGCTGCATATTGTAGTGACCTCTACTATTGCACATAACTAACAACACATACAACAATTTTACCTATCAAGTAGTTTTTTTAGGAGATACTCTTTTGAATGAAACGTTACTTGACAGTAATATGTTTGCTGCAATATATAAAATTTGACCTCACTTATTTGCAATGGACAAAAAACTTCAAAGGATTACGCAGATATTCACAATCCATAACAGTTATGTATTAAATGATAACAGTATGTTTGTGTCGGATAAAGTTTAATATTGCTTGCCACAGATCTCTACGATCTAACATATAGTTCCTGAGATATTCACTTGAAAGTTTGATTACCAATTTATAAACGAATTATAATAACCATTTCTTGAGAATGGATTGAACTGGCTTTTGTGGTGAAGTAATGTTTAATCCAGCATCTACATGATACTTGAGCCAATGTGCAAAAGAAGCTAGTGCACTGGTCACAACAGTATGTAAAAAATATCGTATTCACCATTAGCAAATTTCATACTATTTAAATGTTTAGCATTAAATTTATTAATTTCTTAAAGATCAATGGTCATTTATATTTTGTTTTAATCTCACAATGAAAATAATCAGCTTCGATTCTAAGCATTTTGGCGTTTATTTTTAAGATTTGGCTCCTGTGACCCCCTTACATATTATAATTTCATTTTCGTTATGACGTCTCTGATTATGCATTTGGCGCCTTCAACCAGGATGGAAACACAGTTCGTTACTGGCTAATTTAACGCTAAGTTCAAGCTGAAGAACAAGTGATAACTTGTGTATATTTAAAGTATGTAATACTCTGCTATATTACTCGTCAATAATGCAGTTCATTGTTGTTTTATGATTGATGTCTTATAGTTTGGACGGAGATAATGTTCGTCATGGACTAAATAAGAACTTGGGCTTCTCTCACGAGGATAGGGAGGAGAACATTCGCCGAATTTCAGAGGTTGCTAAACTCTTTGCTGATGGTGGCATCGTGTGTATTACGTCTTTCATTAGTCCTTTCAGAGAGGTGAATATGGTGTCGTTAAGTTTTTCATTAGACAGATAAATATGGTGTAATTACGTCTTTCATTAGCTCCCATTCAGAGATGTAAATATTATATGCATAGGTAGATTTGAGTTGTCAATGGAAATTTCAAGAAATAATAACTTGAGGTGAAAGCACACTTAGTGTTTAATCCTGACAAATGATAATACAAGTATGTTTCTAAATTAGCCTCATGTCATATATTTCTGTAAGTCACGGCTTAATGTACTGGTTTATAATCCTGTGATCTATAATCCGTAGTAGGTATAGTGTATAGCAAACTTGCTCATCCACCAGGGATCCAGTTCATCTCAAACCTGTGATTTATAGAGACACAAACTCACGTTGTTGACCCGGCCATAAGTAATGTTATATCAAAGCTCATTCGCGATCGCGGAATTACGCCTTCACTTCCGAATAACCTGCCAATGGTTATATTTTTTGCCGTGGCCCTTTTGACACCACGTTTTCTATTGCGGCCCTCTATTTCAACACGTTTTCTATTGTGCGCCCCCCCCCAATTGGGATACGTTTTCTATTATGACCACCTTGTGGGACACATTTTCTATAACTCTATAACGGCCCCTCTTTTAACAACTTCTCTATTGTGACACCTAAATGAACAAGTTTCTTCCATGGTTCCTCGGGTGCCTATAAAAAAGTTTGTTGAAATTAAAGAAAACCATAACCATAAAGTATTAATATACTACTCTACAGATTGCTATGACTTTTAAA
This sequence comes from Meghimatium bilineatum, assembly GCA_034231615.1. Lineage (NCBI taxonomy): Eukaryota > Metazoa > Mollusca > Gastropoda > Stylommatophora > Philomycidae > Meghimatium > Meghimatium bilineatum. The sequence continues at coordinate 34,436,927 of CM067320.1, forward strand.
GACGTATCAACATCTATCTTGTTATTTGTCATTGAAATATTTACTTTCCTGTGACTCCCCTTGATGGGTCTGTGCCTCCCTCAACCAATACCAACTCCCCCCCCCACCCTCCACACACAAAAATTAAAAAAAATTCTGGGCGAAGGAATAAAAAAATTAGTATTAAATTGAGGACATGCCACAATTTAGTTAGTAAATGTATCCGTATGGCGAGGTACGCTGCTTTTAACCACTGACATTAGTATATTTGGGTGTAATCAGAACTTTAACTCATCAAAACATAGTGAAGGCTGCGGTTCTGGTAATACATCAATATTAGAGGTAATACTCGGTGTTACCCGTGTGAAATATGAATATATTAATTTTACGAAACATGTTAATAACATAAACATGCCGGTTAAGATATATGTAGGCCTATGTTATTTGACTGATGCGCATTATTTCCATTAAAAAAACAAACAGACGGGAATATTTTTCTTAGAATGTAGCTACGTCTATTTTTCATTGTTTCTTTTAAAATACATATATTTTTTTTAAAAACCACACCCCAACGACCATGAGTTCTAACACCGAGAATTCTTATTAAAATAACTGACCCTGCAGCGGACTGAGCTATTTCAGATAGACGATAAAAGGTGTAAAATTGCACTTTTATAAATGACTCATCACAACAACGGCGCTGTTGTAGGAATTTGACGGTCGATGGATGTGATTTTAAGAACAGAAAGGCAGATGTGATATGTTTCCTATTATTGCCCCATAGACAAATATATACACGATATTAGCAGAAAGGTAAAGAGAAAGAATAGTGGACCTGTTAAAACAGAATAAACATCAAATGAATTGAAAATGAAACAATATTAGGTCTAAGCTCTACCATTTATTTCTTTGATATGTGTACAATGGTCAAAGGTTAATCATATTAATGGTTAAATTTGCCGAACTACAAGACAGTGATCACCAACTTTTAACATTTTTCTAATACAATATGCCAATGCACTAATTAGTAACAGTGCCAAATTTCAACCGTATCCATCATATAATTTATGAATCCATTGCGTAATGATAACGAACATACAAAACGGACCTGTTTTTTATATACATAAACTGCGGATATCATCAACAATATGCGTTTTTGTAGAAAATCTATTGAAAGCCCATAGCATTCTGCAGAACTGTCTGCTGTATTACACCGCGCAAAGAAAACTGATCATTTGAAATAGTTAGGTGTTGCTCACAATATTGGGAGTCAGCACATACGTACATTTGGTTGTCGTTCTTTGAATATTAGTCTAACGGGCATAACATCGCCAAGAGGGTTTTACTTTTACAAATAAGGGGTATTTTTTCACTTTCATTGAGTTTTTGTGACCTTCTTGGAGGAATAATTAAAGGATTGGGAAGGGGGCGTTGTTACGCTCTTCTTTGTCTTACCTCCTAGTGTTAAATGTCATGTTCTGACTTCTTAAGGAGTTGTTTCAACTCAATAAACACACCCACCACCCTTATTTATTTTCTTTTAACGGCGAGAATATCGTGAGATCAATTAAGAATATGGCAGGGATTAAACTAGGAGGACATACTATCAATAATCTACAATATGCAGATGATACTGTGTTGATAGCAGAAAGCCACGAACATCTCCAAGATATGTTAAACAGGACGGTGATAGAAAGTGAACATCTTAGTCTAAACATAAAATTACAGAGACAACGATAATATCAGGAAATAGTACCCCACCAAATAGTAAAATAGTATTAAATGAGAAAAACTTAAAGCAGGTGAATAGTTTCAAATATTTAGGAACATTAACGTCAGATGGCAAATGCAAGACCGAAATTATAAGCAGAATAGAACAAGCAAAAGCGGCATTCCATAAAATGAAAAAATATCTTCTGCAACAAGTCCATATCAATGGATACTAGAAAACGTGTCCTCAAATGCTGCATTTAACCAGTGTTACTCTATGGAAATGAAGCATAGACAATAAATAAGACATTACAAAAATCACAAAAATCACTGGAGGCAGCTGAAATGTGGTTTATTCGAAGAATGTTACGCATTCCTTAGACGGCAAAGATAACTAAAGATGAATGTCTTAGAAGGATGGATGTGAACAGATGCATTATTGATAATATAAGAAATGACAGTCAACATTTATTGGGCACATAATGAGAAGAGGAGTTATTAAGAATATAGTGACAACAGGAAAGATAGAAGGGAAAAGTTCAAGGGGAAGACCCAGAGAAAAGATATTGGACAATTGGACTAAATGGCTTTGACTTACGACATCAACAGAGATGATGACATATATGAGAGATCGATGTACATGGAGAAGTATGATCGCCAACGCCATTCAGCACAGCACTTGATAATGATGATGACCACCCTTATCCATGGGTCAACAAATAATCACTCTTCACCATCCACTTTACATACACTTCATTGGTAAACGCAATAAACTTACCCCACTACCCCTATCTACGGCTCAATGAAATAAACACTCCAACACCCTTATCTATGGGTCAACCCAATAAACACACCCACTACACTTATCTTTGGGTAAATAAACACAAACCACCACCTTATATACGAGTCAGCCTAATAAACACACTCCGTCACTCTTACCTACGGGCGGTGATTTGTGCATATTTTCTTCATTTTCAGACAATATTATTTTGTTGTATTTTAAGAATTGCGTCCATAAAATAGCCTCAGAAGTTGAAATATCAGTGTACTGCTAACAATCATTGAATGTCAGTAGAATTTCAGAAACTGCTCTCTTACAGGACCGCGACAAAGCGCGCAAGCTTCACGAGAGCGCTGGTCTGAAATTCTTTGAATGTTATGTGGATACACCTATTGAGATATGCGAGCAAAGAGACGTGAAAGGACTATACAAGAAAGCAAGAGCTGGTCTTATTAAAGGTAAAGTATATCCTTCATTCCCAACAACCAACCATGTAACAGAAAACCTTAGTAGATGACATGCCTTTATATTGAGGTTATCTTCTTATAGAAGCTTCATGGCACGTCATCTATACAATCCCGTAGTCGTAACCTTCGATAACAGTTACCATGTTGTTCCGACAGGCCGATGTTGTGCTTGAACTAGTTATGGGCACGGCGTGGGTGGGCGAAACAACATAGAAACCTGTTACAGGGGCCATAGTTGTGCCCTGATGTCGACGTCTGTTTTGGCGGCATTAGACTCGAAACACGATCGAGTCGAATGGCTGCTGGAACAGAGGGCGGAGCACTTATGGGAATGCCCCACGTGCTGTGAGACCAGTTTCTAATCAAGAATCAACAATCCTTCATTCCCTGTCAGTAATAAAAATCAAGATATAAATAGCTTGGACCTTAAGATTGATAACCTACATACCCGTACATTCCCTGCAACATGCAATGCTATACCTGCTATATGCCATTCATTCTCATTTGTTTATTCTCTTTCTGTATCTGTCAGATAGTATTATTAACGTTTACAGTATCATTAACTTCTATTGCAAGCTGAAACATTCTTTACTGTTTATTTGAACTCACAGAGTCAAAATATATCCAGATACACAATTCAGAAATATCACTTGGTATTGAGAAAATAGTGAGAATGCTACAAATAAAATATTACAGGAGCAGTGTTCATGGTCCAGAACAAGATTTCAGTTATCTTTCGGAAGCAAGTGGCGTGGAAAAGCAAAGAAAAATGGGTGTAGAAGCTTAAAATCTAACAAAGTATTTATGATGGCGAACACAATCTCAACTAAGAGAGCACACGAAGCAAAGTCAAACTCTTTGCGTTGTCTATACCTGAACCATGCTGTCAAATGAGATAGGTTTTTTTTTTAAGTATCCGCATGAAAAGGGACAATGAACCATATAATTACATGAGATGAGCTTCTTGACATTGGAGCATCTCGTACCAGACACAATTCCAACTCCCTGTATACTATGTCTACGCCGGAAACTGTCACATATGAACATATTTTGACTTGTAAAGTTCAAGGGCACTGTGGACAACAGACGTCATGGCAAAGAGTTGATACACAAGGTACGCATGACAACAGATTGGAAGATTGTTTCAGACTATGAAAGTTCACCCGAATGACAGACACGCTGAAAATAAATGTGTTAAGCTTACGTAGTGTAAACAATATGGCGTAATTTAAATAATTTATCGCACGCTCTTAAAGGAAAACTACACGAGAATTCATGGCGGGTATTTGAAAGCGAACGCAAACAAATACAATCTAGGAAAACACTCCATCATGTTTAAACCAAAAAAAATGTATGCTAACCATGCAAATTACAATATCCTATTAATGTTAAGTAGTACTTCTCACATTTCTTAATCATAAATTCTCACTTCTGAACCGTAATTTGTATTTCTAACACTACAGCAATGTGTATTATCATATTTTATGGTGGTAACTTGTATTTCTCACACTTTATGGTGGTAACTTGTATTTCTCACACTTTATGGTGGTAACTTGTATTTCTCACATTTTATGGTGGTAACTGTATTTCTCACACTTTATGATGGTCAACTGTATTTCTCACACTTTATGGTGGTAAATTGTTTTTCTTGCGACTATGCAGATACTCCAGTGTTGTCATCCAACTACGTTCTGAATACATGTATTTTGTGTTGAAGGATTCACTGGTGTTGATCAGCCCTACGAAGAACCAACATCCTCAGATGTTGATCTAAAAGCTGGAGAACTCTCAGTTGATGAGTGTGTACAGAAGATTGTCTCTCTTCTTACAGAACAAGTAAGTCTTTTATTACTTCACAACGATAATATGTACCAACTCCAGAAAACTGAAAACTAACAGACAAAGCTTGGATTAGGGTAATGAAGTTTTGCTAATCACTGGAAACACACATAATAACACACACACAAATCAATATTTCTACCAAAACGCTTTTATCAAAACTACATACAGAACAAAAAAAGACAAGCAAAAACGACACTATTGACGTTCACGTGGCATAGCTAAATGTGGACATAGCCCGTAAAGGTTGACACTAAGTCAGAGGGAAACAATCCATTCACAAGTATACAAAATACACCAAAATACATATGAAACATGACAAATTAATGACACAATAAAATATCATTCATACGATTGGCGGGCATTGATTCCAAAATGTTTAATCGTGCCAAATATATATATATATATATATATATATATATATATATATATATATATATATATATATATATATATATATATATATATATATATGTATATATATATATATATATATATATATATGACGGTTCTCAAACGCGTGACGGGTTACGTCGTCTGAGAAGTACGACTTAATGGCCGTCACCTCAATATCCTGGGCACCACGTTGGCCCATGCCATTGAAGTAGTCGGCAGCAGGAGTTCCCAAATGGTTTTTTATGCTGTACAGATGTTCGCAGAAACGGTCTGCAAGACTCTTTCCAATCTCACCTATATACATCATGGTGCACACCTGCATATGATGTCCTACTAAGATACCTTCTTCTACTCCAGTCAGATCCAAATACTCTGGACGTGTTCTACGATCCCCCTGTGGTTGCTTACAGACATGACAATAACTTCAGTTATTTATTGGTCCGGAGTCACCTCAAGCCTGACGTTCCTAATTGTTTTGGTACCATCCGCTGCACGCACATAAGGTGCAACACCTGTGTCAATGTCATCCAGACCTGGTCTATCATATTTCCCAAAGCTACCTTTACCAGTGAAGATAGTTTTACATGTGTGTCCCACTACATCATTTATACCATCACCTACTAGCATTGAACTGTGACGTATATAGGCAAGACTGGAAACAGGCTCGCAAACCGATTCTATGAACAGCATCAAAAACAATTTGGGAACCCCTTTTACCGACCACTTCAATGACCCAGGATATTCAGCTGACGGGCATTAAATCATGCTTCTGAGTCGTAACGCGCTTGAAAATCGCCATATATGTCTATTTCTTATCATATGTAAGTTATGCCTATGAACCGAGACGATTGCACCCAGGACAAAGCCATAGGTGCTTACTCTCCCCTAAAAGATATCGTTGGTTATGCATGCTGATAGTTTTTGTGGCTCAGTGGTTGAAGGTTCTCTTCACTCTTCCCAGGAGGCGTTTAATTATTCCACAACCACACTTAATACCGAATTACGAGTATTTAAATTTTAGCCTAGATATCTCATCAATATGGGTGTTTACAGCTGGCGCCCTTGAAGCAATTTCAATACGCCGTCCGTATTCATTGTCAACTTCTTGTCTATTGATTCTTGGATGCAAATCTGTTTACTCTCTTACTACCGCTAACACCAACATGCAACATACGATACATCAAAGTTTTGGCGTAGCTAAGAATGTCTTACATTCTATACAATGGAGTAATATCAATGCATACACGACTTCTTCTTCCTAAGCATTCATTCTCAAACTCCCGCGGGATCTCGCTTACAGCAGGATCACAGTCCTACTAGATTTCCAGCAGGATGTATTCCAGAGAATGGAAATGCGTCGTGTCGCCGGTTTATTTGCGCCAATGGCCCGACACATCCGTCTTTGGCGGGATACACGACTTCGAATGCTATAAAATGTTATATTGTGCCGATCCTTCTTTATGGAAGCGAAACATGGACAGTAAACAAATGTGCCCAAGATAAGCTGGAGGAAACTGAGAGGTGGTTTTTAAGAAGACTGATGAAAATTCCATGGACAGCCAAGAAAACTAATGTAGAAGTTCTCAGGGATGCTGGAGTCAACACATTGCTTATAGCGTAACTTATAGCGAACAACAGACTATCCAGATTTTTAGGGCATGTCATGAGGAAAGTAAAACTTGAACATTTAGTAACTACCGAATAGATCAAGAAGAGAAGAGACGAAGAAGACAAAGAGAGAAATGTTTGGATGGGCTGTCACTGTGGTTCAAAAAGAAGTCACCAACCGAACTTATTAACAACACAAGAGTTGTGGAGAAGCATGATCGCCTACATCACTTATTTTTAGTTTTCCGATGCATGGACTGGAAGTTGTCACAATAACTGTCATAACAGATTCACAAAGAACCATTTTAGACTTGAAGTAATCGTTTCAACTTCCGTCCGCATACTGGTTGTAATTGATCTGTGTGGTAGCTGTACTTGTCGATGACTATAACCACTATTACTAGCTATAAAACCCCCAGTGAGTTTTCACTTCTCACACAGAAGCACAGATACATCGTCGAACATAATCACGCAATCATATCTGCGATACTTCATATACTTCATATATACAAATGGAAGAGGAATACAAACATGATGCAATACATCTCTTCCAAAGATATCAATAAACCACAATATTTCGCCTTAGAACAGGCCACTGCAGGCTGTTGGGTCACCTTTACCGATTGAAGATCTCATACGCAGATGAATGTTCATGTGGATCCGAAACCCAGACCCCGGAACACATACTTCAGGTCTGCCCAACATACAAAGAGCAGATACAGCAGACCTGGTCAGAGGATGCAGACGTGGAGCAAAAGCTATGGGGCAGCCGCTCTGACCTGGAGAAAATAGTGGATTTTGTCTTGACGACAGGCCTGACAATATAGCATGACCACATATGCTGAACGCAGAAGAAGAAGAAGACCGCCAGAATCCGCATCTATGAAATATTCACGAACAATGGCGGCACTGTACGTAGTAAAATTTTAAATCTTAGGCCTGCACACTGTGATTTGTAAATGTGAAAAGAGCTGAGAAAATAATCTATGGGGCTTATGTATTTTCGTTAGAAAATTCATGGATGGTCAATCTAGCAAATAGTTATTAACAAAGAATGTTGGGAAATGATCAAGGCCGATTATTGTCCGCAACAACAGATACCAACCTAAATGAAACATTGTCGACATAGGGAGTTTATCGACAGTAATTATGTCGAAATATGTCGACATCGATGTACTACATTGGGTTTTTACTCACCATTTGGCTAAATTCTTTGTACTAAAATTCCTATTCTGATTTGCTAAGCGGGAAGCGGGAAACCCCCTTCTTACACACGGGCTTGTATATAACATAATAAATTCAAGTACAACTAGATGGTCCCGAACACGAAAAGGCTATTACATTGTGAAATATGCTAGGTAGGAATTTTTGTCATTTGCACCCTTTCTAGCCTAAGCCAAGAATTTAATTGCTGAGCCACCACATGAAAGTGGCAATGGACGCCGATGAACCACGAAATAAAATATTCGTAGTATTTACAGTGAAATGTCAACATTACAGATATAATGTATTGGTTATTGTTTTAAAGCGGACATCATTGCAGTGCATGTAGGCCCATAAATGTTGTCCCCCCTCCCTATCCAGCAGGTATTGAAAGGAATGCATGTTGATGATTCCATTTACTTATTGTTTTAAAACGCTCTTGATTTTTCCAGGTAGTTGTTCAGTTAAATTATCCCCTTTATGCAACACAAAATGCTACCAATGTCAACAAAAAAAACATCTTATCCAAAGTATCTTCATTCCAACCCTGTGCTACCAATGTCAAACATGGTCCTTAACAACAAAACATAAGAGACAACTGGTTACAACAGAGATGAGATGTCTGAGAAAAGCCACACGAGTGACCAGAAGACACAGAGTTATAAACCATGTCATAACAGAAAGAGTGGGTGTTATATCAATTCTACAATACATACAAAACCAACAGCTACAATGGTTTGGTCATCTGGAAAGAATGCCGTGTGATTCATTAGTTTATAAAGCATATACGAAGAGAGGAGAAGCAGAAAGAAGAGCCAGGGGTAGACCTAGAGTACGCTGATCGACAACATCAAAGAGACATTACACTAACACCAAATGACATTATCTGAAGCTGCCAGAAAAACGAGAACAAGAACATTGTATCTCCCTCGATACCCGTAAAGGGTAAAAGAGGAAGGAAAGAAGAAGAAGAAGAAGTTGTTGTTCAGTTATAATAAGTATTAGTACTGAATGCTTCCAATCACAGTCTAGATGTATAAGACAGATGTATAAGGTAGTATCTGTATAAGACAGATGTATAAGGTAGTATCTGTATAAGACAGATGTATAAGGTAGTATCTGTATAAGACAGATGTATAAGGTAGTATCTGTATAAGACAGATGTATAAGGTAGTACCTGTATAAGACAGGTGTATAAGGTAGTATCTGTATAAGACAGGTGTATAAGGTAGTATCTGTATAAGACAGATGTATAAGGTAGTATCTGTATAAGGCAGATGTATAAGGTAGTATCTGTATAAGACAGATATATATAAGGTAGTATCTGTATAAGACAGATGTATAAGGTAGTATCTGTATAAGACAGATGTATAAGGTAGTATCTGTATAAGGCAGATGTATAAGGTAGTATCTGTATAAGACAGATATATATAAGGTAGTATCTGTATAAGACAGGTGTATACGGTAGTATCTGTATAAGACAGATGTATAAGGTAGTATCTGTATAAGACAGATGTATAAGGTAGTATCTGTATAAGACAGATGTATAAGGTAGTATCTGTATAAGATAGATGTATAAGGTAGTATCTGTATAAGACAGATGTATAAGGTAGTATATGTATAAGACAGATGTATAAGGTAGTATCTGTATAAGATAGATGTATAAGGTAGTATCTGTATAAGACAGATGTATAAGATAGTATAAGGTAGTATCTGTATAAGACAGATGTATAAGGTAGTATCTGTATAAGACAGATGTATAAGGTAGTATCTGTATAAGACAGATGTATAAGGTAGTATCTGTATAAGACAGATGTATAAGATAGTATAAGGTAGTATCTGTATAAGACAGATGTATAAGGTAGTATAAAGTAGTATCTGTATAAGACAGATGTATAAAGTAGTATAAGGTAGTATCTGTATAAGACAGATGTATAAGGTAGTATAAGGTAGTATCTGTATAAGACAGATGTATAAGGTAGTATCTGTATAAGACATGTATAAGGTAGTATCTGTATAAGACAGATGTTTAGGAAGCAGCTTTAACGTGTCGTTCTTATACAATACCAACTCCCCATCTCTACTGTAGAAGATATATAATATATTAGTAAGTGAAATAGTCGCCGTATACGCAGTGTCGGGCCATTGATACAAATAAAATGGCGACATAACGCATTTCCATTATCTGGACCACATTCAGCTGGAACTCAAGTAAGAGAGATCTAGTGGGAGTATGAGAATGAACGATAAAGAAGAGGAAGTGAAATAAACAAGAAGTATGCACTGCAAGATTTCTGTTCCCAAATTTCATAGGTTAAATCACTTTCATATGTACAAATTTCCACCACACAGAAAATCGTACCACGAGGAACTCTTATGACTGTCCGAGAGCTATTTGTGCCAGAGATTAGACGTGAAGCAGCCAAGACTGAGGCTAGCACACTTCCTTTCATTGAAATTAGTGAGGTTAGATTTATTCTTTGCATATTTCTACAAGAACAAGGTTAAACAGATTCATATTACATTATCAAGTTATTGTGTTAAACATAAGATTTTATTATGTAGGAAAGACTGACTGCAGTCTATGTGAAGTCTCCTGCAATACGGTGTCTATCAAATTGTTGTGCACTGAATTTGAAATGAAATATATGTGCTCAATGTGAGTTCATTGAAAGTTGTGTATTTCTATCATCAAGTGTACTGCTTGACTAAAGATACTGCTGTTATCTGCAGCGTTAACTTTTATTTGCTGACAAAGAAACGACTTTTGTTTTGTTATGAGCCACTTTACCCAATACCAAATTGACATTAGTAGTAGTGTTTCTTTCATAAATGTTGGAGTGTCAATGACTTTACACAGATCTGCATTAAATACCCATTATTCATGAGAGATAGTGTCTAGCAATGTAAAGGAATGCACAGCGACTTCATAGACACCTTGTATATAATTATCACTAGAACAAAAACGAGCAATGCATTCATTACTTTCCGAGAAACAAATACTTATCATGACCCTTATAAAAATTTACCAGAAAACAAAAAAAGATTAACACTACTTGGAGTAGTGTGTGCACATGTCTGTGAGCGTGCGTGCGTACGTGTGTGTTTTTGTGTGGATGTTTACGAGGTAGCTTCAAAAAGTTCCTTTAATAGTCGACTAGTGATTGACTGAAATATTCCACCGAAGACGGGTGTGTCGGACGAATGGTGCAAATAAAACGGCAACACAACGTACTTCCTTTCTCTGGACTACATCCTGCTGGAAAACAAGTAGGACCATTGTCCTGCTACAAGAGAGAACCAGTGGGAGTTTGAGAATGAACGCAGAAGAAGAAGAATGAAAAATGACGTTATGAAGTTTATTTGTTTAGAAGTTGGCAATGGCCTTCTAAAGAACATGGATTAGATATAAACATTTTTTTTAAAAACCATATTACTCAGCACAATCGCAAAAGAACAGATGCTAAACATAAAAATACATGGAGAGATACTACAACAAGTAGAACATTACCAATACATCGGACACATAATTAAAAATTATGGTAAATGTGGAACATAGGTTAAAGGAAAATATATAACAAGTGGCATACTCTTTACAGAACATTGTCTTCATCGTGGATACTCTTAACGCCCATCTGTCCCGGGCAAGAAGGCCTGCATTGTCCCGAGATATGCTCATACATTCTTCGATGTCGCGGGTCCATCATCTTTTTGGTCTTCTTCCCTTTGCTGACACTCTGTCCTCCAGAATCAACCTTTCGATGTCATCGTGTCGCTTTAAGTGTCCAAAATACTGTAGCTTTCTTCTTATGATGGTATTTAGAAGCCAACGTTTATTTAGTTTCAGTAATTTCAAAATATCAATGTTCTTTTCTTTCTCTGTCAATGATGTTCGTAGGATCTTTCTGTAGCAATTCATTTCAAATGAATTTATTCTTCTGGATATTGTCTTGTTTAAAGTCCAAGTATCGCATCCGTTTATTGCCACTGGGAAAACACATGCTCTTAAATGTTTTATTTTAGTGTTATTTTTACTACTTTGCCACAGCTTTCTCATTTGTGTCAATATCAGTGTTGCAATTGCGAGTCTTCTTTTTAATCTCAACTGAACAATCTCCGGAACTGTTTATATTTGCTCCCAAACATTAGAATTTGTTTACACATATTAGTTCTGTATTCTCTATTTTTATTATCGGTTTGATCTTTGTTTTGTTTATTGTCATAATTGTTTGATCGTCTCATTTCTTTAGTTACAGTATATTGTTTTCCATAATGTGGAATATTCGTGGAACCAAGGGGGGGGGGGGGGGTCCCATAAAAACCAGCTTTCATACTGGTATCACAAGATTTCACCCTACTGTCGAAGTCGAAATACGCCGGCCAAAATGGCACCGAGCTCGAAAAAAATGCATTTAAGCAACATAATTCAATTGGTGCACCACAAGGTAAATGGTCAAAAGCGTGGATACAAAACGAACAGCAGAAACAAAACAACCATGGCCCAGATTAGCTGTTCACAAAACAACAGTCTCACCAACATGGACTTTTATACAAAACCAACTGTGGGGAACACACAACAACCTAATACAAATCACACTATACATGCCAAATATCGAACTAGATGTATAATATTGGAATGCAGAAGAAGACCGATCTCCGTGTCAGAGATATAACTATTATTTCACAACATGAAACTTTCTCAAACACTGAAGATGAAATAAGTTAAACTATTCCCCCACTTTCCCTGGCGTGATGCTAATACTATCACTTATAGTGCTACTTTGGTCACACAAAACGACGATTCTATCTCTCATATGCCTCAACAGTATGAGAATGAAGTTTACATAACTAATGTAAGCTTATCGCAAAGAAAGTAGTTTATTTTGTGAATTTTGCTCTGGTAAGATGACTCTGGTAATGCATGAGAACGTGTATCATTTAAAGTACTATTTCTTTTCTATCACCGCAGTTGGACTTGCAGTGGACTCAGGTACTGGCAGAAGGTTGGGCTACTCCAGTTTCTGGGTTCATGAGAGAACGAGAATACTTGCAGACGCAACATTTTGGGTGTCTACTAGATGGTAAAGTTTTTTAAAAATTACTTGTCTGAATTGTTTTTAACCGCATTTGAATGATAGATTATACTTGTCATACCAGTGGCTTAACATACTAACAATCACGATACATTATATATCTAGTAGGTGACTTACCAGTGGCCTACCAGACAGACCAGCTTGGTACTTGGAACATTATACTTTTGTAGGGGACTTACCAGTGGCCTACCAGACGGACCAGCTTGGTACTTGGAACATTATACTTTTGTAGGGGACTTACCAGTGGCCTACCAGACGGACCAGCTTGGTACTTGGAACATTATACTTTTGTAGGGGACTTACCAGTGGCCTACCAGACAGACCAGCTTGGTACTTGGAACATTATACTTTTGTAGGGGACTTATCAGTGGTCTACCAGACAGACCAGCGTGCTACATTATAGTTCGGAACCGTGACCTTCGTTTAAAAAGGTCTGTGTGCACCATCTCTACGATATGCCACTGAATATTGCGATGGTTTCCATTGGTAATTTAATTATACGTTGTTTTACCAGCAATTACGTATTAAGTATTAGGTATGTTGATTATCATCTTCGCACACCGGACACTTCCATAGGTGCTCCGATCTCCGCTTCAGTAAATCTCTCAGGGTATAATGGCTGATTGTTCCGGTTCTTTGTTTGTTCACTACCCTTTTTGAAATTTTTCTCAGGGGTTCTTTTCGGGCCACGTCCATCCTCACTCCCAATTCTTGCATTCTTGGTATTTACTCATACTTATTCACCTCAAAATCCTCTGATCGTGAGGACTGACGAAGAGCAGTGAGTATGTCTGCTCGGTCCATAGGCTGACCGTCTGTTGTGGTGGCGAGACTAGCTAATTTGTCGGCCCGTTCGTTTCCCTCCACGCCCGCGTGTCCGGGGACAAAAATAAGCGTGAGTTTTCGTAGTATGTCCGTATTTTAGCTCTCTCCAGTGACTCCGCTCATTCCCTACGTACATCGCCTGTTTTGACTTTCTGAATCATATTCAGTGAATTACTTAGTATGCATGCATGGTAACAGGTGTGCGATTTCAGCCAGTAAAGTGTCTGCGTTGCGGCGAATACTTCCATAGTTAGACTGCTCGTTGTTGCGGTAAAGGCACCACTGGCTTAGTGTACTGTTTTCCCTTTTGATCTGACCGGACAATGCGCAACGCTGGTGACGGATGACCGACCCGTCCGTGTAAATCACAACATCTGAATCATCGGTATTCTCGCAAATTAGTGCCTTGACTTTAGCATCCACGCTTACGTGACTGTGTTTCCTGCACTCTCTGTTGAGTGTAATGACGGTCTTGACTGCCTCTTGAAAGAACGTAGGAATAGGTATCCATTCTTCGCCAGGAGCTATGTCTTCTGGAGCGCAGGTATGTTTAACGGTATCCTCGGCCCGACCCATCCACGATTTGCCTCTCTTGAGCCTGCTTCCCTTCACAAGGGGGAGCTCGCTGTATAGTATGTGATCTATGTCAGAACTCACTCGAAGTACCAGAAAATTAAAAGCACAGAAATACAGTAGTGGGATTGTCTTTGCGCAGTGACATAGAATGGTTAAAACTCTGGTGTGAATAACGAAATAACATTTGGAAAGCACGAGTGAAATAGTCGTCTTAGTCAGTCATGATCTCACGCAGGATGCTTCACATGTGGGGAGGGGGAAATTAGTCTGTCAGTCACGGTAGGGAGACTTCGTTCATGTAATTTTTGTTTCTCCCCATCGAGGTCAGATCACGGAGATGGATTTAGTTCAGCCGACATAGGCTGAAAACTAAGACTAGCAAGGTCCCTTTTTAACCGAGATAGACCATGTAAGATCGTTCTAGCAAGTACATGTGCTGAATACAGAGATGTTTGTTTGTTTGTTTTGCGTTCGCTCCATTGTAAACATCACGAATATCCGTGCGATTTCCGCCGGGAGCGTGATTACGTTGTGCCACCGTTATGCGCTATGTAGGCCTAGCACATCCGATTTCGGCATGCCTTGACAATTCGGGTGGGTTACCCCTTAGTCTGTGACAGCCTCTATATCTGTCTCCAGGCACATGTAGTGGCGACTCTTCGCCCAGACGATTTTTGCTCTCGTCTGACTCGCACGAGGAGTTCCACTGTCTATGAACTTGCCTCGTGTAATTGGACGTGCTGTGCCTGTGCCCATTGGGTACTAAACCGTTTCTCATGCGTGAGCCTCGTTCTTTAAGGGGAAGAACTCAACAGAGGAGTTGTACCCTGGCTCTTTCGCCCTCTTAGCCGAGGTGTCATTCGCCAACATCGTGTACCCCTTATCCAAGTTCGAGTCTCACACCATGCGTTTGAGAGCAAGGCGTTCTCGAGCTGAGCGTCCTTGTCCCAATAGCGCCTGAGCCCATCGGGTACAGAACCCTTTCTCTTATCGAGCATATTTCCGGTTTAGGAAGGCTCGACATTAGAGTTGGATTAGGTATTCTTGCTTTACCAGATGCCAATGAATGGGTCTGGGTCTCTGCCTGTAAGGAACACAGGTAACTAGATGCTCGTCTCGAGCTGACGGAGCTTGTAGTTTCCCTTTCCTAGAGACTTTTCACTTTCTATTTGAGTTCGCGCTGCCCTCTAGCGCTGTTCTGCCCTTTCATTGTTTCATTGTACTCGGTATGACATCTATTTGTCTCTCGCCATGCATCTACCTTTACGTGCATTTTACATTGGCCGCCCCTCCAATGTTCGGACTGGACTGACTAGCTTCACTGTATGTCGACAGTGTCGCTATATGTGGTGATGCTGGTGGTGTCGGAGATATTGTCTGTCTCTTGTGCAGTCAAATCTCTTTCCATCTGCTACCTCCACATTCTCGGACACGATCCCCAAATGATTTGGTCAGAATCAGCTCGAGCTGCTGTATTTCTGTTTCCAGTGTGCACCGCGTAGAGGTACATCTGGGATCTTGGTTATCTGCTAACCCTGGGTCCGCCTAGCGCAATGCGTTCCCTTTGCACCCCAATACAGAGATAACTAGCTGAGAGGCGTTCCACATCAGTCGGTACACACGTCGGTACACACGATTCGGGATTGGCAACACAATCATGTGGACAGGCACCAAAGACTGCAGAATATATACTTCAAGGATATTCTAAGTATAAGATGGTGAGAAAAACATACTGACTCATAGAATAAACATTAGATTCAAAACTAGATGGATCAAAACTATCAGTGTCTGAAAACGGTGACAAAATTACAGACGATAGAATAAGTATTTTTTTCGAACAATTATTTAGTAGTTTAGTAATTCCAGGAGGTGATTGTCTGATCTATGATTAGGGCCGCATATACGTTGTCACAAAAGACGTAGTTTTACCTTTAACAAAACCGTCATTCATTTTTCATATTTAAAATCCCGCTTTTTGCTACGAAATTTGTCGATATTTTTGTGAAAAATCGGTAGGGAAAGGATTTATCTTAATTCCTCGTTCTAAAAATAATGTTAGATAAAATCCCTAAAAATAATGTTCTTATTTCCTAATGGAAGAGGTTTAAACCCCCAAACATGCAGCACTTCGTCTAGGAAGGTGTATCTACCCTGAGTCTAATTTGACTATCGTCGTTACCCAACACGGCTCACACAGATGAAATTATATCTGGGACTCGGGGACACTAAGGGTGGTAATGGAATGGTCTTTCTACACGAAGAATAGTTTTGTAGTCTGCGAAGCGCCTCGTCGGAGGAAAGATGCATAATGGATGGCCCAAATGCCAAAGATACTTCTCTATGGTGAGCTAGAGAAGGGTATACGATCTCAAGGTGGCCAAAGGAAGAGCTACAAGGACTCGTTAAAAAACACACTGAAAGCCTTTGAAATAGACCACGATACATGGGAAGAACTTACACAAAATAGATCTACGTGGCGTTCTGAAATTAAAAAAGAGCGCATCATCTTGTGAAAAGAAGAAAATGCAGCAGCTCAACAGCGGAGAGCAGCTAGAAAGACACGGATACACCAAGATCCGTCTACAGTCGTCATTCTATGTCCGAACTGTCCAAGGATATTTACAGCTCGAATGGGGCTCATTAGCCATCTACGAACTCATAATCAAGGACATAACTAAAATTGAATTTTCAAAAGTGGATGTAACAAATAGTCATCATCACATGTGATGGACGAACAACATTGGATGACCCAGGCAAACTATCAGCTCCTCTTGTGGTATATACCCCTCTGGATAGAAGGCTCCTTCAATAGGCATTGCATTAAGCCGATAGCTGATGATGCAGTCTCCTGGGTATGAAAGAAAGCTCAGGAAAAACTACCCCACATAGCACATAGCAAGTAAGAGCTAAACGCTCACAATTCCTGGGGTTATCGACACATAACAACCCCCACAACCACCCCATATCTAGGGGTTTGCCTATGCTGCCGCCACCCATTCTCGCACAAAATAAAATGTGCATTATTTTTTTGTTATTGCACACTTCATAAATAGAGCTTGAAGCAAATTCTACCAGAAATCAGCAATAAATGGCTTCTTATGTTGTCATATGGGTGCGAGTCTTGGACAATAAATAAAATGGAAAGTGAGAGATTGGAGGCAACAGAGATGTGGTTCTACAGAAGAATGCTGAGAATACCATGGACTGCCAGAAAAACTAATGTAGAGGTGTTGAAAGAGTTAAATGCGAAACGGACCTTAATCAACAATATAAGAAAAAGGCAATCTACTTTTTTTGGCCACTTCATGAGACAGGCAGGTTTAGAGAACATAGTCACAACAGGCAAGATTGAAGGCACCAGAGACAGAGGGTGACAACGTGAGAAAATATTAGTTTGACAACCTGGCACGGTAAGGAAACAACAACGAGTTTGATACATAATACTGTGGACAGAGAGCTGTGGAGAGCCATGACCACCTACACCAGCCGGCATGGCACCTGATGATGATGTTGTTGTAGTAGTTAGCTGTGTAAAATTATATACGTAAAGTATGTTTTCACATGACTAAGACATTTAATTAATACAATATTAAATCCATATTTTGTCTCCATTTTCTTACAATGCAGTCTAGTGCTCCATATTTGTCTCTTGATGAACACATGAATCAAAGTGGCCTACAAAATGTCGCTACAACTGGAAGTCAAAACGTCACCTTCGACATATATAAGATCTGTTTGCTAATTTTAAAACAGCTTTCTAACATGGCTCATTTTAATATTACTATGTTGTTCATTGGTCACTATGATTATACTTTGTTTCGACAAATCACGGAAAAATAAAATGAGTCTTTTTAGAAGGAAGTTTCTATTAGCCAACAGGTCATATATTTTATAGTTGGTCACGGTCAAGCCATGTACCACTAGACATGGCTGTCAGTGTACTAACCACTCCCGTGATAACTATAGAGTCCCATTAATTATGATAACTATACTCATAAGAAAGCACATTTTTCAGTGTTATGTTCTTGCCATAACAATTCTTCGATTCATCTTTCCAAATCAGACTGAATTTTGCACACATTCATTTATCTTCTTGATTTCTTCTAACTGGTAAATGTGATCTGATGTGATTATATTCCATGCATGAAGGTTGTGTCGTAACATGCATGTGCTCTGATGTGCCTAGGCGCCATGCACGAAAGACATGTCAAAGGATGCATGTGCTCTTGCAGTAGTTATTTTTACAAAACAATATTTCAGTAGAATGCGCTCATCATCATCATCATGTGCCATGCTGGATGGCGAATGCGATCATGGCTCTATACAGCTCTCTATCTCTATCATTATGTATCAAGATCGTTGTTGTTTCCCTACCGTGCCAGGTTGTGATACTGTCTAATATTTTCTCACGTTGTCGTCCTGTCTCTTTTGCCTTCAATCTTGCCTTCTGTGACTATGTTCTCCAAACTTCGCATGAAGTGGCCAAAAAATGAAGATTGTCTTTTTCTTATATTACTGATTATGGTCTGTTTTACATTTGAATAATTCAACACCTCCACATTAGTTTTTCTGGAAATCCATGGTATTCTCAGCATTCATCTGTAGAAGCACATCTCTATTGCATTGTCTGAGAATGCACTACCATCTTCATTTGCAGTTTGTAGGGGTGTGGCATGTTGCAGATTGTACATTTTCTTATTCCTGGTGTATGGTGAGAGAATTTAAACAGTGCTGTGATAAAATATCTTGTTTCTGAATTCACTCAGTGACCAGGTTGCTGCGCAAATAGCTTTAATCTTATTACTCTCCGTTCGTTCTCAGACTCCTGTTGATTAGCAGGATGTAGTCTGGAAAGAATGGAAATGCGTTGTGTCGTCGTTTTATTTGCGCCATGGTCCGACACACCCGTCTTCAGCGTGTAGTACTATTTCAGTATGTCATATGTTTTCCCTACCCAGAAGTATAGTAGCACTTCAATATGCGATATGTTTTTCCTACCCAGAAGTATAGTAGCACTTCAATAGGCGATATGTTTTTCCTACCCAGAAGTATAGTAGCACTTCAATAGGGGATATGTTTTCCCTACACAGAAGTATAGTAGCACTTCAATAGGCGTTATGTTTTCCCTACCCAGAAGTATAGTAGCACTTCAATAGGCGATATGTTTTCCCTACCCAGAAGTATAGTAGCACTTCAATAGGGGATATGTTTTCCCTACCCAGAAGTATAGTAGCACTTTATAGCCGATATGTTTTCCCTACCCAGAAGTATAGTAGCACTTCAATAGCCGATATGTTTTCTCTACCCTCATACATACTTCTTATGTTATTGGAGCCTACAAATATTTTGTACTGAACTGTGTTCTGCAGATGGAATGATAAATCAGTCCGTTCCACTAGTACTACCAGTCACAACTGCTGACAAGGAAAAACTTCAAGGCTGCACAGCTTTTACTATGAAGTATAACGGGAAAGATATAGCCATCTTACGAAGGCCAGAATTCTATCCACACAATAAGGAAGAAAGATGTGGTCGCCAGTTTGGTACAACCAATACTGGCCACCCTTACATAAAAGTGAGTCTATATCAACACACACACACGCACGCACGCACACACACACACACACGCACAAATATATATATATATATATATATATATATATATATATATATATATATATATATATATATATATATATACTCATGTGATGCGACCGATGTTCTTACTTTTGATTTACTTCTAGGTGGATATAACACTAATTATTTATGAAATAATTGTTTGTTACTTTCCTTCGAACTTGCACATAAGTTGACATTGAAGTCAACTATCTCGAGCTATCGACACGAAATATTCACAACACGAAAAGAGATTGAACATTTAGGTCCTTCTTATGGTCAAGTTTCCAACAATAATCTCCACACTAAGTCAGTTACATAAGACTCGATTGTCTTGACCATATTCAGAGGATGAATAACACATTTCAAAACAAATATTGTATGAAGAACTATAGCTAGGCAACTGAGAGTTAAAGAAAATTGCGTGATTTGATGCTAGTTCATAATTCCCCTTACCGTATATATATATATATATATATAAAGTTACATATTCTTTCCAGAACATTGTCTTCATCGTGGATACATAGCAGGCCTGCATTGCCTAGAGACATGTTTATACATTCTTCGATGCGCTGGTCCATCGTCTTCTTGATCTTCCTCTTCTCTTCTCTGGCACTCTGCGCTCCAGAATGAGCCTTTCGATACCATCATGTCTCTCTAAGTGTCCAAAATACTTTAGGTTCCTTCTTAAAACAGTATTTAGAAGCCACTGTTCATTTAATTTTAGTAATTTCAAAATTGCAATGTTCTTCTTTTTCTCTGTCCGTGATATTCGTAGGAATTTCTGTAGCACTTCATTTCAAATGAATTTAATCTTCTGGTTATTGTCTTGTTTGAAGTCCAAATCTCACATCCATATGTTGCACTTGGAAAAACACATGATCTTAAAAGTATGAGAATTTCAGTGTTTAATTGTGAATCTTCTTTTAATCTCAACTAAACAATCCCCGGAACTGTTTACATTTGTTCCTATATTCGAATTTGTTTACACATTCTAATTCTATATTGTCTATTTTGATTATATCTGTATAATCTTTGTTTTATCTGTTGTCATAATTTTTGTTTTCTGCGCGTTTAGATATATATTTTGGATATCTGCGCTTCTTTCTTGTTGTGATTAGCTGTTTCAGTCCCTCAGGATGTGTAGTAAGGAGGGTTGTATCATATCATTTGTGGAATCTTGTACCCACCGATATGCTGACACTAATTTTCCTACAGTTCTTCTCTTACATTTCGCATTATATTCTCTGCATAGATGTTCAAAATATACGGGGATACAGTGCACCCCTGTCTCACTACGCTTTGTACAGCGAACCACTCAGGTGTTTCTTCCTCCACTAAACTAATGCTTGTTGTTCGTTGTGTTTCGTTGTGTAGTGTTTCAATAAGATGCAGTTAAAAAAAAAGTAAAGTAACCCATAGCATTTATTAATGCCGTAGGGGTGTGAGATGTTAGCGATCTCACAATTCAGAGGCTCTGCAAATGAGGGCGGTAGCCATCTCCTCTCCCTCGCAGTCTTTACTTCCCGAATTAATAACACAATCCCCCGCCTTGGTGCAGTCTATGAAACGCATATGTAGGTCTAAGGTATATTCTCTACATTTCTTAACTATGTTCCTGATGTTTAACATAGTCTCTTGTTCTTCTTCCTACTCGAAAACTGGTTTGAGCTTTATGGCTTTGTGTTTCTAATTGTGTGTTTTATTTTCATTTTGATCGTAGATGTTCCTACTAAAAAAACATGGTAGGGTATCCTATTCAAGACGTAGCCATTAACCTAGCATTTTTTAGCTGTAGTAATTATCTAGGCAATATAAATACGTTCAGCAGTTTGCCATAGCTTTCTACTACTTTAACAAATATATACTGTTGGTATTTCAGATGATAATGGAAAGTGGAGACTGGCTTGCTGGAGGCGACCTAGAAGTGTTAGAACGAATTCTATGGAACGACGGACTTGATGAATATAGAATGACACCGCAAGAATTGCGACTCAAATTCAGAAATATTGGTGTATGTACATTCGTACTCAGTTGTTATGCATTTATATAATACCTACAGCACAGTTGTTTTTTAACTCTTGACTAAAGAAAATTTTGATTGTGTGACACTGAGATATTCCCAATAAATATCATTAACTTCCCACACATTACTTGAACCAAAAATAATACAGCTATCTGCCATGTAAGTAGTAAGACCTGGTTTAGAATATAACGTCTTGTATACAAGTGCCATGTTCTCAGAATGAACAGCCTAAGAATTCCCCAGCAGTCACTATATTGGGTGCCACCTGGAGTAAGAAGAAGAGGGAGACCTAGAGAAACTCTACGAAGAACCATTAATAGAGAAGGCATGTCAATGAACCTAAACAACACACAATAATTGAAAGACCTGGCAACACAAAGACAGAAATGGAAAGCTATAGTTTCTGCCCTATGCGCCGACTATGGCCCTGGAGGAACATAACATAACATAACTACAAGTGCTTTTAAAAAATTTAATCCAAGAGGACTATCGCTTGAAGTTACAGTGTTATGTGATATAAGTGACACTTCGCAGGCAAAATGCTACTCTGTTTAGAAGAGGGAAGTATATTTGTAGAAATCTTGGTATAACGATGTCAGTCATGTATGTCTTTTTTAGTCTATTGATTCGAAATGTTGATTGTGTGATAGACTATCCATACGCATAGAAAATAAAATTCATTAGTTGTTTTAAACCAATGACCGGGTAGAAATGTACAAATGTCATGGCACTGAAAATCAAGGGCACTACTTCTACTACATTCAAGCGTGACCTTCGACAACCACTTTTGGCAGTCATTATTCAGGTAATTGAACAAGTTAGTTAATGGAGGCCTTATCTTAATGTTCTCTCTGGCTTCTTTGTTCTTCTTCTTCTTCTTCTGCGTTCGTTCTGAAACTCCTGCAGATTAGCAGGATGTAGTCCGGAGAACGAAATGCGTTGTATCATGGTTTACAGCATTGATGCGAAGTCTGCGCCTTTCGGCCTGACACATCCGAATTCAGCATGGCTTTGGGTCACTGACCCTATATGGGATGGGACAGCCAACTCCATCCCATAACCTTCTTAGTCGCCTTTTACGACATGCATGGAAGGTAAACAGTGTTGCTATTCTTTGCTCCCCTTTCGGGCCCTGGTAACACACAGGCGAGGCGATTACTGATTTCCACAACATTCTACCATGTAACATGATCACCCCAACTCTTATACCATATCAAGGTGTTAAACTAACCAGTATTTTCTCTTAGGCGCTTTTCACCTCTTTTCATTTCTATTTTACCACTGTATTTTGTTCTATAACTGTGTATTATAATGATGTGATCAATAAATGCTGATTTTTTTCGGGATGTTGATAAGTAATTTCCTTTTAGAGTCGATCTTTCTTAGTACCTCTTCATTAGTTGTACCTCTGTAGGCGCCAGTACATTTTGCCCAAGGGATTCTCAGCATTATTCTGTTTAACCACATCTATGTGGTCTCTAAGTTTCTTTTTCTAATACCACATATAAATAATATATGTGTTCGACTATTATTGAGTTTTCAAACACCACTTATACGTTCAGTAACATGAGCATTGCAATCAGTGAACTACGCATTCAGCTCTCTGGACTACACGCTTCTAACGTACAGGAGTTTGAGAACAAATTCAGTAGAATAATAATAATATATAGTGTAAGTCGTAAAATATTTTTATTTCTTCCGACATGTTATTAAGAACAAACAATGGTTGTTTTTTTAAATTTACTTCAGGCTGATGCGGTGTTTGCTTTCCAGTTACGGAACCCAGTTCACAACGGACACGCATTGCTCATGTCCTACACAAAGAAGAGACTGTTGGAACAGGGCTACAAAAAGCCCGTCCTCCTTCTTCACCCTCTAGGTATACATTCCGTTGATAGGTATATTTTTTTATTCTATAGATATACATCTTTAGGTTCATTACGGGGGGGGGGGGGGTGCAGGGGCCAGATTTCAACTTTTTACTATTATTTGTAGTTTCATTAAGTTTTCGTGACCTCGCAGAACTCAGATTAAAAAGTCGATATGTATGCATCGTTGTACGAGCTACGCGCTGAGGGTCCTCCCCATCCAAGGGGAGCCTCTCAGTGTGTAGCGGGCGGAGCATTGGATCCGCTAGTAATCTTAGCTTAGTATTTATTTTTATTTGATAGATCTATATTTATTTGATAGATCTACATTTATTTGATATATATACATTTATTTGATATTATCTCTATCATCATCCTGCATTTGCATCACACTTAAGTTTCTGGGTTCTGATATGATAACAGAAAAGAGCTACATTATGAACTGCGCGCAAAGTCTGTTTTTAGAGTTACATTATGAACTGCGCGCAAAGTCTGTTTTTAGAGTTACATTATGAACTGCACGCAAAGTCTGTTTTTAGAGTTGCATTATGAACTGCACGCAAAGTCTGTTTTTAGAGTTGCATTATGAACTGCGCGCAAAGTCTGTTTTTAGAGTTGCATTATGAACTGCGCGCAAAGTCTGTTTTTAGAGTTACATTATGAACTGCGCGCAAAGTCTGTTTTTAGAGTTGCATTATGAACTGCGCGCAAAGTCTGTTTTTAGAGTTGCATTATGAACTGCGCGCAGTCTGTATTTAGAGTTGCATTATGAACTGCGCGCAAAGTCTGTTTTTAGAGTTGCATTATGAACTGCACGCAAAGTCTGTTTTTAGAGTTACATTATGAACTGCACGCAAAGTCTGTTTTTAGAGTTGCATTATGAACTGCGCGCAAAGTCTGTTTTTAGAGTTACATTATGAACTGCACGCAAAGTCTGTTTTTAGAGTTACATTATGAACTGCGCGCAAAGTCTGTTTTTAGAGTTGCATTATGAACTGCACGCAAAGTCTGTTTTTAGAGTTGCATTATGAACTGCGCGCAAAGTCTGGTTTTAGAGTTGCATTATGAACTGCGCGCAGTCTGTATTTAGAGTTGCATTATGAACTGCGCGCAAAGTCTGTTTTTAGAGTTGCATTATGAACTGCGCGCAAAGTCTGTATTTAGAGTTGCATTATGAACTGCGCGCAAAGTCTGTATTTAGAGTTGCATTATGATCTGCGCGCAAAGTCTGTATTTAGAGTTCATACATTACGTTCATTAAGTTCATAAATTACGTGAACTATTGTGGGGGATGTCAGAAAAAGTTTGACATAAAACTGTTTTTAACGTGTGTATGAGAAAGAGACGAAATCTGTCATGTAAACAATAATGCACATTATGTTTGCTACAGGTGGATGGACCAAAGATGATGATGTGCCATTGCCAACTAGAATAAAACAGCATAACGCTATTCTAGAAGAGGGAGTCTTAGACCCAGATTCAACAGTCATTGCAATATTTCCATCACCCATGATGTATGCTGGACCAACAGAAGTATGTTATTATTATTTGATGTGTCGAATATCAATAATTATCAAAGGAGCAATAGAAATGTATACCTATTTCTCCTAAGAAATATAGATTATCAGGTTTGTTGATAGTTTACTATCCCTACTGCGGAATATTAGTTGTGGAGATATACGCAGTGGCGAAGTCTGCTTCATGTCAGTAGTTCTTATTGTCCATATGCTTCCCCAGGGTAGCCAGAGTGATTTTTTCCCCGTAGTCGTAACCTTCGATAACAGTTGCCATGTTGTTCCGACGGTCCGACGTTGTGCTTGATCTAGTTACGGGCACGGCGTGGGTGGGCGGAACAACAAAGAAACCTGTTGCAAGGGCCAGAGTTGTGCCCTGATGTCGAGGTATGTTTTTGGCAACATTAGACTCGAAACACCATCGAGTCGAGTGGCTGCTGGAACAGAAGGCGGAGCACTTATGGGAATGCCCCACGTGCTGTGAGGCCAGTTTCTAATCAGGATTCTAGAATCAAACCAGAGTGATTTTGGGGAGGGGGGGAGTGGAAGGAAAAATATAATTTGACACCACATACCGTATAGATGGACGCACAAGAAGGTAACATTTTGAACTATATTAATTAGGTGGGGGCACAAGAAGGTATCAATTTGAACTATATTAATTAGGTGGGGGCACAAGAAAGTAACAATTTGAACTATATTAATTAGGAAGGGGTACAAGAAGGTACAATGTGAATTATATTAAATAAGATATAGGCCTATAGTAATACGCCTTTAAGAAAGTTGATACAGTTTTATACTTGGGGGGGGGGGGGCATAAATATCACAAAAAGGACTAAGGGTTGAATTAAGCGTTGAGAGCCACTTGTCTATAGGATAGCAGTTGATGGGGTAGGGTGGACATTGAGATTGCCATTCAGGATACCACGCATCATAGTAATCAGAGTCTGCTTAGACCCAGGGTGGACACCTTGCTGAGGTCAGCGGTTCGGATTTAGCATATTTCATTTGGTAACGGGGCAAATGATTTTATTTAGTCGTTTAGAACTCCAAGTACTGTTTTCTAAGCTCTGAGTCCAGCTTATATAGTACTTTTAGAACAGCCTAGCGGGCCATAAAAAATAGTTTGACGTACCAGAGATGTCCAGAGACGTCCGTATTTGCTCACCACTGACTTAGACAGTCTCTGATTAAGGGACACAACATCAAGCAAATATTACTTAAGGTTTTATCTATTGTCTATTGTCTTTCCCCAGGTGTTTTGTGATCCACTCTTGTCGTTAAGCCTAGGGGTGATTGAAGCTCGAGCTTGCGTTCTATCGCCAGATGTGTGGCCTCGGCTGTGCTATGACCGTGTCTGTACAGGATGTTCCTGACGTTTTCTATCCATCTTTTCCGTGGTCTTCCTCTGACTTTGTACCCTGATCTCATTTAGCATATGATTGTACGGGCAACTTTTCGTGATGCATTCTCATAATGTGGCCAAACCACTTGATCTGTTCTCTCTCTATGTAATCTGTACAAGATATTATACCTATTCTTTCCCTGATATATTCATTTCGCAATCTATCAAGCCTGGTGAACCCGGCAGCTTTCCTCAAGCATTTCATCTCACATGCCACTATCTTTCTGTAATGTGAAGATGAGAGAGACCAGGTTTGGCACTGGTAACACAGTGTTGGTAGGAATATACTGTAGATAATTTGTCTCTTAACTTCCATCTCGATCTTGGGGTGAAGAAGAAGTAGTGACAGTTGGTATGTTACTGCATTTGCCTTTTGACATCTCATCTCTATTTCTCTAGGTTATATATCTTCACACAGTTTTATCCAGTAATAATTCGAACATTATCACAAACGTATCTCATCTCTGCTTTAAAGCAACCTTCTCATTGTGACTGATTTGAATTAGGCATCCTCATGCTAAGTTATCCTGAAGCGCTCAATATCAGTACCGAGCTGTCTTTTTGTCCTCAGGTTCAGTGGCATGCAAAATCTAGAATGGCAGCTGGTGTCAATTTTTATATTGTAGGAAGAGACCCAGCTGGAATGCCACACCCAGATGGAACCAGAGATCTGTTTGATCCTTCTCATGGAGCAAAGGTAAGTTTAAAAAAAAAAAAATTACAATCTATATTCCCGATAATCTTCAACAATTATCTCTATCCAAAACGAAAAAAAATAGAAAATGAAATACCATAGAAAGATCCTAAGAATATTATGGACAGAAAGATAATCCAGCACAGACGTCTTTAAAGACCTAAACATAGAAGATGACAGGCTCTTCGAAACGCAAAACGCAAGGTAACATGTATTGAACATATAGATAAACACAATGGCTTAAAAATATTAGTAATGTTAAGAGAGGTTCCATGAAAAAGAGATAGACCAAGTTTATGATGGACACAGGATAGACAAGAGATTCTGAACACGACAATAGTATAGGCTGGACAGCTTGCACAGAACCGAGAGGATTACAGAGTGGAAGATAGGACAACGTACTGCAAAGGACATGTCATATAGATGCGCCGATAAATATCGATTTCAACTAACTCACTGTGTCTGCTGCCGAAATATCCTCCTTTTTTAAAAATAAAATAAAGACTTCTAGATCTATTATAGCAGACTGGAAAACGAGAAGATTTCAACAATTTCTGATGAATATTTGATAAACTTAACACTATTGTTTTAAGTATGTATGTTCGCACGTCTAGCCAAAAGCTTCACTAGGTCGGTGCGGGGAATGCGGACCGCAACGGGTGACACCATAACATGGTGACACCAAAATGCAAAATATTGCTATGAAATATTATTACTTAAATATCACTCTATGAAATTACACCTATGCATTGTTTCTGCTCAGCGACAGTAATTTATTATTGAAATATAAAAATATCTCTGTTCTGTTAATTATAAATACAAAACGTGTTATAGTATTGCGTTGCTGGTATAATAACTTCTCCTTAAGATAACATTAGCCTAATAAAAGAAACGAACAAACCTAATGATTAGGTTGCACCGAAATAACTGTCATATTTAAACTAGTTGCAACAACTCGCATTGCCCTAGCATCAAGTGCATTTAACAGACTGTCTAATATCTGGAAGTCAAAGTCAATCAGCACACGCACGAAAATACGCTTATTTAATTCCTGCGTTATTACGGTGCTATCATATGGATGTGAGAGCTGGAAAAGCTCTTTATCTTCAGAAAAGAAATTACTGAGTTTCGAGAACAAATGTCTTCGTAGGATAACTAACACCCATTGGAGTGAATTCAAATCGAATGATAAAATCATAGAAGAGACACATCAAAATTTCATCACAAATGTTATCAGAAAACGCCTTTGGTCCTACATCGGGCATGTCCTACGCGCAGACACCAACAGAATACACCACTAATTTCTTGAATGGATACCTACAGGCAAAAGAGCAAGGGGTAGACCAAAAGAAACACGCAGAAGAACAATACTTAGTAAAACAACCAATATTCATACTATTCAAGAACTGCACAGAATAGCTTTGAACAGACAGAAGATCTGACCTCTGCCCTATGCGCTAACTTCAGCGCAAAAGGAAAATGAATAACAAATCTGCAAGAGAAGGGTGATGCGCCAGCTGGAACAGAAGTGTGCGCTGCACTCATGGCAGGACGTGATATTGTCTGTATGTGCATGTATGTATGTTTGTGTGTGCATGTATGTATGTTTGTGTGTGCATGTCTGTATGTTTGTATGTGCATGTATGTATGTTTGTATGTGCATGTATGTATGTGTGTGTGTGCATGTCTGTATGTTTGTGTGTGCATGTCTGTATGTTTGTGTGTGCATGTATGTATGTTTGTGTGTGCATGTATGTATGTTTGTGTGTACATGTATATATGTTTTGCGTGAATGTATGTATGTTTGTGTGTACATGTATGTATGTGTATGTGTGTGCATGTCTGTATGTTTGTGTGTGCATGTATGTATGTTTGTGTGTGCATGTCTGTATGTTTGTGTGTGCATGTCTGTATGTTTGTGTGTGTATGTATGTATGTTTGTGTGTGCATGTATGTATGTGTGTGTGTGCATGTATGTATGTTTGTGTGTGCATGTATGCATGTTTGTGTGTGCATGTATGTATGTTTGTGTGTGCATGTATGTATGTTTGTGTGTGCATGTATGTACGTTTGTGTGTGCATGTCTGTAAGTTTGTGTGTGCATGTCTGTATATTTGTGTGTGCATGTATATATGTTTGTGTGTGCATGTATGTATGTTTGTGTGTGCATGTCTGTATATTTGTGTGTGCATGTATATATGTTTGTGTGTGCATGCGTGCATGTATGTTTGTGTGTGCATGTATGTATGTGTGTACATTTATGTATGGTTGTGTGTACACGTATTATGTATGTGTGTGTGTGTGTGTGCGTGCGTGTGTGTGTATGTGCTTATGTTCACATGTATGTATGTTTGTGTTTGCATGTATGTATGTTTGTGTGGATGCATATATGTGTGTGTATGCATATCTATGAATGTGCACATGTGAAAGTATGTGTGATAGCGATATCTATTTTTCAACCATCTTTCAATCTTCGGAATCCACTTTTGTTTTATGCCTAGATCCTAACGATGGCACCAGGACTTACTCAACTAGAGATCGTCCCATTCCGGGTTGCGGCTTATAACATTCGCAAGCGAGCAATGGATTTCTTTGATCCTGATAAGAAGGAGGATTATGAGTTCATCTCAGGAACGAAAATGCGTAAGATGGCCAGGGAAGGGATCGAGCCACCAGAGGGTTTCATGGCGCCCAAGGCGTGGCAAGTTATGATAGATTACTATGTTAATACTAACAAATAATCAAATACATTAATACAGAGACTGTATTGTGTATATATTTGTTAACTATTGTGATTGTTGTATACGTTTTTTTTAAGTGCGGGTATTTTTCTTATAATTAATATGCATATAAAAGATCATGAAAAAGGATGGAACAGATTGTGACAACAGGAAAGTTGAAGAGCAAGAGGAATAAGGAAATACCGTAAGAGACGATGTTCGACAACTTCGTATGGTAGTATGGGTGAACATTTGTATCGGAAATGATTGACAGCACATAAGGCTGTGGATAGACATGACAGCCAACAGTATGGACTATAAGAAGAAATATGTCGTAAAACCAATGATGGACGTAAGTAATGCACTTCTGATAACATGTAGCAAATATACGTAAATAATGCACAATATTGTTGACAATCCTGAATGTGCTTAATTGTGAATCATACTTGATATTTGACTTTCTCACCGCTGTTAGAGTTCGATATTCGATATGGACTGAATTTTTTTTTTGTCGGGAGTGTTAATTAAAAAAACTCACACTGAACATAATGTGGCAAGCAATGGTATGCGGCCTTTATTATACACGCCACTAGAAATATCACTGCAACTCTTTGAACGGAAGGCTTCAGTATTGACAGATGTTATACACTTGCCTAGTTGACGTTTACAGTTTTTAGTTTGGCAAGTGCCAATTCAGTTGTGTTGAGGGATACTGAAGGTGGTTTTAAGTCATGTCTTTCACATGTTGCAGCTACATTTCTGTAGATTTTGTTGGTACTGCTAAATGTGAAATGATGTTGGTTGATTAATATCAGTAATAAATTATTAAATTTACAAACTTCCCGAGGAGCACAAAACAATGTTTGGTCTCCAAAATTATACAATTTATTTTTTCATTGATTACGTTATTTGCATCATATTATTTTAATGAATAAAAAAAAGTATGTGCATTTTGGATAATAGAACCCCCAGTGCAGGATTTACGCATAAGCTACACAAGCTATAGTTTAGGGTCCCCACTTTCCTGCGCAATTGTCATATATACTTAAATATATTGAAGCATTATTTGTCCCAATGCTGCACATCCGGAAAGCTTAGGGCCTTATAAGTCTAAATCTCGCACTGAAAACACCAAAGGGTTTGTCATTCTTACTTCCTATATCATGTGGTGGAGTCTGTCATACTTACTTTCTATGCCAGGTGGTAGAGAGTCCTGATGGGTTATGAGTTTGATGTGGATGACAATGTTAACAGTACTGCCATATATAAAATGTAACACACATGGTGTAAATTACGATTGGTGAGCAACAAAAAAAACTCAAGACGTGAAGTTCACGCAGTCATCATCATCACATTCTTTACACTACTTTACACATTCGCATGAAGTCTCCTGGATATGCAAGAAAGCTCAGAGAAACCACCCCAATACAGAAAGGAAGTAATAGCAATTTGCTCGTAATTCATGAGGATAGCAAACTAACACATTCGTCAAAATGGAGCATCGTGATGTTTGTGGTATGCTGAGTATGTATTTCCAGCATCTTCTTTGAAACCATTGTCATGAATCAAGTAAATATATATGTTATACTTCTCTACAGCTACGCATGTGGTTGCGTCTGTTGGTCTCACCAATGGCCCACTAGACATATCACCCATGCAACAGAAAACGTTAGTGGATGACATGCCGTTATATTGAGGTTATCTTCCTTAGAGAAGCTTCATGACACGTCATCTATACAATTGTGCATTTATTTTGTTTAAATGTGTTTCATGTTTACCTGAATATATATGTATGCACCCTCTGTGGTTTGGAGGGAGCCAGAGATGTACTGTGCAGCTCTGAGGAGGAGGAAACTGACAGTACTGTTTTTTCTTATAGCTTAGACCCATCATAGAGGCACAGTGACTCAGGACGTGACAATCCTTTTGACTTGAACATTTGGTTGTATACCTGGAGCAATAGAGAAGTTCGGCATAACCAGTAGTCAATTGGTGGCGGGGAATGAGCACAGTGAACCCTATCTTGGCTACAGTGACTTGGAGCAGTGCATATGTTCAAACCTACCTTCCTGGAGGTGTGATAGTTATTCTCTGGCTCCGTCCCGGGGTGGGTCGAAAATCCACAGATTTCCCAGCAATATACTGCCATTTAATGGCATTAGGTCAAAGGGCACGAGCCCATGGACCGCTGGATCAGCAACCAACCAACGAACTTCTCTACAGCTGAACAATAGAATCTATAGAGACTGAACAGCTGAATCTACAGCTGAACCTTTAGCTCTCTGTGGTGCAGGAGTCCTCAACAAACATTTTCCATCTTGTATTATTTTTAGGTTCTGCATGCAGCTGTATT
Organism: Meghimatium bilineatum; assembly: GCA_034231615.1. Classification (NCBI taxonomy): domain Eukaryota; kingdom Metazoa; phylum Mollusca; class Gastropoda; order Stylommatophora; family Philomycidae; genus Meghimatium; species Meghimatium bilineatum. Next base: position 34,469,600 of record CM067320.1, read on the forward strand.
CAGCTTTGATGTCTGTATTTAATTATAATATATTGATCTTTATTTTTCTCTCCATTTTGTATCTCCATAACAATACTTATAAAATGTTTTGTTTTATTCGCTTAGTGCAGGACAAATCCATCTCCTGAGCTATATATTTAATCTTTTCTCCAGTTAATTTTTTAAAATATTTTCAATATATCAGTTCCTTGTTGGATCTTGTACACACTTTATTATAATTGTATCAGTCATGTAACTCTGTCATCGTACATTTCACCATAAGCATTCAGTGTCATGTATGGATCGTTTCAGCACTTTTTAAAATGCATGACATGAAGATGCGCCCACATCATAGGTCAATGTAGTTAAGGTGACCCAATCCCCACTGAAATTAATAAAATACTAACTAGTATTGAGGAAAATATATTTCTTCTTCTTTCGTTCGCTAATAATGTCTATATCTGCAGTGTTGTTTCTTGTATAAATTGGACAGTGTTTTCCATTGAAAATATACTAAATCAGTTCAGTCTCCTGACCGTGACTGATATATTGGCATCCCCCTTTGTGCAAAAAAAAAAAAAATCCTACCGGTGATCAGTGTTCATATCGCCTGTGTGTTGTCGAGGCCCGACAGGGAAGCAAAGAATAGCAATACTGTTTACCGTCCATGCATGTCGTATGAGGCGCATAAGGAGGTTATGGGATGGAGTTGGTTGCCCATTCCCATATAGGGCCAGTGACCCAAAGCCATGCTGAAGTCGGATGTTTCAGGCCGAAAGGCGCATATATCACAGCAATGATGTAAACCATAACAAAACGCATTCCGTTCTCCAGACTACATCCTGCTGATCTGCAGGAGTTTGAGAACAAACGCAGAAGAAAAAAAGAAGAAGTGATCATATTTATATGTACTACAAAAACTGTTTCGCTTACTTCAATATTTTGTAGAATCCAGATTCAGGAATACAACATCACACTACACAAAATACACGATTCTCTGCTTGGTATCAAATTTCTTAGTCTCTAAATTTCATTTTGAAACTGTATACCGGTAACTATATTTACTAGGGAACATTACATGTTGATACTTACCAATTCTATTGACAGCAGTGGATCTTAGGGATATATTTGCTACACTTTTCATTTCTAAATTTTGAACTATTAAGTGTCACAGGCTACAATTACGTGGCGCTGTTATTCATTCTTCACATCGATTCCCCCCTCCCCCACACGCACGGGAGCCGCGTTAGCGCAGTGGTTCGCGCACTGGCTTCGCATATGAGTGGTCCTGGGTTCATTCCCCAGTTGAGGCAGAAATGTTTTCAGATCGCAACGGCTCCCAGGTCGACCCAGCCTTAAATGGGTACCGGATTAATCCGGGAAGTAAATACTGCGAGGGAGAGGAGATGGCTACCGCCCTCAATTGCAGAGCCTCTGAAATGTGAGATCGCTAACATTTCACACCCCTACGGCATTAATAAATGCTATGGGTTACTTTACTTTTTTTTTACACACACACAAATACAATAACAATTAAACAATGTTTTTTAATCATGCATGTGGTTTCTAAATATATAATTATTGTGAATATAAAAAATGGTTGCATCATTTTAATTTATGTAAGAATAAAGACTGTACCTTAACGTTTGCGATGACTTTTATGTACATTTGTTCATATTGAGTACACGATATCTTATATGTTTATTCCCATCGAAGACGAGTGTGTTGGGTCATTGGCGCAAATAAAACTGCGACACACCACATTTCCATTCTCTTGACCGCATCCTGCTGGAAGGTATAGTAGGACCATCTTCCCGTTACAAGAAAGATCCAGCGGGAGTTTGGGAATGAAATCTAGAAGGACCATCGTCCTGCTACAAGAAAGATCTAGCGGGAGTTTGATAATGAAATCTAGTTGGGCCATCGTCCTGCTACAAGAGATATCCAGCGGGAGTTTGATAATTAAATCTAGTAGGACCATCGTCCTGCCACAAGAGATATCCAGCGGGAGTTTGAGAAAATCTAGAAGGACCATCGTCCTGCTACAGGAGAGATCTAGCGGGAGTTTGAAAATGAACGCTGAAGAAGAAGAAGAAATGTTCATTCTCAAATTGCTACTAGTCATCATAATACATCCCATAATACGATTCGCGTGTGTCACGGTTTACAGCTCGACATCCGATCTGATATTCGACTTCGGTCACTGAGACCGAATAGCTAACTCATCCCCAAAATCTTGTTAGTCTCCTCTTACGACGAGCATGGCAAGTCACGGAGCTGTTATTCCTTGTTCCTTTATTGTTCTCATCTTTCTGTCGTATCTTTCGACTTCGTGCCTACAGAATTTTCAGGATACCGATATATCGTTAGAAGTATATTACATTAAATTAGCAGTAGCCGTTATTGGTTATTAAACCGTTATTGCTTTTAATTGTTTGAGTGATATAATTAAAAATCATGACGCTCATGTTTTGTTGGGGACCGACAGGAGAGGAAAGAATGATTACACCGTTGTCTGCTATGCTAGTCGTAAGAAACGAATAACCAGGTTTATGTGTGGGTGGGGTTAGCTGTCCATCCCATAAAACGTCAAAGTGAAAACATTTTGAAGTCGGTTGTACCATGCCGAAATGTGCTTATATCGCAGTCAAGCTTTAAACCATAACACCGAGCATTCCGTTATCTGAACTGCATCCTGCTAATCTTCAGGAGTTTGAGAACGAACACAGAAGAAGAAGGATCATGAGGTGGTGGCGTTCTTGAAAATATAAAGATGTATGGACGGACACTTAACAAACGATACGAAAACAGTCGACCTATTGGATGCCCTAGTAAAAGGTGGATAGATAGTGTATTAGAGACACTCGGAAATATAACAGCAGAAGAGGCAAATAGAAGGGCAAAAGACCGTACACTCAATCTCCTCTCAACACCGAAAGGTACATGAGGACAGAAAGAAGAAGAAGAAGCGGACGGGCAGAGTTCACTATTTAGAAATTAATGTAGTAGTTGAAGTTGGCTATAAAAATCGGTTCCCTGTTATAAGCATCTTTCAGCATTGTCCTCTGACAGGCTGGTCTTGTGAAAACGGACAAGTCGACAATTTCAATGATTCACCACCATTAAAAAAGATAACTTATGTATATTTTTAACATACTTGTACTCGGTGATCGGACGAGTTTAATGCTAATAAGTGTGCAACAATTTAAGGCAAGAATGGAAAACAGGGCGAAATGGTGGACCTGACCGTGTACAAGAAATTGAGGAAAATTTCATAGAGAATATTCTGTCAACACAAAATTGGAATAATCAGTCGCTCAACCATGATGCATTTGCTTGTAGATATGAATGTAGATATGAATGTAGATATGTGTGTAGATATGAATGTAGATATGAATGTAGATATGAATGTAGATATGCGTGTAGATATGAATGTAGATATGAATGTAGATATGAATGTAGATATGAATGTAGATATGAATGTAGATATGACTGTAGATAAGAATGTAGATATGAATGTAGATATGAATGTAGATATGCGTTTAGATATGCGTGTAGATATGCGTGTAGATATGAATGTAGATATGAATGTAGATATGAATGTAGATATGCGTGTAGATATGAATGTAGATATGAATGTAGATATGAATATAGATATGCGTGTAGATATGAATGTAGATATGAATGTAGATATGAATGTAGATATGAATGAAGATATGAATGTAGATATGAATGTAGATATGAATGTAGATATGAATGTAGATATGCGTGTAGATATGAATGTAGATATGAATGTAGATATGAATGTAGATATGAATGTAGATATGCGCTTAGATATGCGTGTAGATATGCGTGTAGATATGAATGTAGATATGAATGTAGATATGAATGTAGATATGAATGTAGATATGAATGTAGATATGCGTTTAGATATGAATGTAGATATGAATGTAGATATGAATGTAGATATGCGTTTAGATATGCGTTTAGATATGCGTGTAGATATGAATGTAGATATGAATGTAGATATGAATGTAGATATGAATGTAGATATGAATGTAGATATGCGTGTAGATATGAATGTATATATGAATGTAGATATGAATGTAGATATGCGTTTAGATATGCGTGTAGATATGAATGTAGATATGAATGTAGATATGAATGTAGATATGAATGTAGATATGAATGTAGATATGCGTGTAGATATGAATGTATATATGAATGTAGATATGAATGTAGATATGCGTTTAGATATGCGTTTAGATATGCGTGTAGATATGCGTGTAGATATGAATGTAGATATGAATGTAGATATGAATGTAGATATGAATGTAGATATGAATGTAGATATGCGTGTAGATATGAATGTATATATGAATGTAGATATGAATGTAGATATGACTGTAGATAAGAATGTAGATATGAATGTAGATATGAATGTAGATATGCGTTTAGATATGCGTGTAGATATGCGTGTAGATATGAATGTAGATATGAATGTAGATATGCGTTTAGATATGCGTGTAGATATGCGTGTAGATATGAATGTAGATATGAATGTAGATATGAATGTAGATATGCGTGTAGATATGCGTGTAGATATGCGTGTAGATATGCGTGTAGATATGCGTGTAGATATGAATGTAGATATGAATGTAGATATGAATGTAGATATGAATCGTAACATCAACGTCTATAAACATGATCGGCATACCCTAAGCAGGGTCGTGCCGTTCTATAATGCAGAGAAACGGTCGCATCAGGCGGCACCAATCAAAGTACATTGCCGGGGGCGGCATCTAAAAGAAAACTGTAACTGGGAGGGGCGACATTTCGAAGACTTGCATCATACTGAGAAAATCTACCGCATGGGCTGATGGGATGATCCTAAGCCAAGTTAATAGATTATATAATTGGGGTAGGATTGCCAGATACGTGGACACCAAAAAAAAGGACACGATAAAACAAAAAAGAGGACAAGGAGGACATTTTGAAAGTTTCATTTAAGTCGTCCCGGATAAAACTCACAGTCAGTATAATTTTATTGCAATGGCTGCCAATTAAGCTCTTACTCTTAGTGAATCGACCAAGTAACAGTCACGTTAAAAAAACAAATTCAATGGACGCCTTTTTCAAAATGTCAAAATAACATCATTTAAATAGCCAATTGTACAATCATTGCCTTATAATCTTTATTAATTACATGATATATTTCTCGGAAGAGCAAACTTTTCGCAGAAAATCCTCGTTAGCAATCACATATGCATAAAACTGTTCACAGGTAAGATTCTTCAAATTTTACTCTGTAAGAATGATGCTCTTTATAGGAGTCGAGTAAGAGTCTATTCCTTTCCTTTGTCCATTGAGCATTAATCAAGGAGAACACTCTTTCCACATTGACATTGTGTCCAGGGATACATAAGAAAAATGCAAAAATTTTAAGGAACTCTGAAAAGCAACATGCAAATGTGGGCAACTTTGGAAAAATAAAATTCACTGTTCATGCAAGAGTCTTTCAAAAAACTGTTCATTATTGTCTTGTGCAAATGATTTAAGATTGCAGTATTGGTCAAACAATAGCACATCATCTACAATAATACCCTTCTCTTTAAGATACAATGTGCATGTCAAAAGGTCATCAAATTTAGTCTTTGATTTTATCTAAGTACATCCAATTAAAGCATTGAAATTCTTCAAAAGGTTTCAACCAATTTTCAAAGTAACTAATGCATGCTTCATATACCAACTTAACATCTGCCATTAAATTATTATATTCTTCTTCTCGACCACTTTTCTCAAGTCTTCTCAATATCTCCCCGACTTACAGTGAAATAAATGTCTCCTTCAATCTGTTTTTCGAAACTTCCAAGGTTGTGTACAGAAGGCTCATAACCTCTAATACTGATGTTTCTTCTCTTTCAATGACTGCAATATTGACTTGGAAGACAGACATCAAGGAATGCAGAAACCTAAGGTAAACTTTTGAAAAATCGTTCTCAACATTTTTTAAATATCATAGCAGGTGGTTGGTTTACAGAAAGAAAATATTCTTTCAAAGCAGTAAACAGCCTCCAACAGCTGGAAATTTTACTGGGCCATCAGGTTTTAGAGTGATACAGTAGTTGCTGATAGTTAATGTCGACATAGTCACAAAACTCCTTTAAAGTTTCTGTTCTGACAATTTATATAGAAAAGTGATTGAATATCTTCAAGACAATAGTTTCAACGTCAATCTGCATTAAATCTGCGCCATGTTGGATGCAGTTGTGCAGAACTGGAGCCGGACATCCAACGTCTACTAATGGCTTGCTCAAGGCTTCCTTCAAGTGCAAAACACATTTTTACCTTCTCTTCTGTTAATGCCTCCAAAAATTACATTGACATTGTCACCAGCAAAAGCAACACATTTGGAGTACAGGTCATATTTTTAGAGTATTCTCAAAATGTACTGTGATATAGTTTCTAAGGTTTCATTTGGTGTGTTGTCTAAATCGAGAATCTTAGTTTGGGTTCCATTTGCCTTCCAGTCAAAGAACAACGATCGGAAATATTTTCTGCGAACCGTGATTGCTGGGAACTGTCGAGAGACCAAAATGTTAAATGCCACCTAAATATTTACCCAATTGATCAACAGTGGGGCGGGGGGGGGGTGGTGAATTACCTGGTTTATTATTGCTTCTGTCTTTGTTTTTGCACATGCAATACTTATAGCAATGTCAGAATCTTCAAATAATGTGTGCATCAAACCAGCTGTGCAGGTCATGGTTTTTTTAATTATTTTTTTTTCGTTCGCTCCATTCTAATCCACACGGTTATCCGTGCGATTTCCGCCGGGAGCGTGATTACGTTGTGCCAACGTTATGCGCCTTGTAGGCCGATTTCGGCATGCCTTGACAATTCGGGTGTGCTACCCTAGCCTGTGACAGCCTCGCTATCTGCCGCCAGGCACGCGGGTGTGTAGCGACTCTTCGTCAAGACGATTGTTGTTCACGTCTATCTCGCACGAGGTGTTCTACCGTCTATGTACTTGCCTCGTGTAATTGGACGTACTGTGCCTGTGCCCATCGGGTACTGAACCGTTTCTTATCCGCGAGCCTGGTTCCTTAAGAGGAAGAACTCAACAGTAGAGCTGGACCCTGGCTCTTTCGCCTTCTTAGCCGAGGTGTCATTCACCGACATCGTGAACCCCTCGACCAAGTTCGAGTCTCACACCACATGTTTGAGAGCATGGCGTTCTCGAGCTGAACGACCTTGTCCCAGTAGCGCCTGAGCCCATCGGGTACTGAACCCTTTCTCTGTGCAAGTGTAGTTCCTGTATAGGAAGCTTGCAGTAGAGTTGGGCCAGGGCTAAAATCGTTGTCCCTTTTGCGCCTGAGCCCTACGGGTACGGAACCCTTTCTCTTTGCGAGCATGTTTCCGGTATAGGAAGGCTCGACGTTAGAGTTAGGCCAGGTCTTCTTGCTTTGCCTGATGCCCATGATTGTATATGGGTCTCTGCCATAAGGAGCATAGGTAACTAGAAACTCGTCTCGAGCTAACTGAGCTTGTAGTTCCCATTTCCATGTAACGTTTCCCCTTTCTATTTGCAGTTCGCGCTGCCCTACCTCAACTCTGCTCTTTCCTTTTACTCAGTATAAAATATATTCGTCTCTCGCTATGCATCTACCTTTTTTTGCCTTTTTCATTGGCCGCCCCTCCAGTATTCCGACTGGACTGACCAGCGTCACGGTATGTCGACAGTACCGCATCATATGTTGGTGCTGGTGGTGTCGAAGATATCGCCTGTCTCATCTGCAGTCGAATCTCTTTCCATCTGCTACATCCACATTCTCGAACACGATTCCCAAATGATTTAGCCAGAATCAGCACGAGCCGCTGTATTTCTGTTTCCAGGGTGCACCGCGAGGAAGTACATTTGGGATCTTGGCTATCTGCTAAGCCTGGGTTCGCCGAGAGCAATGCGTTCCCTTTGCACCCCATCGAGTTGTAAGATTGATTATGACATACTGTATGAAATGCCAAAGTTGTTTCAGCCGCATGTGCTATCAGCAACACCTTTGAATACTTCGGTTGAATAAAAGACGTCAATTTGTTCCATGACACGGACACTTTGATTAGGCTTCTATGTCGATCACTGTCAACATGGCGCTCCAAGTCAGTAGCTACCTTGTTGGCAACGGACAAGTAACTATCGCAAATCGTATACTTTACCTCATTCTCATTGCACACTTCAACGAAACAAAGAAACTTATTTTTCATAGTGTTCGAGAATTTGCATTTTCTCTTTGTAGAAGTCATTTTCATAAACATAGATGGGAAAAATTACAAAGGAAAAAACTATTTAAATTTGCGTCTTTGTTGTCGGAACCGGAAATAACATTAACAATTTGACCATAGATAATACAGCACAAAGCTAGATTGTTAGAATAACTAAAATCGACTGGTTCGTAGAAATGCATAGACCTTGTACATTTAACAACTTAAACATACGATATAATAGTTGTAACAACTATACATACAAATTATAATATGAAATGTAAGAAAAGCCGGACATTTTAAAAGATTTTAGATTTGACTCCGGACGGAGAATATTGAGCTAACATTTGCCGGACGTCTGGCAAACCTAGGCGTACCTCATCCCGCCCTACTATATAGATATAGTTACTAGTTGTATAGTCTGTCGTGATATTATTATAGTGTAGTCATAGACTGATGGTTATATAATGTACGTTACAGATATTTACATAGCTGTACCATCGAACGGTACAGTTTATGAGATCCTACATCGATCCTATATAGCCCCTCCTAGTGTTATGAGATCATACTACATAAAGAGCATAGACACGAGCCTAATCGATGCCCTATGTGTTGTCTCTCAAGGAGCTCCGGGCCACATCTCATCCAGTCTATCCGGATCGTGAGGGATGGGGTGATCTCACACCCCGATACGACGATTGCGGCCCGAGGAATGCCAGAGGGAACCCGATCGTCCTCACTTACAGTAGCAGGGAGGTCCCCTCTACTCTATATACCATAGAGCGGGTGATAGTCATTTATCCTCTCAGAATCCTCGTCATACAGACGAGTAGGATGAGCAGGAATTTTGTCCTTATTTGAACCATTATGACGAGCAGGAATTTTTTCTTATTTGAACCATTATGACAAGCAGGAATATTTTCTTATTTGAACCATTATGACAAGAAGGAATATTTTCTTATTTGAACCAGTATGACAAGCAGGAATATTTTCTTATTTTAACCATTATGACGAGCGGGAATGTTGTCCTTATTTGAACCAGTATGAGGAGCAGGAATTTTGTCCTTAATTGAACCAGTATGACGAGCAAGATTTTTTTCTTATTTGAACCATTATGACGAGCGGGAATGTTGTACTTATTTGAACCATTATGACGAGCAGGAATTTTGTCCTTATTTGAACCATTATGACGAGCGGGAATGTTGTACTTATATGAACCATTATGACGAACAGGAATTTTTTCTTATTTGAACCATTATGACGAACAGGAATTTTGTCCTTATTTGAACCAGTATGACGAGCATGAGTTTTTTTTTTTACTTATATGACCCATTATGATGAAAATGAATAATTTGTCCTTCTTTGAGCCAATATGACGATCAAGCTAGCTTGTGCCTAGGTCTTAGATATTACGTTCCTGTCATCTGTCATCCCTTAGTTACTATCATTAGTCACACCATTACCTCACTATTAACTATCAGCCGTGCGATACATTTTATGATCATATGTACCTCTCAAGTGTTATGACAGCATACTACATAGTATTTACGTAGATATCCCAGACCGTATATATATATATATATATATATATATATATATATATATATATATATATATATATATATATAATATATATATATCATCATCATCAAGTGACATATTCTTTCCAGAACGTAGTCTTTCTTATGGATCTCTTGAATTCTCCGCGGTCTTGAGCAAGTTGCCCTGCATCTTCCAGTGACATGCGCAGGCATTCTTGAATGTCTTTTGTCCAACGGCGTCTTGGTCGGCCTTTGTCCCTGTTGCCTTCTATCATCCCCTCAATTAACACTCTCTCCATGCCGTCGTGTCTCTTAATATGACCGAAAAAATCTAGCTTATATATATATATATATATATATATATATATATATATATATATATATACAGCCGCGGCTACAAAAACAACTTATCACCAAACCCTTCCATAGCTAACACCCTTTATACAGATACAGCACAGCTGAAGAAGAAATGCAATTACCACCACCTGACACAGGGAAGAAAGAGTGAAAGTTCGCAACCCCGTGGATCAGATAAGAAGAGAGACCCAGCTGTGGCCCGAGAGCAGAGGACCACCTCCTAGTCGATATATTCTGTGTTTTCTGCAGTGTCCTGGTTTTAGATATGTAGTTTCTCATTTTCCGTCTCAGCCCAGATCAAATACCGAGCCATAACTTGGATGTGGGACAATGTAAAACGTAAAGATTATCGAGAACTGCTTACTTTTGTATATTTTCTTTTACGAATCAGGAGTTATTGAAAAAAACCAGAAGGCGGCAGAGGGAATTTGAATCAAGTTCGTTCAGCTGGCACCCATTCGTCTTGTAACTTGTGTCAACACGTTTTATAAATTCGACCAATCCGCATCACACTTTACTTCTGCGTTCATCTTCAAACTCTTACAGATTAGGAGGATGTAGTCGGGAATGCATTGTGTCATGATTTACAGCTTTGCTACGATATCTGCGCCTTTCGGCCGACACATCAGATGTCAGCATGTATTCTGTGTCTCTTTGACCTGTGGGATTGGACAGCTATCTCACCCCAAAACCTCCTTAGTCGCCTCTTATGACACGAATAGCAGGTAACAATGTCTCTGTTTTTATTCTTCTGTCCGGCCCCGACAACACATTCAATTTTAATAAAGATATCCAACGCGTATATTTTCATGTTACTGTGAATATGGACCGGCCGATCGACACACAAACTAAAATGAAAGATATAAAACATTTATTAAATGTGTTTTATTTTTATAAATAGGAAGGAGGGGGTAGGGTTAATCCGCGAACAGTCACGGTTAATCTCTTCATCATCATCATCAGGTACCATGCCGGCTGGCGTAGGCGGTCATGGCTCTCCACAGCTCTCTGTCCACAGTATTATGTATCAAAGTCGTTGTTGTTTCTTTGCCGTGCCAGGTTGTCAAACTGTCTAATTTTCATACGTTGTCGCCCTCTGTCTCTGGTGCCTTCAATCTTGCCTGTTGTGATTATGTTCTCTAAACCTGCCTGTCTCATGAAGGGGCCCAGAGATGTCATGCACACCAGAGTGCACAGGCCGGAGCTACATAGCTGGTCGAGCATCAGGGTCAGCGAACCACAGCTGGCCAAGACCCTCAGTACACTTCCACGCAGTGGGCCTGGAAACAGGAGTGCAGCAATCCTGCTGTAGCCTGGCCAAGTACTAGGGATCGAAGATACGGGAATGCCAAAAAATGCTGGCTGAAGACGGATGTGTCAGGTCGAAAGGCGCAGATAACGCAGCTTGCTGTAAAACATGACACAACGCAGATCACCCTCATACGTCCTTCTCAGGACGGTCAGTGGAATGCTTTCAGAAGGTCCGCCGCAAGGCGTACGACGAAGAAGAAGTCTCATGAAGTGTCCAAAAAAAAGAAGATTGCTTTTTCTTATATTGTTGATTAAGGTCCGTTTCGCATTTAACTCTTTTAACACCTCTACATTAGTTTTTCTGGCAGTCCATGGTATTCTCAGCATTCTTCTGTAGAACTACATCTCTGTTGCCTCCAATCTCCCACTTTCCAGTTTGTTTATTGTCCAAGACTCACACCCATATGTTAGTATAGGGGTTATATAGCACTGCAGAACTCTCTTTCTCACATCTAATGACAAGGTCATATTACACAGTATATTTTTATTATATTACACAGTTAATCCCTTATCTAACCAATTTTAAAGTGGGTATCAGGCTGATACTATCAGGTGGAAAAGAAAAAAAAAGATGACACGATTCGTAGAACATCAACGAAACATGCAAGAATTCTGATCCAGCATCATTCTGATGCAGCGTCATATCGTTCGAGAGCAGTGAAGTGTTTATGAACATTTCTAACGCGTTATTTAGCAAAAGTAGATAGATATTCTAATAGATACATAAATCACACACACTCTGTTTACACTGTTTTAGCTACGCTGAATAACATAGGAAACTCTCAGATTGTTCCAGTAAATTCTAGCAATTTCTCGAAGTAGTTGGCATGCGCAAAACCTTTGACCTCAGCTGCGAACCAATCACAATATAGACTATAATAATTATTTCTATTTTAAAACTGAAGGGTTATCCTCTAGAATATACCACAACATTCGGTAATGTCTTGTAATGCTTAGACAATGTTCAGGAATGTTCTCGCATTTCTGAAGCAGACAATATATAAATGAACGTAGTCGAAAGGGACAAGCAGAATGATCACGAAAGCTATAACAAGCTAAAATTGATAGTACAACTACTAGATTGAGATAACAGTGTATACTATACAGTGTATCATACTGTATGCTATTATACACAGTCATCAAGCGCATTTTCTATTCTTGAGCATTAACAATCTTCACTTTGTAGAGGAGACATCATATATTAACGGTAAGAAGACTGAATAATTTATATATTATTATTTATAGTGGTATACTTTCTCCTTTAGATTAGAAAACTAAATTTATTAAGTGCCGCATCTGCTTCCCTCTTAGCCTCTCCTCAAGTTAGGTCTTCAACAAGGTGCCATGTCTTTTTATGTCCAAAATATTTTATTAATTGATCTTATTAATAAGACTTATTTCCTTCATTAATTCTTTCTTCATATTAAGTGTTGTTAGAACCTCTTTTAAAAAAATTTCTTTCCATGATGTTCTCCATATCCTAACATCTTAGTCAAACATCAAAGGTATCACCCAAAGAATAGACGTATCATTTTTTCTATAATTCTCATTTTTAGCTTGGCTATGATGTAATTTGTTTTGATGTTACTATTTTCCTTATGTCATTTAAAGTACTTTTCTTAGCCATTCCTATTCTAATTTTAACTTGTAGCTGTTTCACATCTGCCATTATTTGTGATTTATGTGTCCCAGATATTGATTAAAAAAATCATAATCATTGTTTTACTTATAGTTTCTCACCATGTGTAGTGCTATATGCATATCTTAGGTTATTTTCCCACTGATCTTGAGTCCTGGTATTCATTCTACTGTATGTTTCTAAATAGTCATTACTCTCTGTGTAGATATTAAATAGGCTGAGCGATAAAATACATTCTTGTCTTACCCCTCTGTTTATTTCTATGTATGGTGAGCAGCTGTTTTCACACCGGCTTATTGGTGTATTTTCATCTATGCCAATTTCTTGAAGACATTCAGAATCAGATTAATTTTTCATGTTGGACTCTCTCTAAGGGCTTGCTACAGTCTATGAAGCAAATATAGATATCTTTTTGTGGACTGCTATATATTTATCTATCAATAGTTGGATACTAGGTATAGCTTCTCTGGTTTCCTTGTTTTTCCTAAAAACCAAATTGCTTTTCACTGACTTCAATGTCAATCTTGTTTTTAATTCTTTCATGTATAATCTTGAGTAGTATTTTGGTTATGTGATTCATCAAACTTATTATTCTGTACTATCCACAGCCCTGGGCAGTAGTGGTATGAATATTGATGATTTTAGATTTTTAGACATTCTTCTTCTTTTGTTCACTTGAAACATGTCTATATCTGTAATTCTGTCTCCTGAATAAAACTGTATTTTGTAGTTCACACAGTGGCCCATAGAGCTTTCATCCCAGTGTTGTTTCCACCAGCCAATAAGTCTGTCTCAGTGTTTCATACTCAGAACACTCTTGAAGTAGGTCTATATGTTTGGTACTCTGTGCTGCCTGTCCACATTAACACATGGCCGTGTTGCCAATCTTGAACTGTGTATACATGTGACTGCAGAGTCGGTTGTGTCCTGTTCTGAGGCGTAGAATTATAACTTGTTCAGATCTGTTCATAATGTGATAGTCATCTTGTGTTGGTGTTTGTGGCTTTCTTATTGACTTGATCATCTGTTTTTTCTGATGGTAGGTGATTGGTATATCTGGTTGGTCTTCGGCAGCACTTTCCTTAGCCAGTTGGTCTACTTTTTTTCATTTCCTAGTATTCCACAATTTGGGGGGGGGGGAGGGGAAGGGAAGGGGGTATCCACCGCATCTTTACCTTATATTGATAAGGCTGTTCATTTAGTAGTTCTTGTGTCTTTAGACATGTGGCATGTTTTATATATATCATTGCAAAGTTTAGGCTCTTGTAATTTATAAACATCGAATATGCTCTAAATCAGTATCAATAAATTTACACTTTCATTAGGAATTTAAAACTACCAGGTACTTTTATTGTAAAAAAAAAAAGCCAATTTTGTAATCATTTTTCTCTATACTGTTGCTGTTGCTAATTCCATCTATTTATATTACATCCATTCTTCACTATACTTGATAAATTTATAGCCATATTGTAATTATCTTCAACTCATTCCTTCTTGATTGTTTGATATTTCCAGATGACCAAAGGAAGTAAAGCACCTGCTATTGGTATTGACCTAGGCACAACATACTCTTGTGTTGGTGTGTTTCAACACGGAAAGGTTGAGATCATCGCCAATGACCAGGGTAACAGAACAACTCCCAGCTATGTTGCATTCACAGACTCCGAAAGACTGGTTGGTGATGCTGCCAAGAATCAAGCTGCCATGAATCCTAGCAACACAGTGTTTGATGCCAAGAGATTGATTGGCCGCAAGTTTAACGATAAGACTGTCCAGAGTGACATGAAGCACTGGCCATTCAAAGTTGTTGAAATTGATGGACGTCCAAAGATCAAAGCCGAGTTGAAAGGAGAGGTAAAAGTTTTTGCTCCTGAGGAGATCAGTTCTATGGTACTAGTAAAAATGAAGGAAACTGCTGAAGCTTACCTGGGACAGAAGGTTACAGATGCTGTGATAACTGTGCCAGCCTACTTTAATGACTCACAGAGACAAGCTACTAAAGATGCTGGTGTTATCGCTGGCCTCAATGTTCTTCGAATCATCAATGAACCTACTTCAGCTGCATTAGCCTATGGGCTTGACAAAGGTCAGAGAGGTGAAAAGAATGTTCTCATCTTCGATCTTGGAGGTGGTACATTTGATGTTAGTATCCTGTCCATTGATGATGGCTCCTTATTTGAAGTTAAAGCTACAGCTGGAGATACCCATCTCGGAGGTGAGGACTTTGACAACCGCATGGTCAACCATTTTATCCAAGATTTCAAGAGAAAACACAATAAAGACTTGAGCAGTAACCCAAGAGCCATCAGACGTCTACAGACGGCATGTGAGAGAGCCAAGAGAACACTTTCCAGCAGTACTGAATCATCCATTGAAATTGACTCCCTCTTTGAGGGCATAGACTACTACACAAAAATCACAAGAGCAAGATTTGAAGAACTTTGCGGAGATTTGTTTCGAGCAACACTTGAACCAGTTGAATCTGCCCTCAGAGATGCTAAATTAGACAAAAGCAAAATTGATGAAGTTGTTCTTGTTGGAGGTTCGACTCGTATTCCCAAGATTCAGAAGCTTCTTAGCGACTTCTTCAATGGTAAAGAACTCAATAAATCAATCAACCCTGATGAAGCTGTTGCTTATGGTGCTGCTGTCCAAGCTGCTGTACTGACAGGTGATAAAAGTGAAACCATCAAAGATGTTCTACTTGTGGATGTAGCCCCTTTGTCTCTAGGCATTGAAACGGCAGGAGGTGTCATGACCGCCCTTGTTAAACGTGGTACTACGATCCCAACCAAAACATCCCAGATCTTTACTACATATGCAGATAACCAGCCTGGTGTTGATATTCAGGTGTATGAAGGTGAGCGTGCCATGACCAAAGACAATAACCACCTGGGAAAGTTTAATCTAACTGGTATCCCACCTGCGCCTCGTGGTGTACCTAAGATTGAAGTGACCTTTGATATTGATGCTAATGGAATACTCAACGTAACTGCCAAAGACCAGACCACTGGAAAGTCTAACAACATTACAATAAAGAATGACAAGGGGCGTCTCAGTCAAGCAGAAATTGACAGAATGTTGGCAGAAGCTGAAAGGTACAAAGCTGAAGATGAAAAACAGTGCCAGCGAGTTGCAGCCAGAAATCAACTAGAGAACTATATCTTCAGTGTCAAACAGGCTGTCGATGCAGCTGGAGAAAAATTATCAGTGTCAGATAAAGACACTGTCCTGAATGCTTGCAATGATGCATTGAAGTGGTTGGATAACAATTCTTTAGCAGACAAAGAAGAATTTGAAAATCAGCTGAAAGAAATTCAGAAGATCAGTTCCTCTGTTATGGCTAAGCTGCATTCTCAAGAACAGAGCAGACCTTCCCAGGGATCGGGACAGTCCAATGATCAACACTGTGGTCATAGTGGCCCTACATTTGAAGAAGTGGACTAGATTTACAGTTTACAATCATGGACAATCATACAATGTAGAAATAGTGTATGTATGGATATTACTCATGCATACTATTTTGTGATACTCTGTAATATAATATTTCATTCTGTATTTATGCAATTTATTTGTGAAACAGTATTATTTCTTGTGCTTGTGTGCAATCAACACCGCTGACCAGGGAAATTAATTTTTATGGGTAGTATGATTGATTTTGAACTTATATCTATGGTGTATGTGAACATTTATGTCATGTCAGTTATCTATATTATATATAAATATTTGTAAATATAATTCACATGTTGTAGTTTTATATGTTGATCAATGAAAATATCCTTCCAATTGTAAACTTTTGTTTACAAAATTTATTTTGAAATAAAGGCATTAAAATGTACAAATGTGTTTGTTGTAATTATCAAATCTTATCATAGAGATCCAGAATATTGACATGATCTCCAAAATAATGTTAATAAACATAGTCTTCATGCTGACACTGTGATACCCATGCCAGACCTGGACTCTGACAGAGAAACTAGAACAAAGACTTGCAGTATGCAAAATAAAATTCCTGAGACCAGCTCTGGGGATAACAAAAAAAGAGAAAAGGACACTATAAGAAATGATGAAAGTAATATTGTGCAAATAATTAATAGGAAACTATTTTTTTTTTAAATGGTTCGACCCTAAATAAGAATGGTACCAGAGACATTCAATCGATAGCCTACAATAGAACATCATCTGAAAAGAAAAACAGGGGAAGACCCAGATGAAGATTAGTAGATGATATCAGAGAAATAATAGAACACCAAGTGTGCACTGGTGACATCCAGAGTTAACAACAGTAAGAAGACTTCGACTCCCTGTGACAAGACAAGATCATGGAGATCACTAAATATTCTACCATTTCTCATCACTTGAGATATATTTCTTCAATTTGATCAGAATGGTAGAAGTGGGCCTACCTCACAAAAACTACCGGTTGATTAAATTAGATCATAGTTCATTAAACTGATTGTCCACTTTGTACTGTCGATACAATAGGATGTACATGAATGAATGGTGACTAGGAACTTCAACAATAATTGAATAGCAATATCCTGTACAGGATATTGTCAAATCGCTTGGTGAGGACTGAAAACAATATTTAAGTCTAACTTATGCAAAGTCAGTATTGCAGGCAGTGAAAGATCCAAAGAACCCGAGCATGAATGAACTATGGTCTGGTTACTACATCTCAGAAGTACTATCTAAGAAACAGTACTGCAGTAGATCCCTGGTCACTGAAGCATGCCTGGAAATTAAAAAAATATGATCTTTTGGCAAGGAAAGGCCTGTCTATCTACATACACGATGTGGCCCTTATTTGCCTTGCGGCGTCATGGGTAGAAGAGTTCTCTGGGGATGGCCTTCTTGTGTGCTGTGTGTAAGCTTGTTTCTGTGGCTTCTTTGATTTCTGTGATCCATCTTTTACATGGTCTGCTTCTAGCTTCATAGCCGTGTCATGTCCATTTGTGGCATGTTATCTGTTGGTAGTCTGGAAGCGTAAAGGGGGGTCACTAGAATAAATAGAAAGTGATATTACACAATATGAATGTAAGACTATAATAAAAAGCATAATAAAGAAAGAAAGGTGGAAGCAGATGCACCCAACTGCAGAACTAAATGACCCCTACCATCAAATGTCACGAAAGGAACAAACAATTGTCTTCAGACTACAAACTGGCCACAACAGACTGCGAAGTCACATGTTCAGAAAGCTGAAAATTGGCGAGACAGACCTGTGCAATGAGCCTATAGACAGCAGAGCACATTCTTCATGCATGTCAACTCTATCAAGAAGAGAGGGAGAAAATATGGCCTATTGAGACGGCACTACTTCCAAACCTGAGAGGCTCAATAGATGACGAAGCACTTTGCACAGTTCTTCGTAGCCATTGGTTCTATAACCTGATATCTAACTGAAGTACGATGAAGAAGTCATACATTTTTTACTTATCCAGGAAATAACATGTCAGTAAACAACCAAATACTGGAAAAAGTCTCCAACTTTAATTACTTGGACAGCCGAATGTTTATTGACGGAGACGCAATGAAAGAAAGAAATACACGCATAGCAGTTCCAACTAGCACATTCACCAAACTAACTAATATCTGGAAATCAAAAGATCTAGGACGAAACACCAAGCTAAAACTATTCAACTACTGTATTGTCTCAATATTAACGTAAGGAAGTGAAAGCGGGAAATCAACTTAAGCAAGAGATCAAAAATTAAACAGCTTCAAAAACAAATGTCTTCAGAAACGGATGAACATAAAATGGAGCGAATTCGTTACAAATAATGATTTAAGAAACAAAATACACCAAGAATGTGTTTTAAACATCACAAGAAAACGCAGATGGAAATACCTGGGTCACGTTTTAAGATTGGATGAAAACAGAATAAACCAACAAGCCTTTATGTGGACACCTGGGGGATGAAAGAAAACAAGGAAGGCCTAAAGAACACCATATTTAAAGAAGGGGAAATAACACGCTGCAAGACCATACAAGAACTAAAATTGCAGGCAGCGGACCGCAACACGCGGAGAATGAAAACCTCTGCCATATGTGCCATCTGCAGCACGAAAGGAACAAATTATCCATGAAATTCGCAGAAAATAACATTTGATCTAGTCGAGGCAAGTACATACAAGTTAAGCCCTGCATAAAGGTAAATGGTGAAACACTGAAAGTTGTGAATAGATTCACATACCTAGGTAGTACGTTATCACAAGATGCCAACGTTAATGATGAAGTGTATACAAGGATCGCCAAAGCAAACAGCTCTTTCGGCAGATTGCACGCAAATCTGTGGCGTAGAAATGGCATTAACATACAGACTAAGCTGAAAGTCTACAGAGCAGTGGTACTTCCAGTGCTGTTATACGCTAGCGAAACGTGGACTGTATATAGACGTCATGTGAGGAAACTCAATCAATTTCACACAGCTAGTCTCAGAAAAGTTACGAATATCAGATGGCAAGACAAGATTCCAGATACCACTGTCCTTGACAGATCTGGTATCCCCAGCATTGACACTATCCTGATGCAGGCACAGTTGGGCAGGTCATTTGGTACGTATGCCAGACTATCGCCTGCCAAAGATACTTCTTTATGGTGAGTCGGAGAAGGGTAAACGATCTCAATGTAGCCAAAAGAAACGTCACAATGACTCGTTAGAGACCTCACTGCAAGCATTTGAAATATACCAAGACACATGGGAAGAAATTGCACAAAATAAATCTACATGCCGCTATACCGCCAAAAACGAGCTCATCGTCTTGTGAAAAGAGGAGAAATGGGGCAACCCAACAGCGGAGAGTAGCTAGAAAGTCACGGATAGACCAAATTCCGCCCACAGTGATCATTCCATATCCGAACTGTGCAAGGACATTTACAACTCGAATAGCGCTCATTAGCCATATGCGAACTATTATGCATGATAATAATTCTAACTGAATTGTCAAAAGTGGATGCAAAAAATGGTCATCATCACTTGTGATGGACGAACACACATACAAGTTACCACTTCCACATATTCCGCTATTCATAGGTGCAAACTATATTGTTTTTGGATTATATGTTACTTTCTCGATTTTTGTGTCACAGTCAACGCACTTTTGCGAGATTCAAAATTTCAACCTCAACGCTGTATCCAAGTGATGTGGTGAGCAGTTTGGCCATTCTGGCTCAGTGCAAAACCAGCTGTTCTACAGTTTTGTGTGTGTTACAAGTGGGAAATTTGGAATCCCCTTCTTGTGACTTGCTTTGACAGTAAACGTCTTGAATGCGCGTGAACCCAATCAAGATTAATTTTTCCATTAGTGACATACTAAAGCCCAAACCGGTAGTTAAGGTAAGGAATTAAATCCACATTTTATTTTAGGAAATCAGAACATTATATTTAGAACTAAGGAGCAAGCTAAAATTCGGATAACAACACCCCTCCCCTTTTTCAGCATTATTTTTTAAATGAATGGTTATTCCCCCCCCCCCATCTCAAAACCCACAATTATTTTTAAAAATCCCACGAGAAGGAAGAAATGTACTTTTTGAGGTAAACCCTCACCTCCCTCTCGGCCTACCAAGAAGTATCTACATCTCTGCTTAAGTCTTATCTTCATGACAATACTCTGACATAGACGTTCAGATGAGGTGCCGTTACCAAAACGGTTAACTGAAATACATTTCAACACTTTGTTTATTGTCTTAGTGGTACACTTTAATTGAAACTTGTCCATCACTTCATATTGCCTTGGTGGTACATTATAATTGAAACTTGTCCATCACTTGATATTGCCTTGGTGGTACATTATAATTGAAACTTGCACATCACTTCATATTGCCTTGGTGGTACACTTTAATTGAAACTTGCCCATCACTTGATATTGTCCTCGCATCACGTCGAAATTGGATGTGTCGAGCCATTATCACAAATAAATCTTCGACACAACGCAGTTCTGTTACATTGGCTACATCAAGCTGGAAATTTAGTAGAACCATTTTTCTATACAAGATAGATTCAGTGAATGTTTGAAAACGAACACACAAAACACACGATACATTTTCCCTCGCAATTATTTATTTGCTCGACATCCTTACTGCAGAATCTCTCCATGTGTTTTTATGTTTAGTATAGGATTTTCTTCAATTTTGTTGACTGCAATAGGCTATTTAAAAAAAAAAAATGTCTCCTATATGCCTAATACGCGTTTCATATTTGATTCTTCTAATTGTTCTATTTGTTTTTGTAATCGATTATAAACAAGACAGCCGTATAACTGTAGGACCCTATAACATTAGTACTTAGTAGAAAACAAGTTTTGACGTAGTTTTACGAAAACTATGTGGATGCTGTTATGTGACGTATTCTTTCCAGAATGTAGTTATCCTTATGAATATCCTGAAATCCCCGCGGTATTTGGCAAGTTGTCCCGCTTCCTCTAGCGGCATGTGCATGCATTCCTGAATATTTAGCACATCCATATGGAAATTCTTGGCATAATACTCCTGTAGTTTTGTGGGGTTATGTGGTACATGGACGAAGTCGTAGAAATAACAATATACAAGACATTTTCGACGTTTCAATCTTAAGGTCTTTATCAAAAATATACAAAATAAACAGTGAATAAACGGAAAGTATGGAACACCTGTTTACTTGGGTTGTAAGGCGAGTTGGTGCCGCTAGAACGGACCTGGTTCAATTCCCGTCAGCGTTAAGAGTCATTTCGTATTTTATGTATCCTCATGCTTCCAACTTGAATTTACTTGTATAAGCTATTATTTAAAGCAACATTGTCATGTTTCTTTGTTATTTATATGTACAAGTAGGTATATAGA
This sequence comes from Meghimatium bilineatum, assembly GCA_034231615.1. Lineage (NCBI taxonomy): Eukaryota > Metazoa > Mollusca > Gastropoda > Stylommatophora > Philomycidae > Meghimatium > Meghimatium bilineatum. Next base: position 34,491,510 of record CM067320.1, read on the forward strand.
TCATTGTATACGAATACCGATAACTTATGTTTGTGAAAAACGTGTAGCTGATGATACATGTACTTCAATACTTGTATGGGATATCCATTGTTCTAATAGTCCTCATCTCGATTGGTCCGTTCTCAGTGACTTGAGCACACATGGTGAAACTAGAAAGTCTTGACAAGATCACATATTTTTGAGGTGAAGTGGTCGGTCAAGTACGGAATACTAATTTATTTGAGTTTCAAGGCGAATCAGTGCCGTTAGAACGGACCTGGTTCAATTCCCGTCAGCGTTAAGAACTTATAGGCTATAACTGCATATAGTCTCGATTTTACTTAACCAATAAAGGGAAGACACTCTTAACGTGGATTTAACACAATGGCGTCACTTAGTAGAGATATGACTGCAGAACATTTAGTGTATAAAACACCGCTCACCTCTCGCTATGCGAGTATGGACATGAAGCAGAATTTTGGTGATTTGAAGAAATTTTCAACGTGGAGAAAACTTTGGCTCTATCTGGCGAAGGCAGAAAAGGTGAGTTTATATATTATGTTTAGTCATACCGAATTGAATACACAACCTCCAGTGACCGTCACACGTGAGAGCATCTAATCGTTACCAGTACTCAGCTGTACCGTGACCATTGACAGTACTTAAGACCTTTGTACACAATTAATTAGGACTTCATTCGTTACGTTTTTTTTATTATTTTGTCGGGATTTTCGTTGGCAACTATATACTTGGGAGTCGCATGCTGAAAATATGAAGGCCGACTTACAAAATGCACGGAAATATAATCAAAATGTTAAATAATGGGCTTTTCATGATGTTTTACATTTACAGGTGAAAGTAAAGATTAGTTCTCTGCTGTGCTATAAATAGCACAATGTTGACAATTTTAACTAACCAACGTCATGGATTCCCGTGTAACACCAATCAAAATAATGCTGCCGTGACGTCACATCCGACAATCACTTGAGTTCAAATCTAGACACAGACGAACATATGCATAATCTGTTTGTTTTCCAATTTACACATTTTTACAATTTCCTATTATTTGTGGTGAGCGATCAGTATTTCTGCATGCTACACAGGGAGCGAGGTGCACGCACACATTAGAAATATTATTTCTAATCCTAACCGTACTCTAAGTACCTACCAGTAAGCTTGCCAAATCACACAACAAAGGTCAGGTAACACCTTGACACTAGAGCTAAGGTCACAGCGGAGAACTATAATTTACTTCAGCCCATTTACAGTACTAATTAATAATTATGAAGCTGAAATAACAGCACTAGAAGTTGCCTTGTGCTACCTAAAGATAATATTTCATGCCTTTCCATCAAAAGTCCAAAACTTTTAGATTTTTACAGACTCTTATATCTGCTCTTCAAGCACTAGAATATGATAGACAATGTAAACTTGAGCTCGCTGAAATATATCACCATGCAACCATCTGCTTATATCTTAGTTAGCATTGTTATGCAGTGGATTCTTGGCCACTCAAACACATCTAGCAATGACAAGGTGGGCAGACTAGCAAAGAAGGAAGAACAGCCATATACACAAATACCATGCACACACTGACACAATTAAAATGATATTGAAATATGTGAACAAAGATAATTGGATGAACCGATGGGAAACCGTGGGAGGAAAATCTATAAATATATAACCAGCCTAAATCCTAAAGAGAACATCAACCTCCTGAGAAAAAAGGACCAGAGTATCATTTTCCGACTTCGTACACAACATGTAACTTAACAATCACCTGAACAGAATACAACCACAACACACTCAGGGTGCCGGCTGTGCACTCAACCTTATGAAACTGTTGACAACCACTTTTTTGAATGTCTAGCGGTGGATGACGTCAGGAAAATGCTTCTCCCACCAAATCCAGATAAATGGAACACATTAAAGTGGAGTCCACTTAAGTCAAACTCTGATAAGACGAATTTCACATAAGTTGTACTGATTAGTCCTGGCCATTTTCCTTCTTTTCTTTGTATTAGAAATCCTGTGAAGTCGAACTCGCTTAATATTTGGATAAGTAGAACCTAAAAACTTAGACCTATTTCCCCATATTTTTTGTTGGCCATTTAAGTATAGCGTGTTTCGCGAGCCAATGAAAACAATGGGAAGCAGAATATGACCTCATATTGTGACGTAGTCCTAGGCCTGTTATTCAGATTTGACGTGATATCAACAATGTCGGCTGGTGGACGAAAGCCTTTCTACTTTAACCTTTAGCACACTAAACAAAACACAAAATTTTCCCCCTGTAGCTGGATTCTTTTTTGAGAATTGGTGTTATTGTATGTACCCTTTTCTGAAAACGCGATAACTTTTTTGTTGTTAGAGATATTTAAATAATATTTGCACATATAAATAAAGAATTGAATTATGCATATATTGGTGTAATTTATGTACGTGTGTGTGTGATACCAGACGTATGAGAAAGTGGTAAAGACGTTTTTCACAAAAAAACTAATGAATTATAACAAACAAAACAAGAAACAAATATTTAAAAATTATTAATCTTTGGTTTAAATTTTCCGAAGTGGGAACCCTGTAAAGAAAGCTAAATTCTACAGTATTTATGTGGTTTCATTGTCAAATCATTATATTCTTACTGGTGAGAATGAATGAACCTTATAGGTTTGCTGTAAATTGTTCTATAAAGCACTAGATCTACTCATATTTGTGATCGATCCATAAAAGTCAAATTTTATCTTCTCCCCCATGAAAGCAACACTGTATTCTAATGTAAAAACCAACTTATCTCTCAAGAATTTAGTAATCCACATCACAATCCATAATGATTTTACTGAAAATGTGATAAAACTCAGTTCACTTTCATGTTTCCACTCCAGCTTGTTGATGCCGACAGATGTTATATATTTCACTAAATACGCCATAGACGCCTTCCATGTTCATAATCTGCACGGAAAAGAAAGTCTAAAATTAAAGCCAACTAGGATTGGTCAAAATTTGGTTACTTAACCAATCAGGCATTGCAACAATTGCCCCTTTGTTGTTTGTTTGTTTGATTTTTCAGCCAACTATGTACAGCATATGCTAATTTTTTGTCTGCCTTTTAAGGCAACCACGTGCTAAACATTAACAACACTTTTAAAAATCCCCAATTACATTTAGTTTTTATTATTTGTACTGTATATAGATAACATCTGTTATTAAATACATATTTCATTGGTCCTGACCAAGATGTTATAATGAGATCTCACAGTACGAGTTCAATTGTCACCTCAGTTACTCACCATAAGAAGGATCTATGATTTTGTCAGAAAGGATGTGAACTGTCAAGAGCTACCTGCTCACAGCTAAAGGGATTACTTCATAATCATCATAACCTTCATTCACATAGTGGATGTAGTTCTATATGCCCACCTATGCTTTGGTTAGTTGGTTGGGTAAGCAAAATGTACCTTTAATGGTGAGGCTCATTTCAATCACAGTCTAATTTGGTTATATCAGAGCTTTACAACCATCTCTATAAACCTGTAACCCGCCAGATTCATAGGGATATCACATTGGATGGTTTAGTACACTGAGTCCTCCAGCGATTTCTATCTTCAATGATGCCGATGAGTGAGAAAAAATGTTGTCATGTCCATTCATTGATGTTGTCTGTCCATGTCTTTGTTTGCCCTTCTCCTCTTACACCTTCTCCTCCCATCGACGGTTCCCTGCAGTATTGTTTTTGGCACGAAATAATGTCTACATATATGTCCAAACAATGCTAGTGTGCAAAGACTATGCTTCACGTTTACCCTTCTACTTATACTAGCTATAAAACCAGCCAGATTTGTCATCCTGCAGACATGATCTATCTTTGCGACTTAAGGGCTCAGATCTGGCCCAAAAAGATGAATGCAGAAAGAGAAACCCTATGGAATTTGCATGGGACAATACTTGTCATGCGTTTGCCCAACGCTAGAAATAGACTGATCCAATTTAAAATTAAATTAAATTTTATGTGTTTATTTCGTTTGTATTTGTTTCTTGATAAAAGTCCCTGTTGGACTGTAACATAGAAAAAGTCCTTTTTCCTTTGATTTGTGTTATTTTTTTTTACATTAATTTTATTATTTGTTACTTATTAGTTAAACCTGTAACAATAGTACATTATCCTAGTTATCACTTCTTGACTGATAGAATCGTGAGTGATAAAACATGCAGCATTTTTTTCTTTCAGTTTGTTAAAGGCAGCATAAACACCCTAAATTTCTAATAACAGCCATGATAAAACTTGAGCTGTATAATGATCTCATATTATTCTAACAATTTACTTGTTAATATATTATTTATAATTAGTATGTAACACATTGTTGTGATTTCCATATTTCATTGATATAGGCTCTAGGCTTAGATATCTCCAGTGAGCAAATAGAAGAATTGGAAAGTAATATATTCAACATTGACTTCAAAAAAGCAGCAGAAGAGGAAAAAAAGTTCCGTCATGATGTCATGGCTCATGTTCATACATTTGGTGCAGTGTGCCCAAAAGCAGCATCCATTATTCACCTTGGAGCAACGTCTTGTTATGTAGGAGACAATACTGTAAGTCTTCTTGATTAAAAATTGTCTTAAAATAGGAAATCTGATAATTAACTTATTAACTTGTGCATTACATGTCTGAAAATATTTATATTATTAGGAGGTTTCGAGGCACTATTGAAAAAATTAGAAGGTAGTAGATAGTAGATGAGATTTGATCGTAGCCCACTCGCCCATGTGTATATGAGATTTCATCGTAGCCCACTTGCCCATGTGTAAATGAGATTTGATCGTAGCCCACTCGCCCATGTGTAGATGAGATTTGATCGTAGTCCACTCGCCCATGTGTAGATGTGATTTGATCGTAACCCACTCGCCCATGTGTAGATGAGATTTGATTTATCTGTAATTCTGTCTCCTTAATAAAACTCACTGTCTTTTGTAGTTCATACAGTGGCCCATAGAGCTTTGATTCTAGTGTTGTTTCCTCTGGCCAATATGTCTGTCTCAGTGTTTCATGCTCAGAACACTCTTGAAGTATATGTTTGGCACTCTGTGCTGCCTGTACACATGGCTGTGTTGCCAATCTTGAACTTTGTATACATGTGACTGTGGAGTTGGTTGTGTCCTGTTCTGAGACGTAGAATTATAACTTGTTCTGATCTGTCCATAATGTGATAGTCATCTTGTGTTGGTGTTTGTGGCTTTCTTATTGACTTGATCATCTGTTTTTCTGATGGTAGGTGATTGGTATATCTGGTTGGTCTTCGGCAGCACCTTCCTTAGCCAGTTGGTCTGCTTTTTCATTTCCTGGTATTCCACAGTGAGAGGGTATCCACTGCATGGTTACCCTATACTGGTAAGACAATTCGCTAAGTAGTTTTTTTCAAGCTGTTAGTTTTCCAGACTGGAGAGCTTGAAGCACTGACCTTGCATCTGTCAGGAATACCACAGGCTGTAAGTCCGAGTTGGAGTTGAGCAGTTTTTTAGCTGCCACACTAATTGCCTGGATTTCAGCATCATAATTATTGCAGACTTTTCCTGTTGGTGTTCTGATGGTATCTCTAGGCTTGTGTGGATATTCTATATATACACCTGCACCTCCATTCCTCACGCATTCTGTGCTGACCCATCTGTGTATACTCTGACCCATATATCTTGTGGATATTCCTCATCCAGGAAACTGAGGGTGACTGTCCTTCGCTGCACACTGTTCTGTTCGTCCTCGCTTAGTATTCCTTTCACATGGGTCTGAATGTATATTGGCATTCCATGCCTTTCACTCCACGGGGTTTGTTCTGGTACAGGCCTTAAGGGGCTGTCAACTTCAGGTAGGTCTGTAAGTTGTCTGCGGAGTCGTTTAGCTTGATGGATAAAGCTACTTCTTTTCAGTCGCCCCATTGCTAGATTTTGGAATCTTTCCTTCATTGGATGACTTGGCATACACTGAAACTTTTCTGCCTGAATTAGTACTTTTGTGTCTCTGCATTCGCCAAGTGTTTGCATTCTTCCCATTTTCTGCATCTCTGCTATGGGTGTTGATTTCATTGCTCCCAACATTATTCTAAGTGCCTGGTTTTGCACTTTATCTAGATCTTGTAATGTGGTGTTTGATGCAGGACACCACGCAGCTGAACCATATTCCAGGTGTGGTCTTATGCCTTGCTGGTAAACTTTACTGAGTATATTCCCACTGGCTCCCCATGTGGTTCCACTTAGTTTTCTCAGGATAGCTAACTTCCCCCTGGCTTTTGTTGTTGCTTTGTTTATGTGCTGCTTCCATGTCAGTTTATCATCAAAAGTAACTCCGAGGTATGTGGGTTGTTTGTCTTCTTTCAAGAGCTCTCCATCTATTTTGATATGACTGGCTTTTTGTTTTGGTGAGAGGGTAAAGAGTGTAGTGCTGCACTTATCTGTGTTAATGCTGACGCACCATCTATTAGCCCATAAGGTTAGGGCATCGATAGCTCTTTGTATTTGTTTAGTGGCCACTGTCGCATGTTCTTCCGTGCACCAGATCACCAGGTCATCAGCATACATTTCCACTTTGATCCCATGTGGTAGTTCAGCAACTAGGTCATTGATGTAAACCAAGAAAAGTGTGGGTGACAGGACTCCTCCTTGGGGGACTCCATGACGCAGTAGAACTTTCTTGCTCTTGCGACCATCTAATTGTACCCTGGCTCTTCTATTATGCAGGTATGCTTTTACCCATTTGTACATTCTTGAGCTAACCCTGCAATTTCGCAATTTCTTTAGGAGCCCTTCTTTCCAGACCTTATCAAATGCTTTTCTGAGGTCTATCCATGCTGCTAGTACCAGTTTCTTCTCTTGGAAGGCATCTTCAATCTCTTGGGAGAGGTAAGTTGCCTGATCTTCAGTAGAGTAGCACTGTCTGAAACCTGCTTGCTGTGATACCAGAAGGTTTTCACTTTCAAGGTACCACTGCATCCTAAGATTGATAATGCGTTCCATTGTTTTGCATAGACAGCTTGTGAGGCTGATGGGCCTGTAGTTGGAGACTGTGTTGCCATCTTTTCCTGATTTGAGGAGCGGTATCATTATTGCTTCTCTCCACGCCTGTGGTACATTACCTGTGGACCAGCTTGTGTTAAAGATCTGCAGTAGCTTTGCTCTTGCTGCAATTCCCAGGTTTCTAATCATTTCATTGGACACTCCATCAGCTCCAGGGGACTTTTTCATTTTCAATTTGGATATTGCATGCTCCAGTTCTCTCATTGTTATTGGTGCCTCCATGACTTCAGGTATAGGTTCACCTTGTCCAATGTTTTGCTGGTTCTCTCGAACCTCCTGTTGTTTGTCTGGGCTGACTTTGATGTTATTGTCTTCTGCAAAGTAATCAGCTGCATGTTTACCTGTTAAAATGTTTCTATCTTTATAAAGTGTGATCCTGGTATTTCTCCCTGTACCTTCATCATTTAGTTGTTTTACAAATTTCCATAATTTCCTAGTATCTCTTTCTAGGTTCAGCGACTCTGTTTTTTCTTTCCAGCTGCTCCGTCTGGCTTGTAACTTGGCTCTTTGAAATTTAGCCTTTGTTTGCTGATATTTGTTGTGATGTTCTTGGCTGGGTCTGTTCTCAGCCTGCTGTCTAGATGTTTCCATCTCTTTTTGCAGTTTTTCCAGTTCATCATTCCATTAGAGTTTGTAGTTTTTGCGTGCCCTCCTGGGTATGGTTTTACTAGCAGCATGTAGTATACATCTATTAAATTCACTCACTGCTCTATTGATGTCTTTGTCCAAGTTCATGTCCTTAGCTAGAACACTGGTTAAATGCTGGTACATTTTCCAGTCTGCCCTCTTATAGTTCCACCTAGTGAGCATACTGCTGTCCTTGGTAAATTCATTGTGGATTTCCAGAAATACTGGTCTGTGGTCACTACCCCCAAGCTGCTTTCCAACGACACGTGTGATGTTCCATTCCAGGCCTGGTGAGTGGAATGCCAGATCTGGTGTAGAGGTGGTGTGCCATGCTCTCGTGTAGATGGTTGGTGAGTCTGCTGGCTGGTTAATAAGGATGAGATTATTTTCATCCTGCCAGCTCTCAAGTTCCTCACCTCTCTTGTCGATATGATCATAGCCCCAGCTCTGAGAGTGGCTGTTGAAGTCACCACACACCATAAGTCTCTCTTTATCTGGAATTGTGTCTAGTGCCAATGGTTTATCATTTGGGCAGTAGTAGTTCAGGAGAAGGAATTCTGCACTGTCTGTTTTTAGGTGGAGCATCTGGTATTCTGCCCCTTCCATATATACTTCCAGCTGACATGCGCTGATATTGTTTTTAACAAGTGTCAGAATTCCACCCTTTCGCCTGTCCTTTCGGTCAGATCGGTAGCACTGGTAGCCTCTGATTTTGAAGGCTATGTCGCTGCTGAGGTGTGTTTCTTGGATACAGCATATATTAACTTGTTCTTCACTGAGGACATTTTCAAGTTCCAATTTTTTGCTGTATCCATCTCTTTTACTGTTGACACCCTCAGCATTCCAGTGCATTATTTTTATTGGTCGTTTGTTTGTTTGGCCAGTAGCTCTATTCCCTTGCCTCCTGGCTCCTCGAGGCAATTGAGAAGGACTTTCAGTAACTGAGGTTGGGCCCTTTCGAGGTATAGGGCCCGGCACCATAATTTTTTATAGATACAGACATGTTTCCATTGTGTTTTGTGCGTGGCATCCTGATTATCTGTGCGCCTTTTGGCTGGATGCCTCCGTCTTCAGCACTCTGCTTACTTGGGCAGGACTATGGTCCTGCTCGAATGGGACTGCCCGACCAGTCTTAGTTGCCACATCACCACTGCACGGTGCTGGCCTTGATGGGGAGATGAGGTTTGATTCTGGTCCATTCACCCATGTGCAGATGAAGTTTGATTCTGGTCCCTTCACCAATGCGCAGATGAGATTTGAACCTGGTCCATGCGCAGCCTGTGTTTGAAAAAGTAGCATATAATTAATAGGGACATTGATACCTGACATGCATGTTGTACGAGGAGACTACCGTATGTTTCAGAATATAAGCTGAGCATTTGTGTATTTCTTTTTCCACTGTTGATGTAGGGGTTCAGCTTATTAGCAAGCACACTAAAATGTTTTAAAATAATTACAGGTAACACAAAAATGGTAGTCAAACAAGCTTACAGTTAACAGGAAAAACTTACTAGTATCAAAAATCATTCAAATTGAGGGTGGATCATGTCTCTGTCACACTCTTTTATGGTACATTATTGGCATTGTGTTCACAGCATCATTTTTTCACTTTCTGCCATGCAACCTACAACAGCAGTGAAACACATCTTCTCATGTCTAGTTGTCTTCACACCTTTTACACCTTCCACCATGCAATTTAAAGGCCAAGCTAAAAGATGACCTGATCTATTCATTAACTAGGCTTTCAATTTATAGTAAAGGCTGATGCTAACCTTTGTTCCTGAGACAGCACTAAATAAATGAATGAATCAAATATCTTAGAACACTCTGGTACCTGATGGTTAAGAGATATAACTCCAGTGTGGCGAAAACAACTACCCGGTAGATACTGGAATTTTTTTAGGCTGGCAATGCCTCCAGGGAAAGATTGGACTGCATGACCTTGCATCTTACCATTTCTAAAGTGTGTGTTATTTTCCTTTTACCAATATTTTGCTTGTCCCTTCATTCTTATAATAACAGGATTTCACAGTATTATTACCTTTTTTATGCCTCGGTCTATACACTGGTTTATTACTTTGATCATATTTTGGACATAAAGTTATATCCTTGGCTTTTAAACCAGACTTATATTCTGAAATATACGGTAAGAAGGTGTTGGTGTTGGATGTTCGATCCCATAGAGGGTTAAAGTGACCCAGAAGTCATGCTGAAGTCATATGTGCCTCTTGCAGAAAGGTGCAGATATTGCATCCAAGTTGTAAAGCATGATAAAAAGCATTCCATTCTCTGGACTACATCCTGCTAATCTACAAGAATTTAAGAACAAAAACAGAAGAAAATATGTGTATGTCAGAGTATATGTTTTGAAGATATGCTAGCAAAAGTGGAAGCAACACAGGAGCAAATAGACTAATCAGTTAGCTACAAAGATAAGAAGACGCTCATCAAAGCAATTATCTCGATAGAGCAGAATAAGTGATCATTTTTCATACCAGGACAGAATACTTAACAGTTGCTTACATACACACTGAGACTGATTCTGTCACTGTGTGCTCAAGTGGACATGTAGTACAGACTGAGAATATATTCTACAATATTGTAGTACACTGTCCAGTGGTAAACTAAACATTGGTCTACATAGATACACATCTACAGAAAACTGTTTGGAGGTATTGAAGAACTTTCAAATACATCAACTTTTCAAGAGAACTGAATTTGCTGTGTCAAACTATCTATCTATTATCTTTTCTTTGCTTTTGCTGTTAGACATAGCAGGATTAAATGACGATCACTTTTCAAGTTTGGTCTCATGATATTAGTTAGTTTATTTGTTCCTTTCATGCTATAAGGACACATAAGGCAGTGGTTTCGGTTCTTTACATGTTGTGGTCCGCTGCCAGCAGTTTTAGTTCTTGTATTGATTTGCAGGCCATGTTTCCCCTTCTTTAAGTATGGTGTTTTTTAGAGTAGTTATTTGCAAGGTTACATGATATGCAGCAATAGAAAACACCTGGAGCAGGTGTTCAAAATGGACGTGTCTAGCTCTCTCGGTTTTAGGCGTACACATCTGTTTTTTTTCATGTTATTCAGAATGTTTACACGCCAAGTTCATATACTTGTGTGTGACTTCGATCAGTGGTGTTATTCTCCATGGGACAATTATGTTGCTAATTAAAAGTGTTTAAGAGATATCATGTATAAGGAACGTGCTAATAGCTCACCTACCATTCAATGGTAGCAATAGAGGCTTAAACAGTGAATCTACCTGGTGTCCAGCAGAGCAGAACCAATCACTACAAAGCACAGAACATTTTTGCCCTGAGTGACACTGCTGACAGAACATAAAGAACACACAATGATCCATGGCCACACACATCCTGTGACATGTAGCTATCCCTGCACTAAATCGTCACCATAACAAGATGTCTAAATAAAGTACTACGGTACCAGCATTATCCATGTAGGGATCTAGGCCAACTACACAGGCACTATTAGGCATGGCAGCTGACTAGGATCGCTTGTAAATTATCAGATAACTCAGAGCAATGTAGTATCTGTGTATTTATAGTAGCAGTTCATTGCAGACAATTAGGACAACAATCTTAGACTCATTAGGTCATATAATAGGCTATTAGGAATTTACTTGATGATACCAGATTTATTTTTTACCCTAAAGTATATATTAATATTGTTGTGTACGTAAGAAATAAAGTAGAGATGTGTCCAGGAGCCATTGCTTTCAATAGTGAAACGACGAAAACTAGCATGGTTCGGACATGTATGCAGGCACAATTCCTTGTCAAAAACAATACTGCAGGGAACTGTTGAGGGTGGAAGAAGCAGAGGAGGACAAATAAAGACATGGACAGACAACATCAAGGAATGGACAGGGCTAGATATTTCCACACTCATCCGCATCGCTGAGGATAGAATTCGCTGGAGGACTCTGTGTGCTGAAGCTTCCAATGTGGTACCCCTACGACCCTGAAGGGTTATGGGTTTTATTGATATTGATATTAATATTGTAATGTATTACCAATGTACATAAGTAATACTAACACTAAAACTCCCCAAGACAAAAGACATTTTCACTGATGATAAAAGTCGTTCATAACAGTAAAGAGGACTTTGTGTTATGATGACAAAAGTCATCCATAGCAGTTGTCTTTGGGTTTTGATGACAAAAGTAATCCGTAGCAGTGAAGAAGACTTTTCATGGCAAAAGTCATCCGTAGCAGTGAAAGTTATTGTGCAGTGTAGATTATACTGATTTACATAGCTCTTGCAAGGTTTCTGAAACATGATAAATTCAATTCAAATGCAACAATTGTTCAAAAGTAATGTTCTATACAGAAGAGATTTGAATTAATTATTTTGAGATATAATTAAACAGTATTTTCCTTCTATATTTTCATTTCAGGATTTAATAGTTATTCGTGATGGCTTGGAGATTCTGAAACCAAAGGTATTTAATACATTAAAAATAATTACATTAATGTTTTTGTATATATGAATGTCTTTTACAGAATGTTGTCCTCACTGTCATTCTGTAAGCTTCTTGGTTCTGTGTAAGCTGTTCTGTTTCTTCCAGTGTAATATTCTAAAGGTCTTTAGTATCTTGTGTCCATGATATCTGGGACGGCCTCTTTCTGTTTCCTGTCACCTTCTCCTCCATAATTAATCTTTCTAACCCACTATGCCTTTTTAATTCTTGTACATGATTATTTTGGTTTGGTTCTGTCCAGCGAATTTGTGGTCATCATGAGTTTATTGTCATTTGAATATGTCTCAATAGTTTGCTGTTGCATTAAGGGCCAGTTAAAAAAAAACACATATGGCTACTGAAGTATGCATGGATAAAATATATAGCATTTTTATTGTTCATTGCAGAATGATGAGTCCACATCATGTGATTCATTCCAAATTTTTAATATTATGCGTACTTTCATACAGCTTTCATAGCTTGGAGATTAAAAAGTCGCAACTTCTGATGCCGATGAAATAATCTGTGTGCAATGCACTGAGAGCCCACCCCCAGGATCATCTGGAGGGGGGGGGAGGGGTGCAGGCTCTCAATGTGTAGTGCGCAGATCGTTGGATGCGGCAGTTTATGTGTCTTTATTGAAATTTCGTTTTGATAAATAATTTATGGTTTGTTTCATTAAAATGTGGACACATCATTCCATAATAAACCATGTTTACATATAAATTGTTTATGTATTACCATGAATGGCAAAAACAGATGAAAAGTCATAATTTATAACCTCAAACTAAAAGATGTCGTTAATTTTGAATATTTGGTTGCAAACATAAATAGTTCAGGGATTATGCTAAAGAAAATCAAGAGAAGAATTGCAATGACGACTTCAAAACTTGTGTAAATGAAAAATCTTTGGCAAAGCACCAGCTGTAAAGCTTAATTACATGTGAGGTGTCTCAGCCCTGTACTATCCAGCTATACCACACGAGCTATGGTACATCTGTTACAGGGGTGCACTACACGGAAGTGCTTATAGCATCTTGGTTATCTATTAAACCTGGGAGTCGCACAGGAGCAATATAAAGCCCATAGCACCCAATGAAAAGAACTAAACAGACACCAATAGAAGTAGAACTCAGTAAATGTTGCTGGAGATTGATAGGACATGTACTAAGAAGACCAACAGAAAACATTGTAAGACAGACATTTTTCTAGAACTAGCCAGGGAAAGTAGAAAAGACGAAGACCATGACATGTGGAAGAAAAAGTTAGATACATATACACTAAGAATGGTTAAGACGTGAAAAGAAATGGAAGCTATAGCTAAAAATAGAACAATCTCATGTGTTGCTGGGGCATGAAAAGGGAGCAAAGAATAGCAACACTGCAATCTGCCGTGCATGTTGTAAGAGGTTACTAAAACAGGTTTTTGGAGTGGAATGGCTTTCCCACACCATAAGTCAAAATTACCCAAATGCAATGGTATAGTAAAATGTGTCATGTCAATGAGTAATGAATAAAAATGCTCATTTTCAAGAGGAGTGAACTCATAAGAAAATTGGTTCTCAATGTCTGAGATGATTTTTATTTAATCAGAACTTCACAGGGAAAAAGTCTGGGTGTAATTAAGTGAGGCTGGTTAGAATGTGAAGTAGATTTGGTAATCACAAGTGAGGTGTCTCGATGACTAACATCATCTTTATTCTTCTTCATCTGTAGTCAGTCAGCCATTAGGTCACAGAATTAGGTCAGAGAAATGCAGCACTCAACAGCGGAGAGTAGTTAACAACAGCTAGAGAAAAAAATTCATCTAGTCGTCATTCCATGCCCTAACTGTCCAAAGACATTTGCAGCTCGAATAGGGCTTATTAGCCATTTACGAACTCATAATCAAGGACTGAATTTTCAAAAGTGGATGTAACAAATGGTCATCATGACTTGTGATGGATGAACACACAGGTCACAGAATAAATAGCTTCAATGAACTGTGTGATTCACTTCAGGTTATTCAGGGATTCCTTCAGGCTCAGAAGCAGTTTAATCTTGACTAGTCATATTTTTTCTTTATAACGTTTCCATGAACATTTTCCAATATAAAGATGTATTTAGTTGCCTAGACAATTATTGGTTATGTTGTATTGAAAATCTTTACCCTCCTAGTAGAATGTTTATTCTCCGGGTATTGCAGATTATGAAAATAGTAGATCAACTCCGCAGCAATTGGATATAAAAAATAACGTGGGCATGAAAGAAAGCTTGATAACATTCCCTGAACAAAATAAAAACTCTTATATTGTCTGCAGGTGGATTTAGAACCATGGATTTACATAATTTTGACTTATTCCTTGTGTTATTGTGTCTAGATTTGTTGCGTGTTTATGGATAGTTTTATAAGTAATTCATCTTTCTATTCATTATTCAAACAGCTTGCATCATGTTTGAACCAGTTGTGCAAATTTGCTTTGGAAAATAAATCACTTCCTTGCCTATCATACACACATCTACAGTAAGTAAACATTTATTAATACACACAGCCAAAATTAAGTATTACTATCAATGATGCAAAATTAAATCAGGAAAAATAAATAAATTAAGTCAAGTATCAGATGGCAGTTGCTCCAATGAGCTCAAGAACAGGATAGCACAGGTCAAATCAACATTTCAAAAAATTACTCTATGCAATGGAGTATTTTAGTTTATCTGATCCCCGGGGTTACAAGCTTTCACTCTTTCTTCTCTGTGCCTGGTGGTGGTAGGTGCATGTCTTCAGCTGTGTTGTATTTGTATAAAGGGTGTTGGTGATGGGGAGGGTTTGGTGGTAAAAGTTGTTTTCGTAGGTCATGTAGTGCAGGGCATTCAATAAGGTAGTGTTTTACTGTTTCATCTTCTTGTCCATTGCAGTATGGTGTATTGTCTGCTGTAATTCTGTGATGTTTTTTAAGTTATACATGTGTTGTTCGCAGCCTAAATATTGTGGTGTGATCTTTGTGGTGTAGTCTTGTGCATTTGGTTGGGACATGTCTGCGTATGGCACTCTTCCTTTTGAGCCAGTAGCCCAGTGGTTCCATTGTTGTTTACAGTTGTTGCGGATAATGTGTTTAGCTGTTCTAAGGTTGGTGGGAATTCCTGGTTGGACATACTTGCTCCCTTTTTTGCCAGTTTATTAGCACATTCATTCCTGATGATACATGTGTGGCCTGGTATCCACTGTAATGTAGTATTGATGTAGTGTAGCCCTCCATCAAACATGCATTTGGATAGTTTGTTATTTACAAGTAAATATAAGTAGAAATATAGCAGAGGACAAATAAAAAAAATTCTTGACACTAACGGGAATTGAACCAGTCCGTTCAATGGCACCAAATTGCCTAGCAACTATTGCACATGCGCTCTTCCCTACTTGACTAACCGTATCTCCAAAAAAAGATGCGATTTCATCAAGACATTCAAAGCGTGCACTCAAAGTCACCCGAACAGACCAATCGAGACAAGGACTATTACAACAACAACAAACATCCCGTACAGGTATCCCGTACAGAAATATCCTCAGTAACAACAAACATATAACATTTAATATCCGTATTAGTTATACAAGGGCTGATAGGTCTTCTTGTAAACATGGATAACATATATAGACAGTACAATTTTGCTTCAAATAATTGCTTATACAAGTAAATTTAAGTAGGAAGCCAGAGGACAATTTAAAAAAAAATTCTTGAGACTAACAGGAATTTGTTATTTACTGCAGTTTGTATGGGTCTGTCACTTAGGTAGTTCATAATCCATTTATACATTGTCCCACAAATGCCCATGTTTTTTGCATTTTTAGCAATAGTCCCTTTCTCCATACCTTGTCATATGCTTGCATTAAGTTTACAAAGACAGCAACTGTACTCTTCCCATGCTGAAAATTGTCCTTCGCATTCTGGTTGAAGAAAAAGAGGTGGTCGTCAGTCCTTGATCCTCTGGAAGCCTGCTTGAGAGTTGTTGAGAGATAATGCTGAATCTTCCAGCCACCAGTATAATCTGTTGTTCAGCATTCGCTCTACATGTTTATTGATGTTAGAAGTTAAAGAGATTGACAGAAAGTTTATTATGTCATGTTCAGGCTTATCCTTCTTTAGTATTGGCTTGATAATAGCGGTCTTCCAGGCTGTTGGCAGGGTTCCACTTTGCCAAGTTGTATTTATGAAATTTTGAATATTTTAAATTTCCTTTGGTTCCTAGGTGGTGGATCATCTCATTGGATATTTTATCAGGACCTGGTGCTTTTCTTGGCTGTAGTTTCTTTAGTGCAGTTTGGAGTTCTTGAATAGTGAAGTTTTCATCAAAGAGTGCAGTGTTGGCTGGTTTGTCTATTTGTTTCTTGGAGTTGGGTGGGCAGTATGCATTGAACAATATATACTGCAGGCCATGGTACCATATATTTATTTCTTGCATATAATTTCCGTTGTTTTTCATGTTTATGACTTTATGTCATTTCTTATGAGTGTTGCAATAAGAAACTGCACTTCTAACATTTACATTTGTGAATGGTGTAGCCTGGTATTGAGTTTTCTTTCTTTGCTAATAGTGTTTCCTGCAGTAGTGCAATGTGGGTATCATGGTTGTGTAGTGTTCTACTCAGTTCCAAGATCTTATTTCTGAACCCAAATATGCTAAGTTGTAGTATGTTTAGTGTGCCCCTCATGGCTGATTTTTCTCTTAGGTTGGGGGGGGTAGTGGATGTGAGGCATACTTCATCACTCTCCATTCCCTGCCACCTACAGTCTGCTGACGCAAAAGATGTGTGCCATGTCTGCCTAATTTGGAAACACTAGTAGGACCGTCACATCCTGAATCGGATGGTTTCACCACAGGTTTGCCCTTCCTCCAGCTGGTTTCTGGGTGTCAGTTTGACATACACCATCAAACCAATGAGATCTTGACAGTCTGGATCACAGGACCTAAGTTCTATGACGGAGTGCATGCTACAATTTGGACTGCCCTCTACTCAATGGGGAATGATTAACAGTAGGACATTACAACATAAAAATATATAACTGTAAAGATAGAATGCTGGTGGGGTTTTCATTTTTAAATTAAAAAAAAAATTCCACTATATAGTAATAACATCTAGAAATATAATATTGCAAGGTGGTTGGTCTGGTGGCCACTGTTGGTTGCCACCCGACCTTCCACATGTTTGTAGGAGGGTCTCTGGTGGCTTGACTAAGTCCCACCTCCAAGTAAATGAGCTAGCCTCAATGGGGATACTCTGGAGTAATATCAATGCATACATGAGTTCAAGTGCTAGGATGTTATATTGAGTGAATCCTTCTTTATGGAAGTGAAGCATGAACAGTAAACTAAAGTATCCAAATAAGCTGGATGCAACTTAAAAGTGGTTTTTAAGAAGAATGATGAAAATTCTATGAACAGCCAAGAAAACAAATGTAGTTCTCAGAGATACTGGAGTAAAATGACAAATTATAGTGAAAATTAGAAACAGACAATCAAGATTTTTAGGACATGTGATGAGAAAAGTACAACTTAAACATTAGTAACCACCAGAAATATCAAGGGGAGAAGAGACAGAGGAAGACAAAGAGAGAAATTTCTGGATGGGTTGTCAATGTGACACAAAAAGAAGTCACCAGCAGAACTTATTAACAATAAAAGAGACAGAGTTGTGGAGAAGCATGATCACCTACGCCACTCGGCATGGCACTTGATTGATTTAAACATTTATTTACAGCTGCGGTTGTATTTTGAAATTGTAAATTTCAGTTGGATATTTGTACATTTTTATTTTTTGTTTTGATAATCTGGAATTATGAGTGGTTAGCCCTTACTTCCTATGAGCAATGGGGTGGTTCCTCGAGAGCTTTATTTCATCCTCAGAAGACTCCTGACTCTCAACAAGAAATCTGCTCAGATGGTATAAATTTTAGGGGTTTTGTGGCTTTTTACCTTTTATGCAACAGAGAGTTGAGTCATGAGCCTCAGGTGGCAATAACAATACAACTCTGGGTCATGGTCACTGGAAAGCATGGTGCAGCCAGCTATGCATTCCTGGATATCCAAGGGGACTCTCCAATTATGCAGGGATCATGCATTTGCCTGGTTCTGGGCTTTTTCCAGGGAATTGTCCCATCCTGCACATAGCTGTTTTTCATAACACCCCATGTTCACCTGTTCACAGCCAGCGAACCATGTGCAGCTAGGATCATGGTCAGGACTGGAGCTCATCTGGTTCCCCCCCCCCCACAAGCCTGATAATGCAATGTTGGGTTCTCTAAATGTTGTGCCACAAACAGAAATGTAATCTACAGATGAAATACTGTGGGACTTCCACATCACATGCAGTTTGTGTTTGTAGTCTCGATAGTACTTTTGTTAGTACCTAGAATTTTTAAGTTTTTCCTTAAAATATTTATTATTCTGCACCAAAATTTGTTTGCAAGCTTCTGCCTTTATATAGGATGTAGTCCAGAGAAGGGCAGTGCATTTGTCATAGTTTACAGTTTGACTGTGATATCTACAACTTTCAGACTGACTCGCTCAGCTTCAAAATCGTATTTGGGTTACTTTGACCTATGGGATGGGACAGTTGACAGTTAATTCCACCTCAAACATCCTTAACTGCCACTTATGATGTGCATGGCAGGCCACGGTGTTGCTATTATTTGCCCCCTTCCAAATCCTAACAACACACAGGCACGTACTGTGATAAAACAGGAGCTGTTGCTACAAAATTTCGGTACTGAAGATTGAATTGAATTGTATGCTCGCCAGTGTGTTGCCAGGGCCTGAAAGGGGAGCAAAGAATAGCAACACTGTTTACATTCCACGCATGTCGTAAAAGGCGACTAGGGGGTTATGGGACGGAGTTGGGTATCCCATCCCATATAGGGTCAGTGACCCAAAGCCATGCTGAAGTCGGATGTGTCTGGCCGAAAGGCTCAGATATCACAGCAATGCTGTAAACCATGACACAATGCATTCCATTCTCCGGACTACATCCTGCTAATCTGCAGGAGTTTGAGAACGAACGCAGAAAAAGAAGAGTTGTATGCTAGAAAAGGCAAATCACTAAGTACTCCATTACTCTGGCTTCTTCGCACCACAAAATGATTAATAATATCTTGAATGATTATGACTTATTTTTATTTATGTGATTGTATATTAATGTGGTGAATATTGTTTAATTTATTTTTGAACTCATCCTACCCTTGAACCAGAGCGGCTCAAGTATCAACAGTAGGAAAACGGGCATGCATCTGGGCACAAGAACTTCTGATGGACTTAAAGAGTTTTGAGAGAGTCTTTGATGATTTACGCTTCCGAGGCGTGAAAGGGACTACTGGCACACAAGCTAGCTTTTTAACATTGTTTGAGGGGAATGCCAGTAAAGTTGAACAGCTGGATGCTATGGTAACAGAGATGGCTGGTTTTAAAAGGTGGGTTAGTTTTAATCTTGCAAAATTTGAATCATCAGATTTATCACCAGGATAAAGTATATGATCTTCTTCAGGTTCAATTTGCCCATGTGTTGTCAGGGTCCAAATGGGGAGCTATGAATAGTAGCACTGTGACATGCCATGCTTATGACAGGTGATTAACAAGGTTGGACATTTGGTTGACTACCCCACTCAACTGTCTGTGTCCGATTTGATGAAGCCTACTGCGGACTGATTCCTGGCTTTTGGGTCATTTGGAGTTATGGGATAGAATATCTGACCCCAACATCTGCTTAGTCTCCCTTATGACATGCATGGTAGGTTATAGTTTTGCTACATCTTGTTTAAAACTTGCATGGTTTGGAGATGTATGTTGACATGATTCCCTGTCAAAAACAATATTGGAGGCTACAGATGCAGAGGAGGCAAAAGAAAGTAATAGACAATATCAAAGAATGGACAGATCAAGGTTTTTTTTTTCCCACATTCGTACGCATCACTGAGGATAGAACTCACTAGAGAACTCTGTGTGTTGATACATTCAGTGTAGTACCTCTACGACCCTGACATGTTATGGATTTATGGATGGATTCTTTGCTCCCTATTCAGACCTTGTAAAGCACAGTCATGATATAGTCTTATTTACAGTGTTTAAGATAATTGAAGGCAGACCTATAGGCCAACCATGAAAACGATGGACCACTGAAATAAAAGAGGCGACAAATTCCACAATATACTCAGCACACACGAGGACCATCTCCAGAAAACTCTTCTACCCCTGATGCTGAAAGGCAACAAAGGGTTTAGTGAATATATAGTTTCGCTATATATCTTTAATAGATTCGCTAAATAGATTTATTCATGAACGAATAGATAGAATGATAAATATAGATCATTTTTCTCTGTTTTATTGTGTTTTTGTAACTGCTTTCTTTCAGTCACTTTATAATTTGTGGTCAGACGTACCCTAGAAAAGTGGACATAGATGTACTATCTGTACTTGCCAGCTTTGGTGCTTCTGTACATAAGGTCAGTATTCTTTAACTGTCTTTTAGCTCACACATAGACTATCCCACCAAACGTCTCTTGCATACGCACCAAACAACTATGCAGGCATAACATTTTACAATTGCTCCATGCACAAATGCATAAAATATTATATATATTTAACATTTAACTGTTTGTTAAATTTTATTATCCCATAAAATGACCCAGAAGCCATGCTGAAGTTGGATGTTTCAGGACAAAAGGTGCAAGTATTGCAGCAAAGCTGCAAACCATGACACAACACATTTTGTTCTTCAGACTATATCCTGCTAATCTGCAGGAATTTGAGAACAAATTCAGAAGAATATAAACAATACTTCCATTAAAGGTCATTATTTCAAAACAATCCACCCAGTAAAAAAATTTATTATACAAAATTCTATTTCAGAATATGTCAAACATTTTTCTTTTTTCCCACTATTGATGTAGGGCGTATATATGAACACAATAGAAAAAATCAATAATTATTGGTGAAGCACAAAACTGGTAACACAGAATACAGGGAGAGGGGAGCAAACGTGCCGCATCTGCCATACAACCTAAACCAATAGTGAAGCACATCTGCTTATGTCTAGTCATATTTACAAAAATGTCTTCACATACTTTCGTTCCACCGTGCGATTTTAAGGCAAATCTAACAGCCCAACTATAAACTTACCCGATCCAATCATTAACTAATCACTTAACGAAATTACTTTAAATGGACAACAACTTGAAAAAGTACACAAATTCTCCTATCTAGGAAGCAAATTAACACTCGACGGTGATGTCATGACAGAAATTACAACTCACATTGCCCTAGCATCAAGTGCATTTAACAGACTGTTTAATATCTGAAAGTCAAAGTCGATCAGCACACGCACGAAAATGCGCTTATTTAATTCCTGCGTTATTCCAGTGATATCATATGGATGTGAGAGCTGAAAAAGCTCTTTATCTTCAGAAAAGAAATTACTGAGTTTTGAGAACAAATGTCTTCGTAGGATAACTAGCACACATTGGAGTGAATTCAAATCGAATGATAAAATCAGAGAAGATGCACATCAAAATTTCATCACAAATGTTATCAGAAAATACTGTTGGTCCTACATCGGGCATGTCCTACGCGCAGACACCAACAGAATATACCACCAATCACTTGAATGGATACCTACAGACAAAAGAGCAAGGGGTAGACCAAAAGAAACACTCAGAAGAACAATACATAGAGAAAGTAAAACATCCAATATTCATACTATTCAAGAACTGCACAGAATAGCTGTGAACAGACAGAATTGGAGAGATCTGACCTCTGCCCTATGTGCTAACTTCAGCGCAAAAGGAAAATGAATGAATGAATTCATTAACTAGGCTTTGAATTTACCATAATGGCTGATATTAACTGTTGCAGCCAACCTTTATTACTGAGACACCACTGAATGAATGAATAAATCCAATATCTTGGAACACTTTGATACCTGGTGGTCAAGAGATAAAACTCTGGTGTCAGGGCATATGATGATACTGGAAACTTTTACATTATACCAAGTGGTGGCAGGTTTCATGAGGCTGACAATGCCTCCATGAAGATCATCCTAGATGTTTTTTTATGTCTGTATAGGTGGTTTGGGGGGGAAATTGAAGAAATGACTTTGTGTCTTACCGCTCTAAAGTTTGTGTTATTTTCCTGTTAGCAATATATTGTGCTTGTTCCTTCATTCTTATAATAACAGGATTCCATAGTATTACAATATATTTGTTTATACTTTAGTCTATGCATGGGTTTCCAACTTTAGTCATATTTTGGACAATGAAGTTACACTCTCTGCTTATAAAAAATCAACTTATATTAATTAGGTGGTACGGAGAAAATTCTGACAAGTTAAATGCTCAGGATAAGAAATTCTGAGTTCTCACCTGTTACCGAGGCTTGGGGGGGGGGGGGGTGGTGTGATAATCGCCAATCGTGTATATTGTAAGACTAAAATATTTGGTGTGGCTGCATACCCTCATCTCCTAGAGCAAAGTTAACAAAAATGATATGCTAAGTCAGATTTTTGTGTTGTCTCTAAAGTGACACTTATACAATCTTAGCGAATGCTAAAAAACACTGACAGCAACATTTTTGTACTGAAAACAAATAAGTGTGGATGGGGTTTTGTTGCCTACAAGAATGGAAAAAAGGTGCTTGAGAAATTGTCTGTCTACTCCGCTACAATGTTGATCATGAAAATGGAACTCATTAAAGGTGCATGCTTAGAAAGGATTGGTTCACTAACTAAATAACAGTATCAAATGTATGACATTTTGAGAAAACACTTTTCCACAATGCAATGCGCACCTCATGGTGTCAGCAATGTTTATAACTCGAGAGTGCAGAGAATGGGATGCCGAGGCTAAGACACTCATCTGGGAACATGCTGATGCCACAGATACGGTGATTTACATGGATGGATTGGTAATTCGCCACCAGCAGTGCATATGGGCCTTTACTGCCAGATCATAAGGAAAATAGTACATGAGCCCAGCAGTGGTGCCTTCACCGCAACTCCAAGCAGTCTATTGATGGAAGTATTTGCCATAAGGCAGGCACTAAATTGGCTGGAATCGCAAGCCTATTTCCATGAGTGCATGAGTTCCGTGGAAGTTACGTATTGCTTGCTTCGTTTGGTGGGGATTATACGTCATGAATCTAACTTCATGTAGTTCCATACTGAGGAATCAGGGCATGCAACCGAGTGCTTCAGGGTGCTATCTGGCCCTTAATGACATATTCATCCTCATTTCCAGGTGCCCGTGGGTCATGTAGGTTAAAGATTTATATAGGCTGATCTTCTGACTGCACTTATTATCTGTTCGTACTCAATGTTTGTTTTTTATATACCTCTATACTTCATTCGGATGGTCTTAGGACGTTGCAGTTCTTTCTTGATAATAGTCCTCATCCCTAAGTATCCACTCCCTCTTATCTGCCTTGCTGAAGCTGTATTGGCACTTTTAATTTGATGGGCACATTTTTTAATCAGATAGTGGTTTTGCCATGGGTACTAAGATGGGGCTGTTATGCCTGCTTTTTCATGGGCTATTTGGAATGTCAAATTTGGGAGACCTATTTCCTTTTCCATTTCTTTTTCATAGATACATTGTTGATAGTACAGGTATTACTGATATGCATAGGGTGGAATTGTCTCATTTCATCAACTTTTTAAATGATTTTGACCCTGATATTCAATTCACATCCAAGATATTCATATATATTCATCCATATATATTATGTTACCTGGTGTGGGGTGAGCATGAAGCTCAACAACATTTTGTTTTTAATCCTATTTTATCTATTTTGTTAGCTCTTCATTTATGCTATAATTTATATCTATCTTTGCCTTTTCCCATGTTTTGTCACTAGTTATGGGACTTTTATCAATAAGTGACCAGCTGAATCAACATACCCTCAAGTCTCTATCAGAAGATTCTGAAGTGTATGCACACTGACAGTTCCTATAAATCACTTGTTATAAACTCTCCTCCATGTTCATCTGTTACTCTCTCCCCCACACAATTCCAATCTCCCAATATGTCAGATCCTTAGCCTCATCATTTGTATGCTCATCTTTATTTAATTTTGTATTCCTTGTTAATTACATGTTAAATTTCTGCCTCCTCTTGTTATAATTATTTTATATGTAAATAAGGAGCTTGTTCCTTGACATAAGAAGAAAAAGATATCAAAATTATAGAATTCAAATAAATCCCGAAGTATACCAATAAATGGTTTGAATTAATATATATTCAAATTTTGTCACAGACAGAACTATTAATTGAAACAACCATATACTAGCAGTCATTTTTAATTTGTTTAAAAAAAAAACAACTTCTTTATCAGATTCAACTCTGCCTTTAACTGCATATACCATAAGCTTCTGCCGTTTTGTGTTACTTTGTAGTTCTAATCAGCACTGCTCCTCTTGGATCTGACAGGGCCTTTCTAATCTTCTCTGTTTCTTTTTTGTTGATCTCGAGCTTTTCCTGTAGACAGTTCATTGTTTCAAATTCCAAGAGTTTATCTCCTGTAATTTCCTGAAAATAAATATTTATATTTATTGCATCTCTACATAAAACTCATTAAAAATATAACAACTTGGACTAGAGATTCCTCTTCTTCTTGTTCTTAAACTATTGGTTAGCATGATATTGTCAGAACAGGTTTTCATTTTCAGGCAAGCTATGATGCCTGTATATTTTATTGTGACACATGTAACTTCAACACTGCATTGTGAGTCACTTGAGCCTATACTGGAGGTGGTAGCCTTCATCATACCCAACCATCACTTCTCTTACAACATGCTTGCCAAATCACAATGTTACCATTTTTGGGGGCTCCTGCTCTACACCAGCTTATTGTAGCAGGTTTATATCTTTACCAACTTTCCAAAATGATGCATGGGTGCTTGATTATGCAAGCCATCAGAAGATGCAGTGCACACAATAAGGTCAGGTACCGCCTCACGGGTAATATGCATATGTGGTTGTGTGTATGTCCAAACAACCATCTGATCCCAGGCACACTAAGACATTTTTTAGATAGAACATAGATCTTTACACAGTTTCCTTCCTCATTGATAATGCTTATAGTGACACACTCACTGGATCTTCTCATTGGGTATATTAGTTATTAAGTGTTAGTACCACACATTGCCTTACTCCATCCTACTCAGAAAGCATTAGTGTTTGGTCAACGACTATTTGACTAGTATGAAACTCTCTTATACTTGCATCTTCTTCAGCGTTCATTCTCAAACTACCGCCAGATTTCTCTTGTAGCAGGACAATTGTCTTACTAGATTACCAGCAGGATTTAGTCCAGAGAATGGAAATGCGCTGTGTCGCCGTTTTATTTGCGCCAATGGCCCGACACATCCGTATTCGGCGGGATACTTGCATCTGACACTCTATATCTAGAGATCAACTCTCTTATACTTGCATCCAATGCTCCATATCTAGAGATCAACTCTCTTATACTTGCATCAGACGCTCTAGAGATCAACTCTCTTATACTTGCATCCAATGCTCCATATCTAGAGATCAACTCTCTTAGACTTGCATCGAATGCTCCATATCTAGAGATCAACTCTCTTATACTTGCATCAGACGCTCCATATCTAGAGATCAACTCTCTTATACTTGCATCAGAAGATCCATATCTAGAGAACATCTCACTGTCCACATCTTGAATGTGCTTTGTTGAGGCCAGTAGACTCTTCTGCCAGGAGCTAATTTACATAATTGTTGCTGGATTAAGTACATACAACAAAAAATCAATGTAAGACAAAATTGTGATTTCATCTGTATAGCTAAACACTTGTTTTTATAATGGGCTAGCTTACCTTGGAGAAGATTTTATGTTTAAAACTCTGTGACAGGTCATGCTTGTCTGCCCACATCATCATAAAATTTACAGGAAACTTCATAATTCCCCTGGGCCAGTTTAGTGTTTCAAAATATGTGCTGCCTGGCACTGGAATGCACAAAACCAAGAAACTAATACCATACTGAATTATACATCATGTTTGTGAAAATTGTAGATGTAAACTATTGTAAATATGTCATTTTTGAATGACATATGACATATTTGTTGCTGTGTCAAGTCACAACTGTGAACTAAGCAATAATGGTTCGAAAAAGCATAGAGGTTTACACTCTGGTTTCCTCGTGCACTCTGTTCTTCTCAACAGAGCAACAACTCTGGCTTTTTATTTTTTCTTACTATTAGCCCTTGCTAATAATTTGGCGTGTTTTGTTTGTCTTCACAAATGATAATATGAACACGTTAGTTTGGTTATGAAATGACATCAGAAATAAAATACGCCTAGACATTTAGTGGCACTATATCCAGTATTCAATGTATCCAGTATCAACCAAAAATAGGTGAGTCACTTATTATTTTTTTTTAAAAATATTTTTCATCTTCACCATTTTCTCACATATGCACAAACAAAATTCACATCATTACATTCCATAAACATTCCTTCATCTCCATTTAAAAATTATACAAAGAACTACAAAAATGTTGTGTTTTCCAAATACTCTCCATTAATAATGTGTGAAGTACAGATAAAATGCAGTGGCAGTAGAAAATCAATTTTATTGCTGTGTTCTGAAGGTTAACTACCACCTGTCATTTGCTTAACTACCATCTGACATTTGCCTAACTACCACTTGGTATTTGCTTAACGACCACATGACATTTGCTTAATTACCACTTGGTATTTGCTTAATTACCACCTGACATTTGCTTAGCAACCACCTGACATTTGCTTAATTACCACCTGATATTTGCTTAATTTCCACCTGGTATTTGCTTAGCAACCACCTGACATTTGCTTAATTGCCACTTGGTATTTGCTTAGCGACCACCTGACATTTGCTTAATTACCACCTGGTATTTGCTTAGCAACCACCTGGCATTTGCTTAGTGGTAGTAGATACCCGATAGTGTATCTGATATCTGCAAATGAGAGACTTGGACATTAAAAAGCACACAAATAGGACTGGACACCTATGGGTAAGAAGAAGGAGTGTTTAACCAGTGATCCACAAAAACCATTGTAAACATCTCCTTCAATATATATTCTGGGAGTCTTAGTACTTTTGAGTCTACCCTGGGTGCTATTTAGTCAATTAAATACATAGAGTATTACATGCAAGTGTGCACAGATCTATCTCATTTTCTTCATCATAGCTGATACATGCCATCTTTGGACATGTTGGATTATTTGACATATATATTTTTGGGATCTTCCACCAAAATGGCTGATGAAAATGAATGTTTCTTTACGGTGTCAAATTAACGGAATTCCCCCCCCCCCCTTCCAAAGAACGGCAACCTGCGGGAGTAAGGTGCCTAGAAATTCAGAATGGATACTTTAAGATCATGTTTTTTTCCCCATGGCAACATATGGATGCAAAACTTAGACTTTAAACAAGACAATATCCAAATGAAAAAAATTCATTTGAAATGAAGTGCTACAGAAAGATCCTACATATATCATGGACAGAGAAAAACATTGAAGTTTTGAAATTACTGAAACTAAATGAAGAGTGGCTTCTAAATACCATCATAAGAAGGAAGCTACAGTATTTTGGACACTTAAAGCGACATGATGGTATCGAAAGGCTGATTGCTGAGGGCCAGGAAAGAGAAGAAGAGGAAGACCAAGAAGATGGACAAGCGACATCGAAGAATGTATACACGTCTCAGGTCAATGCAGGCCTGCTTGAACAGAGAGTCGTTCTAAGTATCCATGACGAAGGCAATGTTCTGGAAAGAATATGTCACTTGATATTTATGAGTGTCTTGGAGTTTTTGCAACAATCTGAAGCAAAGATTGCATCGAATGTTCACATCCTTAAAGTGACTACTGCTTTCTTTACAATTATTTCAGTTTTTATCTGAAAGTGTATACTAAACCTTTTAGCTGCTATGAATGAGTTTATTCTTTCCTCTATCTAATTGTTATGGATTAGTTAACACATTAAAAAAAATGTTATCTATCCCCTCATTATCTTCAAGCTTGTACATGTCAATCATTCCATTCATGCGGTATAAATTTTCTGGTATCAATAAAAATCCAGTACCATGAAAGATCACTTATGTTTGTTGAACAAGAGAAGGATTTATGACAGGGAGAAAGTCATTGTAGAAAGAATTAAGCATAGCTGGGTTCGGTTACTGAGAAGAATATAGCAGTTTACGGGTTAAAGAAGAAAGACGTGCTCCATCTGCTATTAATTAGTTGTACTATGGTAATGGAATATCAGTGGGTGGACATAGCATAAATAATTTGAGATATGTGGATGACACTGTTCTAATTGCAAAAAGTGAGAAAGACCTTCAAGGTTTAATGAATGTAATAGTCACAGAAAGTAAAGAGAAAGGCCTTTTCCTAAATATCAAGAAAACAGAAGTAATGGTTATTTTAAAGAAAGAAAATAACACACCTTGCAAGATCAAAGTGAATGATATAGTATTAAAACAGGTCCACCAATTAAAATTTTTAGGTACGATTACAGCAGATGGAAGAAGTTCAACAGAAATAAGAAGCAGAATAGGGCAAGCAAAAACAGCATTCAGAAAAATGAAAAATATATTGTGTAATATGACCTTGTCATTAGAGGTGAGAGAGCTCTGCAGTGCTATATAACTCATATACTAACGTATGGGTGCGAGTCTTGGGCAATAAACCAACTAGAAAGTGGGAAATTAGAGGCAATAGAGATGTGGTTCTATAGAAGAATGCTGAGAATACCATGGACTTCCAGAAAACTAATGTGGAAGTGTTGAAAGAGTCAAATGCGAAACGGACCCTAATAAATAATATAAGAAAAAGACAATCCTCATTTTTTTGGCCACTTCATGAAACAGGGAGGTTTGGAGAACATAATCACAACAGGCAAGATTGAAGGCAACAGAGACAGAAGATGGTAACAACATGAGAAAATATTACAGTTCGACAACCTGCCATGGCAGGGAAACAACAGAAAGCTTGATACATAATACTGGAGACAGAGAGCTGTGGAGAGCCATGATCGCCTACGCCAGCAGGCATGGCACCTTATGATAATGATGACTGTCAACTTGCCTCCATGTTATACCCAGTTTCTTTCTTTTTTTTCCCACACCATCTTCCCACCAGACCAACCACCATGCAGTTGAAAACCCCTCTGATAGATGATATACCTATCTAGTGAGGCTTTCCTCTTATGGAAGTCTCACAGGACTTCATCCATACAATTATGATTATAGGATGGGGTAAGGTCAAATAATTGCATACTACTGATAGTTGGAGTTTTCTGGGTATGAAATAAAGCTCAAGAGAAACCTCCAATGTGTACAAAATAATACGAGAGTTATATTGCTCATAATTTCAGAGAATAGAAACAAGCATAAGAAATTTTTTTACATTAATTTTTACTGGTCGTCTTCTAAATACCATGTGAGAAAATAACATTGCCAAGTATATGTCTTACCACCATCATCATACTTGAAAGTAGTTCTCCACTTGCACCCTTTTGTCTGACATATGAACACTTCAGTTCCATAAGTGTCTCCATTGGGCTTGATTCCCGCTTTCTCTTCAAATCGCCAAACATTTCTTTCACCACAATCTGGACATGCTGCAAATCCACTGTTAAAAAATGGAAGTCTGCTCTCAACTGTTTGATCCCCACTTGAAAACTGTGGCTTCCAGACTTCGTGATGAGGGTCTTCATAATATGATTAGAAATAGGAAAAGTTCCACATTATTACTTTTGTGATCAATATGGTAATGGTTTCTAAATGGTGTGCAGTATGTAGCTTTTACGTTTGTCTATTGCTACGTGTGCCATGCAGTGTTCAGAGCCTTGGTTTATGAACAGTGTTAGAAAGGGCATTTTCGATTAAACAATAGTACAAGAGTTATTAATTTTTGTAATTCTTGGTTTTTCTATAAATTTTTCAATGTACCCGGTAGTCCTCACTGAATATCTGATGTCTTAAAAACTGAATAATATAATGATCTAAACTCATTTGCTATGGAGTTTCTATTGTATCATTGGGAAAAGTTGGGAAAAATCACATGATAATATTATAACAAATTTATGTGAAAAAAATCCCTGACTAAAAATCAAACCAATGATAATTGCACTTGGAAATAAGTACACTAAACACTGCACTAAATCTACTCTAGTTTTTAAATAGCATTCTTATGTTGTATTAACCATTCTTTGGAATAAGGAATAATACTTCCAAATATATATATATATATATATATATATATATATATATATATATATATATATATATATATATATATATATATATATATATATATATATATATATATATATATATATATATATATATATATAAGATAAAAGAAAGAATATGATTAATTTAATGATGTTGATTGTTTAATTTTAGTATTTATAATTTATTAAAGAAAATAAACTTTATTGTGTATTAAAATATTTTTAACATGAAATTTGCACTTGCCCAAATTCAAATTCCTGCAGCAAAAGAATTACGAGTATATTTTAGTGGCATCACTGTGTAGATTATCCAATTACAAACACATAAACATGTAACCTCTATCATATAATATGACCAACCAATAATATTATCATAGGCACTTGTTTTCGATTATGTTATTTTATTCATTATGGTATCTGATAATTCATTCTAGAAAACTTTGAATTCAAATCTCAGCTGCTGTGAAGTGTTCTGAAATAGTAAATAAATAATGTACATTTTAGCTGGGAACCTTTAACTGTTAAATCTACTGTTAGAGTAGATTTAGATTTAAATTTTTAACTGGGAACCTTTAACTGTTAAATCTACTGTTAGAGTAGATTTAGATTTAAATTTTTAACTGGGAACCTTTAACTGTTAAATCTACTGTTAGAGTAGATTTAGATTTAAATTTTTAACTGGGAACCTTTAACTGTTAAATCTACTGTTAGAGTAGATTTAGATTTAAATTTTAACTGGGAACCTTTGAGTTCCCAGATTCATTCTGGCACTCATAGCTAAAGATCACTGAATAGTTTAGTTTATGTGAAAAAAATCCCAGACTAAAAATCAAACCAATGATTATTGCACTTGGAAATTAGTACACTAAACACTGCACTAAATCTATTCTAGTTTTTAGTTCTGGGAATGTTGAGCTGCAGCAGCCTTTAAACAATCTGATATATCTCTTATCATAATCTTGGTCAACTCTTATCCTGTTGCCAGCAACCACACCTTCCATTATTAATTTTTCCATCTTTGACGCTTAATGTTCTTATCACTTTCCCTCACTTTTTTCCTCATATTGACTGGTCACTGCTAAATAACGTGTACTGTATATGCCATCTTGGACTACCGGTATAGGAATTGTATAATTTTGGTAGTCATAGAAATTGATACAGGGAAATTGTCTCCCCCCTTCAGTCACCTCCTCAGCCAGACTGCTGTAGTACATCCTGGTTTTCAGAGTCACTGAGATCGTATAATGTTTTGGTTAGATCTGGTTCATGGTTTGCTGATCCTGACTTCTGTAATCACAAGCAGTACATTATACACCTCACTCTACTAGAAAAGCTGCAGTAGTGGAGTGGCTAACCTAATTGCCTGCTGACTAGGTTAACTGAAACCGTACTTGGTCTTCATGAAAATCATGCTCATTATCTGGAAGAGTTGAGGAATGTTGCCTTTGCTATGGAGTATGTGCTGAAAGGCAAGGCTAATCAAGTGGTTTCTGGTCAACTGCTAGGTGGCTGAGAAATTACAGAGAAAACTTCTTCTGATTTATAGCTAAACTACTTTATATTAGCTGTAAATTCATTTGGATATATTAATAGTACAGTTGTAATAATAATAAATACCATAAAATTTAGGAGTGCCACATTGAAACCATCAGCCTAGAAAGAGCACCAAACATTCCCCTATCCTCATCTATACAGGTGTGGAATCCCTTCTTAATCATTCCTTGAGATTTAAGATTCTCTTTGACTGCCTCTTCCACCCTCAACTGTTTCCAGCAGGATAATTTTTTGAAAGTAAATGAGATCTCTATACATGTCCAAACTTAATGCAAGTCATCACTCATGGTGCTTCCTGTTGACCTGCAAGCTGGATTATTTTGTCTCAGACGAATACTTTCATTTTGTGGTCTTTGAAACAAATTTGTAACATACATCTGTAACATGTGCATTCAAAAGCTAGAATCCTTCCTTCTGTATCTACATTGAGTGTCCATATCTCACATCCACATAAAAGAATAAATAGTTTCAGTGTTTTAGATAGATTTGTCTTGACTAGTGTACTGATTTTATCTTCAAACACTGAAGTATGGCTGCGTAATTTGTCAGTACAACAGATTATCTAGGTAAAATTGTGTACCAGATTTCTTTTCACTATAAATTCACAGTTCTCACTAGTCACCAGACCTGATCTTTTAAGAACTCTCCTCTGACACTTTAAGCTAACTGAAAGTGAGACTTAGCACCTATGGAAGGAAAATAGGATGTGTGTGTGTGTGTATGCATTAGTGTTCTGATTCCACTAGGTTGTTTGGTTTCATTTGTTCATTCAAACTTTTGCCCTTGCTACTGAGCTATTAATTTTCAGTGTCATATTACACTATACATTTATAATTACTTCTGACATAGACAAAGGACAAACATTATACTGGAAATTTTCATATGTTGAATATCATTGGTATACATAGACTTTGTATTTTATTTCCTTAATATCATTCACACACAAAAACGATATGACGTTAACAAAAATATAAGTGAAGTAATTTCTCCCAACAAAAATATAAGTGAAGTAATTTCTTCCATTTCCTTCTTCAGTTACACATAAAGATATATTATGATTATTATGTACTGTTCTAACACATACTGGCAGAAATTGTGACTTCAAGCTTGTGCTTTTCAGAGTCTAATTCTCTTGGTGGCTTCCTTAAGTTAACTGTTAAGTAGTTTCTTTCTTTTGTTATTTTCTTCCTTATGTTAACTGTTAAGTAGTTTCTTTCTTTTGTTATTTTCTTCCTTATGTTAACTGTTAAGTAGTTTCTTTCTTTTGTTATTTTCTTCCTTATGTTAACTGTTAAGTAGTTTCTTTCTTTTGTTATTTTCTTCCTTATGTTAACTGTTAAGTAGTTTCTTTCTTTTGCCTTTTGTCCTCCATCATTTTTCTCTCTTAGTAATTTTATGTTTTGTTATATCTCATATTGTTCTATTTTTTCAATTATTTACAGAAGATTTGGTCATATGCACAAATACAGACTAATACAAAAAAACGTTCTGAAAAATATATAAGAAATCAAGAATTGTAATTATTGGAAGAAAGAGATCAAAATTGAAAATAACAAAAACAAATTGAATAAAAAATCTTTTGATAAAAATATCACACTAAAAAAAACCATGAGTAGAGGAAAAAAAATATAATTGTTGAAAAAGTGATCAAATTGATTGAAAAAAAACCATGTTGAATAGGACTCACAAATGTTGTCAAAGTGATTGAAAAAAACCATAATGAAAATAAATCACATTTGTTGAAAAAGAGATCAAGAGTTACAGTTGAAAAATCCATGTTGAATTGAAATTTAATTGTTGGAAAAGTGATAGAAAAACCATGGTAAGGAGATATTGAATTGTTGAGAGACGAAAGTAATAGAAAAAAACCTTGTTGAAAAGAAATCTATTTAAGAGAAATCAGTTATTGAAAAAAAACACCTCATTGAAATTTAATTGAGAGAAATGAAAGTGATTGAGAAACCATGTTGAAGTTGAATGGACTAGATCAAAATGTGCAAATGTCACATCCAAGATGTAAACCAGCACATTCTGTTCTTTGGATTGCATCATGCTAATCAATAGAGTGAGAGTGGGTGCAGAGGAAAAGGTTGAAAGAGATCAGGAAAAAATAGACAAATGATTTGTCTTCTTGTTACACATCAATGTAGCACATTATTGAAAACCTTACTAAAAAGAAAGGGGTAGACAATTGTATCATTGGGGTGAAATTATTACAGAATATACAAGAATTAGTTTGTTAAAATCTACCGGTACAGTACAAGTAGATGTCACCACATCCTTTGGTTTTTAATCCTAGTGTTTAGATAATCTCTGCACATGACAATGCACTGATGTTCAGTGCTACAATAACAAACATGGTTGCTGCTACATAAACATGATGATTAACACTATGAGTCTCCCCAGATACGTGCAGAAATTGGTTGTGTTTCTACAAAGCAGTAAAATACTACCAGTTGAGAAATTATGGAGTCTACATTTCTTCGCGCTGCACCCTGAGGGGTGGGTTCTCAGTGTGTAGTGCGAAGTATTAATTGGCGTTTGTTTATCTATAGGTTAATGTGTTTGCCTCTCTTTTGGAGAGGCGTGCTCCTTTCAACCAGCGGACAAAGTCCAATTAGGCTATATCAGGACACACTACCATAAAATATTAGAGGTAACAAAGGCCCCAAGGAATGATTCTAACCTTTTTGTTTGTTTATCTATGTGTTGCGGAAGCACAATAAATTCAATGGTGCTCTTAACATTGAAAGACTTTGCGGTAGCGTGAAATGGAGAAATAAGAAACACCTTGGCACATCCATACACCATCTTGAAAGCTGTTATGCAGAATTTATGTGGACATCAAGGCTAACAGTACAGACACCGCATTTGATGCTATCTCTCATTGTTATGAAAGAGTACTTGTCACAAAAAATAGTTTTCCATTATTTCTGATTGTGCCCCTTGTATTATTTGGTACTATGTCCCTTTGTACCCTAGTTATGGTAAAGTTTCATTCCACTCAATATTGTTTCATTAAAAATGTTGTAGTGTCTACTGGTATTGTACCAATCTACCTCTACAGTCATAAGAGACATAATATATTAAGATCTATTGTGAGGGTAAAAGACAACGGATGTTGGAGGTCTATTTTTATAAACTTTCCATGAGGAGATGGCATTGATGATGACTGCAAGTATTATTTTTTTCTCTTACATGAACTTTGACTTTATCTTATAGTGCCAATCAAAAGCGAGGTACTTACCATCTTTGTCTGTCACTTTTCCTGGAGGTGGAGAGGTGACCATTGCTCTACGAGATGAATAGTCTTCTTGTTTCTTATCCCCAGATAAAGTTCGTGTCAACAACTTCTTGAAACTCATGATTATCTTAACTGTTGTAACGTTGATAATATTTGTGACTTGTAGTTAAGTTGGCTGTATGTCCCTAGCTGTACTAAGTCCAGTGTGTCTAAAATATCAGCAGCTAATTATATGCATGTATTGTATAGCAGATGTTTATTAGAAGTAATATAGACATTATAGAATTTCATAAAATAACTGCATTAAATATTAGAATATATGTGTAACCTGTGATTAGGATAGTCACTGACTTATGCAATGGAAACTATACAGCACATATATATTCTATATCTGTACAAGTACTTTCTCTGCTTGCACAAGTTGTATGGCTCATTAACTCATTGTTGTCTAAGTTATATACATCTATTTTTGCTGCTATGCATGTGACACCACTTTGTGATTATAATAAATGAGAGGGTTATAATAGCATTAGGTGAACACAACATAAATAACTGAAGATTAGATGATGACACTTAATAGCCAGCAGTGAAATACATCCCCCCCCCCATGACTAATTAATATGGTAGTGGCAGAAAATAAGTAAATACAAAGGTCTATGTCTGAAAGCCAAGGAGGTGGGATGATGATATTAGCGATCTCTAGTTTCCGATAGAGGAGTCTCTTTATGTGTGTTATTGGGGTCTAAACAGGAGCAAAGAATAATAATTGTGCTTTCTACTAATCCACATCGTAAGAGGCAACTTAAAGGTTGGAGAAAATTAGTGCCTTAATTTTCTTACTAATGATGTGATGAGCTGAAAGAAACAAATATAAAAACTTTACTGTGTACTATGCCATACTAATTGTACTGTATGAAGAAAAGTGGTTAACATTTAGCTGACCAGCCAACCAAGCATACTTATCTCCCATTACCAATGGTATTAGAAAACATTTGAACAAATCACATGCCCTCCTAAAAGTATTTTATAAAATCGAACATATGACATACCGGTAAAGCTATTAAAATTTCAATGTGTCACAGTGAGTGTTTGCGTTTTATGATTCTTCTTCTTGATTCTTGATTAGAAACTGGCTTCACAGCACGCAGGACATTCCCATAAGTGTTCCGCCTTCCGCTCCAGCAGCCATCCCAGTGTATGTAGACTCATAGTTCTGGTCAGGTGTTGATTGTGTGATCTTCGGGACTTTCCAAAAAATTTACTTCTCCTCCTCTCACCTCTGAAAACTGCCATTTCTAACATTCTCTGTATGTGTACGTTCTCAACCTCATTGACATCATCTGCATCTTGAAATGAATTTATTACTGCCTTTATTAAATCTGCTTTATCTCTTCTCAGCAATGTGCCGTCTATCGCCGCATTGCCTGCCAATAAGTCAGCTCTCGTTTCCTCTGAACCCAGCATGATCAGGGCAGTATATCCATGTAATGCTCTGGACAACTGAGTTGTTCAATAAGTCCCACCATTCTTTTCTTAGCATGAACTTTTTTATCTTGCGCAACATGCTTTGAGAGTCTGTGAGTATTACCGTGTGTGTTGATGTATCAGTTATCAACCAATTAAGAGCTGCTGTAACTCCCTCTATCTCCATCCTCATGCTCGATGTGAGAGTAGAATATGCTGAAGATTTCTCAACCAACTTCACGCCATTTCTCTAGGCAACAAAACCCCAACCGCTTTTATTTGTGTTTCTGCTAACAGAGCCATCTGTGTATATAATTATGTTTTGTGGTTTCGAGTGTAGTTGGGCGAGTTCGTGCACTGTATCCTGAGCCCTGACTGCCATCCATTTTCGACATGCTTTATCTGGTTGTATGTACCCTAGAGTTATTTCAAGAGTCAAATCATACTTATTGTAATAATAAGTACCATTTTACATTACATTTGATGTAGTACACAAATGCACCTGCGATAAATTCCATATTATTGAACAATTCAATAAATTATTGGAAAATATTAACTTCTAAACAAATTACAAACAAGCTAACAATGATAATTATAAAATGCTACATCTATTATATATTAATGTATGGCTCAGAAACATGGACAATATACAAATTCATTATGTAAAAAGACGAAAACCAAGAGGCTCTAACAACACTTCATATGAAGAAAGAATTATTAAAGGAAATAAAGATCAAGTAAATACAATATTTTGGACATATTAAATGACATGTTATTGAAGACCTTACTTGAGGGTAAAGTTTAGGGGTCAAGTGGAGGCTAGCAAGACGTAGGCGGAGATACAAGTTGGAGAGTAACATTATGAGATGGTCAGGTTACAGTCTAGCAGAGTACACCACCATGACAAGAGACAGGAGAGGCTAGAGGTATGTTGCAGCCAACCTTCGCTGTGGAGACATCACTTGATGATGATGTCTATACAGCGTAAGCTATGTTTAGTAATACTATCACTACAGTTGCTGTATTACTGAAGTATCATCACTCATTTGACTTTTATCAAAGTTAGTCACCAAGGGTTTAAACTGGAAATTCTACTATCATATAACTTGGTCAGTAAAGTGTTAAACTAAGGTGAACACAACAAGTAGAAGATGGTATATATTTTCATCTTATGGCAATATCCAAATTGCTGTCAACATCCAATTGTTGCAGAGTTGTCTCTTGGCAGCTCAATTCCATTATTAAAAAGGTGCAGGTCTGAAGTTGACTTTATATTCCATACAGTGAGTTCTGTTAAGAGTAAAGTTCTACGTAAAGTGGTGCTTTCCTGTTAGGAAAGTACCAAAGTTTTTTCCTGGTGGTTGAGTTGGAAGGGCACTCTGGAGGAGGCATTTACCAGTAATTGTTTCATTGGAATGAGAGTATTGAGAGAGTGTGCATATGGGTATCTCTCTGGCATATTGGTTAAGTCGTTCACTTTGTGCTCACAAGGTTGCTGGTTCTAAATTCCACTGTAAATATCCTGTTTACAAAGTTGATTTTTCAGAGATCCTCAGGGATTATATCTCTTGAAGCTATGTAGTTACATTCTCTGAGTAGTACACTTGGTAGGCGACATACCACTTTATTGAGAGTGACAATAAAGTCAATTCTCTCCCTATTTTCAACATTTTTTCTTAGTAATTAAAAGTGTAAATTTGCTTTTGAGGACGTATAAGGTATAAAGTTTAAGAATCCCTGGTTGATGTGATATAGAATTACCAACCGTACTGGAGGTGAATAACAGATTCATTACAGGTGGTTGTAGGATTTTATTTACCGAAGATCTCATTTCCATACCGTGAGTGGAATAAGTGTTGTGCTTGTGCATTGATAGGGTAACTAGTTCTGGACTTGAACCAAGGGGAAAGATGATAATTGGAAGACAGAAGGAATACCTGGAGAAGAGTACGGTGTAGGATGAGACCAAATCATTTGGGATTTCATGGGTACAGATAAAAGGGACAACACAACATATTGGAGAGTTACAATTGCTATATTCTACAGGGAACTGAAAGATTGAAGACAATGTGTACCAGCTGTATTGCAGAAAACCGAGGCAAATCAGGACATGTCTAAATATGGAGAATTGTACATATGAAAGGTAGATCTATAATCTGCTATCAGCAACGGTGAGGTAGGGACAGTACCAAATTTTTAACGAGACCGCAGGCTTGATCTAGATAGTAGGCACTTTTTCAGATGATATATAGTACAGTATTATTATTGTTCCATAAGAAATATAATCTGCAATGATGGATGCGAGTCACAAGAACAATCTGAGCCTCAAAGAATCTTCAACAGAATGTATAAAGAATCACTGGCCCGCTTGTAATCATCATGTGCTGTTATGTATCATTTTAGACATACGTCCTTTGAACTATCTGCTATCATTTCTCCTTTGTCTTTATACCATTTCTGATTATTTTTTTCTCCTCCATACAACAGGATCCATGGCATCGTGTTCCATGATTCCGTATCAATGCCTGTACCATGAAAATTGCATTTTGTACCGAAATTGAGGTTGACCCAGTGATCTTTTCCCAAACTGCAATTCTCCTTAAAGTAGATCCTTTAGTATTCTGCCATCTTCCATCCTTCTAGTGTGTTCCAGCCATTGAAGTCTGCATAGACTGGGCTTAGAAAATAACTGGTAATGTGTGTTGTTTCCTGTAAATAAGTGTTAGTGACTTTGTGTTGCCATGTAACTCCAAGAATTCTACATAGACACTGCATGTGAAAGCTATTTAGTTGTCTCTCCTAGTGCATATAGGTTGACCATGTTTCACTGCCATAGATGAAGATGATGAGAACACAAGCCCGGTAAACTTGTACAAGTATAGTGTTTACGGTTGATTTTCTGTTGTTGCCAATCCTGATGCTTATTTCTTGATCCAGGGATAATTTATTGTTTCTGAGGATCCTACATATGTAAAGTGGTCAACTACCTCTAGCTCAAATCAATGACAATGTTTGGCTGTTTACTGGAATCCTGTGTCACAATTTGTGTCTTCTTTATCCTGATTGTTAGTCCAAACTCACAGCATGCATCAAATCCTGACATCCTTGGGGGATCTAGAAATGACCAATAATTGAATGCAGAAGAAACTTTACTCAGAACCTCAAAGTTTCAGGAGAGTAAAGTTTCTTCTATGTGACTTTGGTGGAGATATCTGAACCAGAACTATAGGCCTGGGCAAGACAACATGAACAAATTGAATATAAACTACCAAGTCACAATATTTCAGACTGAGAATGGGGCACTACCATTTAAAAGCACACACTGAATTGGCATCAGCAACTCTACAGCATAACAACAACAGACACCATAGCATATATTACAGGACTGTCTCAGCTCCTTCGCTGCACACAGAGCGACAATCTAGCCCACAGAATAGCTCCTGCAAAACCAAATTGTGAGAAACCCACATGAACATAAATGAAACAAAGAAGCTCTCATTACCAGTATCAACCATGACTCATAGTAATTGATTGCAGAAGTTGTGTAGTATCAGAAAGCTTGAGCTGTTTAAAACATACCACTCTATAAATGACCATATCAGACTGGACACAAGTGATTTATAGCGGAAGAAGATAACATTTTAACTATTACTTTCCATTTTCGATCTTTATTCCTTGGCCAGACTGTCATGTTGCAGCATGTTATCCAGTATAAATTTGTCTGAGCATTCTTTGAGAATTGGACCATTGTCAACATATTATCTCAATTTAAAAAATATCAAGAATTGAGAGTAAAACATACTGGATAGAACGAGATGGTAGTTTATCTGGACATGTGTGTGTCTGTTAGTGTATGTACGGGCAGTAACCTCCAATGATGATGTGAAGTGAATGACGTAGGCATTGTGATATATGATTAGGCTAACGTTAACCTTCTGACATATATTCACAAGGATTGTCATGTGTATCAGGTGACCAAGGCAGTAATGGTTCACAACTTCTATTTCCGAAATCTTCTTATTTAATTGTTAACCTTGGTTGACTTTGTGTAACTGATATTGAAGGGGACATTTACTGTATATAGATTTGATGTCTTTTTCTACATTACATAGAGTACAGTCAGGAACACACACAAGACAAAGCCTGCCTGACTATTATGTTATTCATTGTTCTGTGTTGATTGTATATACACATTTTTGAGAGCATTTTCTGTAGTGACCCTTCTCCTGGGATGATATATTTTATATAATGACTCCTGAGATTATATATTGACTATATATAGGCCCTAAAATTCAAAATAAGAAGCACAACATTGTTTCATTTGTGTACCAACATTTTATTTTATGGAATTAATGTCTCAACCTTGGCATGAAGAAATTTTCAGACTTTAACAAAACCAAACCCATCTCTAGTCATTTCCAACAGTCCATTGACAATGCTGGTTCGCCCACTGGTTGTTCCATCAGCCATCTAAAAGTGTATAAGCTCAGTGTCCCAGTCAGTTGCTGATTACGCGTTCTTCCAACAAAGAGCTCCTAAGATGACAGTCTCAGGTAATATGTAGCTGAACAAATTTGAAAAAGCAGACGCATCATTACACTGTCTGTCATTACAGAGGAGACAACAAAAAATCTGTATCACGTGCATAAACTTTTGGAAGAACTGCTGTAGTGTATTTGTTTTATAATACAATTTGTACTAAATTTCACACAATCCAATTGGATCTGTCCAATTTTAATTGATATTATAAACAGAAAATGTACTTCTCATGAAAATGATATATCATATACCATGTTCAAATAGGTAATAAACTACAGATGAATTTGTAAGCATGCCTTCAGACAAAAAAATCATACCCAAAATTAATTTAGCAGTACCGGTAGTTTCTTAAAATTGGGTTGTGATTGAGTTAAATTTTCTTTTAACAATCTCATCTTGTTGAGAAAGTTGACAAAGTCTCAGGTAATATGTGTAATATGCAGCTGAACAAATTTGAAAAAAATAGAGGCATCATTACACTATCCTATGTTTCCACAGCTCTCTCTAACCTTGGATAACTCTGGACCTTGATTTTCTTGCATGGTTGGTGATTAGTTGTCTTTTCAGACCTTTTTTCTTTAATTATTTGTTCCAGTGTTTTCAATAGTAGATCTCCATGTGTGATATTGTGGTCAACGTTTAAAAAAATACTTTTCATACTTTAACTCCTTATATCCACCGAGCCGCTAATATCTACATTAGGGAGAACAGCTATGCCAAAAGCCGCTTAAATCGACATTTTTATATGAATTTACTATTATGAATTATAAACATTACGACGACCGTAAAATCAAACGAACAGTCATTATTTGCGGTACTTCCGATTAAGGATAGGTCTATCTTGGGAAGCGTGGCGAAAGTCGGAGACATTTTGTTAAATTGTAGCTTTAATTTCATATAAACAAGTGTGTTTACATTTTCATTTTGTGTAACTTATTGCTACTTGAATTTGAAGTAATGAGATGTAGACGTCCTCTATGTTTTTAATTTAGCTAGGCTTTGGAAATGTTCTAAAATACGTTAGGTAATAATTTCAACTTTAGCTTAGTTTATGATTGTAGGCCTAATATTGAATTATAATTATTATTACGATCTGACTTTGATGGAAGTTATGATTTATATTTGAGTTTTGATGAAGCTCAGGAGGGGCGTTTCCAATGCAATATATATATTGCTTTGCCCATTATCTATATTCAAAAACATTATTTTAGTAGTATCATATACGAATGTGAATTTTCAAACATTATCTAAGGCATAATGATTTGTATTATGCATATAAGGATTAAATAATAAGTCCTGGGCACAAAAATGTAGGCCTAATCATTAGAAAATTGTGTGGAAAATGTGCATTTTGTATACATTTGTTGACTTCAAGACAATGTGATATTTATAAGTAATTCTGTATATATAAATACTTGTATGCAGTACAAAATGGTTCAGGATACATGTAGGTGTATTTTATTTCACAATAAATGGATTATGATTCGGTTTTCTGGGATACAAGCTTGGGTATGTACAAATTTATATTGTTATTTCGCCATCTTTTCTTGTTTTTTATTAATTAAATTTTATATACCTAATATAAT
This sequence comes from Meghimatium bilineatum, assembly GCA_034231615.1. Lineage (NCBI taxonomy): Eukaryota > Metazoa > Mollusca > Gastropoda > Stylommatophora > Philomycidae > Meghimatium > Meghimatium bilineatum. The sequence continues at coordinate 34,534,308 of CM067320.1, forward strand.
ATTGCAAATAAGCACACATACTAAATATAATATAATTGCCTATCCATTTCTGAATATTTTGATGTCAGAATTGATAATGTGAATAGAATAGTGATGGAGAAATTGTAAAAATACAAATACTACCATAAATTACTAAAAATATTCTAAAACGTCCCCCGGCATAGGAGGACAACCTTACTGTGGCTTACGGAGACCAAGAGTTAAAGACAGTGTCATGATATATGAACATGATGGTAGAGTGGCTCATCTCAAAAACACAACTTGTGAACATGCTTGTGGTTACAAAGCCGAAACCCACATTGTACTGGAGATGTGACTTACCCAGCTGCAGAAGATAATTTGATACCTGTTGCCTTTCCAAAAATATTCTTGCCTAATCCTTCACTGTTGTCTTTGAAATCCTTTTTTGAACATACACCGCCTGCATTCTTTGATGAATGTTGGTTGATGGACATCCTTTAGCTATAAAAACTGAAACCATTGTTCATCGGTTAAATTTGGACGGATTCATTATCACACTAGCCATGTTGACAAGTTCCTGCACAAGACACTAAGCATACAAAGAGAATGATCATGTGACCATTTGTTCATCTGTTGTGTACTTATTACATCAATAATTATGTCTTCACTCTCCTAACATGCTGGTATATGTGAATTAGCATGGTTGGGTTTCATGTGAACATACCTCGTATGCTGGTATATGTGAAGTAGCATGGTTGGGTTTCATGTGAACATACCTCGTATGCTGGTATATGTGAAGTAGCATGGTTGGGTTTCATTTGAACATACCTCGTATTCTGGTATATGTGAAGTAGCATGGTTGGGTTTCATTTGAACATAACTCGTATTTGTGTTGGCACTTATTCATTTAAAGACAAACAATTTAAACAACATTTTATATCATATGATATGGGGATGAAACTTTTTAAATATTATTTAGAGCTCATTCTCAAACTCCCAAAACTCCAAACTATAGCAGAACAATGGTCCTACTTGGTGTTCAAGAGTTTGTAGAGAGAATTGTGTTGCTGTGTTATTTGTGATAATGACCTGAAACATACAAACTTAAGCAGTGTATTTTGTATCTTTGTATTTTGTTGTTTTTATGCTTTACTACAGATCTGGGTAACCATGTCAACAATCCCAACAAATGATAGTATAGCTATAAAATAAAAGTGTGGGTGAATTTGAGTTCACGATGTTTTAAAATGAAATGTTTCACCTTGTAATTACTGTTGGTAGAGAATGTAGGGTCATGAAAAGGCATATCTCTATTAATCTTTTATCAAACTAGTCAAACCAAACACCAATCATGTTATAGTGGAATCCTTATATAGCACATCCCTTTATAACAAATTTCCTTATTTAACAACACTTTTCAAAATATCCAATTATATTTATCTCTTGTACTGCATATGGCAAATTTCTATTATTACATACATATCTCATAGGTGCGGGCCAAGTTATTATACTGGGATTTGACTATTGTCTTACATTTTTAAACGAACATCCAATTTCAAACTTATTCTATAAATAAGTTTGTTTGTTTTTATTTACCGTGGACATACTTGTTGCTAGACTGGTCAACAGGTTGGTCAACTTCGTTTTTCTTTCATTTTGTATGTTTAGTATTTTATTATTAACGTCCGGCTCTGTGGCAGAATGGATGGTACAGAGCGTGTCTGTGATGGCCAAGATACAGAGTTTGATCCCCGCCACAGGCAATTGTGCATCTGGACCATTCAGAAAGCAATGGCAAACTACTGAATGTATTTATACTGCCTAGAAAATCACTACAGCCAAAATATGCTGGGTTGATGGCTACGTCCTGAATAGGATATGCTACCAATTTTCAATTTTATTATTCTTGTCATCTATAGATTTGCACAGACATTCGTTTACTGGCCAGTTTTAAAGAACTAGAGGAACCTTTTGAGGCAGATCAAATTGGTAATATTTGTAATCCTGTGTGTCATTAAACTCATCTTGAATGTAGGAATCCCGCCGAAGACGGATGTGTCGGGCCATTGGCGCAAATAAAACGGCGACACAACGCATTTCCATTTTCTGGACTACATCCTGCTGGAAATCTTGCAGGACCATGATCCAGCTAGATCCAGTTGGAGTTTGAGAATGAACGCAGAAGAAGAAGAAGAAGAATGTAGGAATAATGTGCTCTAGTCATCTTCTGCATTTATGATTGTTTTAGTCTTAGTAGATGTACAGACCAGTAGTCAGGATGGAGCTCCAGATCCAAGCAGAAGACTTTTGCCTCTGCTCACTCTGTGGTCAGTTATGGCCAGAGTTTTATTTCTTTTCAGGGTACATTTAAAACACAATCAGCACACTATGTGATGATACACAGAGCAAAAGGCCTTTAATCATGAGCCTTGAATAGCTCTGTAGTAATTAACTGAGGCTAAGCTATATCTGCATAAATTCTTGAGACTAACGAGAATTGAACCAGTCCGTTCAACGGCACCAAATCGCCTAGCAACTATTGAATACGCGTTCTTCCGCACTTGACTAACACTTTTAGGTGATTTGGTGCCGTTGAACGGACTGGTTCAATTCCCATTAGTCTCAAGAATTAAAATAAAAATTGTCCTCTGGCTTCCTACTTATATTTACTTGTATCTGCATAAATAAAAAAGTGTAGGCCTATTGCATAGTTTGGGCAGCACAATGTAATTAACACATTTACTACCATTAGCATCAGACAAAAAATCTTTACCATGGGCATGAACCTTTGGAAGAACTGCTGTAGCATATTTGTTTTAAATTTTGTACTAAATTTCACACAACCTATTGGTTCTGTCCAATGTTATATTATTTTAATTGATCATCATGAATAGAAAATTTACTTCTCAAGAAAATGATATATCACATACTATGTTCAAATAGATATGAATTTGTAAGCATGCCTTCTGACAAAATATCATATCCAAAATTAATTTAGCAGTAGTTTCTTAAAATTGTGTTGTGAATGAGTCAAATTTTCTTTTAACAATCTCATCTTGTTTGCAGTGATGTTATAAAGTTGTTCCTTCACTGATTCTAACACTAGAAATTTAACATTGACAAATACTTATGCTGCATTTTCTCCTCTCAAACTTTATTCTGTTTTTGGTGGGTTTTTTTCCCAAGGCTCTAGTGCCATGCCTTACAAGCGGAACCCAATGAGGAGTGAACGGTGCTGCTCCCTAGCTCGTTTACTTATTAGTATGATTCAAAATCCTCTGCAGACGGCAGCAGTTCAGTGGATGGAAAGAACTCTTGATGACAGTGCAAATCGCCGTGTGGTATTGGCTGAAGCTTTTCTAGCAGCAGATGCAATAATAAACACATTACAGAATATATTTGAAGGGCTGGTGGTTTACCCAAAGGTAATAACTACTGTGATATATTGTTCAGTTCTGAAAATTGATAATTAATGTTTTATTTTGTTTATAACAAATTCCAAGTCCAAAGTAAAATCTGGGAGAGCCATTTGTAAAGTTATGTAATAGTTAAGTCCTCAGTTAAAACCACCTAGAAGTAATATTATGAAGCTTCAAGAATTTAATTTTAAACCCACTCAATCCTTTAGCAGCCAAATTCAACCGCTATGTATTCATTACTGTAATGCCCATTCTCGCCCGATTGACGCGCTGTCGTTTATATTGATGTCCATGCAAATAGACATGCTAAATTTAGCCATGATGTGACTACCGGTAATGACGGCTTCCAGTATTGTTTTCCAATCATAAATATAGTATAGTAGCTGTGTATGTTGTATAGTAGCTGTGAACTTGTAAATGTGACCTTGAATTTTCTTCAAAAGATTGGTAATAATGGAGCTACTTATGATTCAGATGATGTTGGACAATTTTTAAATGGAAATTGTAGAGAATGTGGGTGAATCAGATGTTGATGGGGAAGTAGTTCAGTATTTATTAGTTGAAATTATCGATGATCTGTAGTGTAGGCCTATTTGATCGTGTGTGCCCCCCCCTCCCAATAACAATGATTGAGAATAGTCAACACAGCTGATTTATGTCAATATTGATCAATTTCAGGAAAGAAATCAGGCCCCGCAAATGACATTCATCCAAATTAATCTGCTTTTGATTATGATTAAGTCTATATTTCACTATTTCTACTTTCTATGTGAGTCGATCTTTAAAGTAGGTACAGAACATATGAATTTCTATGATTGTATCAAAATTTTCAGAAAAAGGGAGATCCTTTTTTTTGGAAACCTGTTTCACCAGATATCTAGGGCCTTCTGTATGTGAACTATGCCTATATCTTTGGAGTAGTTAACAGCTACTAAACGATGCTGTGTAAGAGAGACTACTTTTCAGCTTTCATTTGAACATATATCAGCAAACAATTTGATACAAGTAAATGAAGCTGATATGAAACTGGTGCTTATTTTTCCTTTTGCATGTTACATGACAAGTAAACTTATCTTACATGACATTCACAAAAGCTATCTTTTTCTTCATCATTCATTCTCAAACTCCCACTGGATATCTCTTGTAGCAGGACCATGGTCCTATTAGATTTCCAGAAGGATGTAGTCCAGAGAAAAAAATCATGAAACATAAAAATTGATTGCGAAATTGTATTTTATATTTATTTTCTTGCAGTCTCTTCACAGAGTTATTCCCCTTACTCTGGGAATGAAGCCCCTAGTTTTTCCTGATCTGCCGAGATTGAAAGGGTTAAAAAAAAACAGATGAGAAATAATAAATTATTGAGTTCATTCCTATTGACATCACAACTTGCTATGAAACATAGATCATGCTTACCAGTTCAGCCAATCAGCATCCCTAAAATATGCTATATTAATTGGCCACAGGAACAAGCTTACAAACAGCACACAAGAAGGCCATCTCCAGAGAACTCTTTTACCCCTGATGCCACAAGGCAAACAAGGAGTACAGCGAATAGATAGATAGATTAATTATGTTAATTGAATACATCTTCCCTCAGAGCCCAGAACAAAATAAACCTAGTTATAACAATACAAAAATTGCATGTCTTTCGTGAATAGATTAGTGTCAATTAGTATGTTTTGTGAACTGTTAGCTGTATTTTTGTGTGTAATTTAGCCTATTTTATGAACTGTTAGCTGTATTTTTGTGTGTAATTTAGCCTATTTTGTGAACTGTTAGCTGTATTTGTGTGTGTAATTTAGCCTATTTTGTGAACTGTTAGCCATATTATTATGTGTTATTTAGTCTGTTTTGTCAGCCTGTAAAACTCAGTACTTTGTGTTACCATTCTTTGCTTATCACATCTTTAATAGTAAAGCAATGATGTCAGTTCAGTGGAACTGGGGTGATTCTTGTTTACCACATTCTGGAGAAATGCTTCAAAAGACTCCAAATGGACAGTGTAAAAGTGAATTAATGGCATCCATGGTTGCATCTGATCCCTTGAGTATCACATGGTGTTCACAGTAATGAGCATCTAGTAAAATATTGCAGCAGATAGAATTTAACACTCTACTTACACACAAAAAAGACCCTGAAATACAGTAACCAGCAATTTACACACACAGTTGCAGCTGATAGAATTTAACACTACACACACAAAAACGATCCTGAAATACAATAACCAGCAACTTATGCACACAGTTTTGTAGCTGCTGGTTGATCCACAAAACTACAACAATTTTTGAGATGTAAAGTATTTCTCTTGTCTTGTCTATGATCCACCAGTCACTGAGCCTCAGCTCTTGATGACTTCAATGCCACACTATAGAACTGTGGTGTTCTTTCCAGTTGTTTAGTGTTGCTGTATAAATGTTATCTGTGCTAGGATATTTTTATAAGGTAGTTTTCTGGACAATCCAGAAAACACAGAAAATATTTTACAGAACTACCCACTGTGCCACTCCATAAGATGAAAACTATGGCCATCAGAAACAGCTTTAAAGGAGAAGCTCTACAGCCCTATCTCTGGGCTGGTGACTGACCATAGTACAGTTCATTGATTAAATCCATATCATTGTCTCACTTTGACTGGAGAATGAGGAAAATGAGGTAATTACCTTGTACATGACTAAATTATTTCACTATATTCCCTCTTAGGTAATAGAGAGGAGACTTAATGATGAGCTTCCATTTATGGCCAGTGAGAACGTCATTATGGCTATGGTGAAAGCTGGAGGCAATAGGCAGGTCAGTTCTTCAGTAAACAAAAACATGACTATTTACTATTTATTTAGCATAATTTCAGCTCAGAGATGATTTTCGATTACCAGATGATTCAATAATTGAAAAATATTTTATGTAGGATTTGTTGAAAATGTAGGAAAATATTCTATGTAGGATTTGTTGAAAATGTAGGAAAATATTTTATGTAGGATTTGTTGAAAATGTAGGAAAATATTTTATGTAGGATTTGTTGAAAATGTAGGAAAATATTCTATGTAGGATTTGTTGAAAATGTAGGAAAATATTCTATGTAGGATTTGTTGAAAATGTAGGAAAATATTCTATGTAGGATTTGTTGAAAATGTAGGAAAATATTCTATGTAGGATTTGTTGAAAATGTAGGAAAATATTCTATGTAGGATTTGTTGAAAATGTAGGAAAATATTCTATGTAGGATTTGTTGAAAATGTAGGAAAATATTTTATGTTGCATTTTCCTCCTTTTTAAAAAAAATTATTGGTTAGAAATCAGCATCATGGAACTTGGGACATTCTCATGTGTTCAGCTCACTAGTTCATCAGCCATTTTAGGGTGTATAAGTAGAGTACCCTAGTCCAAGGGTCGGCAACCTTTTGCTAACTGTGTGCCACCTTAAGGTTTAAAATTATTCAGAGTGCCAACATCACATATCATTTTATATAAGTCGATGCCAATATTCCTATTTTACCATATATTTTATATTTTAATTAATATATAGTGATATTCAATAATATGTAAATATGTATAATATGTAACAAGTCTGGAGAAGTCCGTGGCTGGTACCCTGCTACGCCCAAGTGCCGAAATGAGTGAGGAAACCCCACCAATCAGTTTATAATCAACTTTATACAGGAAACGTGAAAGAGTCTGCGTGCCATTTGAAATTGCGTGGTGTGGCACGCGTGCCATAGGTTGCCGGCCCCTGCCCTAGTCAGCTGTTGATTGTGTGTTCTTCTGGTCTTTTTAGAGGGGGAACACTTTCTTCTCTCTCCCTTGGTCACTCCTATTTCTATAATTCTATGAACAAGCATATTATCTCTTTCAGCCTCCTCTTCATCACTTTGTAGTGCTATGTGATTACTACCCATGCCCAATTGTTGGATCTCTTGACTGTTTTGTAATTGTATAGAATGTAGCTTGTTTATACACATTTTTTACCCATTATATGGTCAGCTCTTTATTGCATATTACAGAACTTGTCCTCTCATACACATTACATAGCTCGCTCCCTCATACACATTACAGGACTTAATGTTTACTTTCTGTTATAGGTCTTATGTTGTCTTTCCATTATATAACTCGCTCTTTTCTTCACATTATATGACCAACTCGATCCTTCCAATTATATATATATTATATGACCTATTCTTTTCTTCCCATTATATTGTTAAAGATTCAGAGTGAGCGTATTTTAAAAATGTATTTATATTTAACTTTTCAGGAATGTCATGAGAAGATTCGTAGTTTGGCCATTCAGAGTGCCTGGGTTATGAAACATGAGGGTCTGCCATGTGATCTACTAGAAAGAATACTCGGAGATTCCTACTTTGCTCCTATCCTTGATCAACTGAGCAGTTGTGTAGAGCCAAGTACTTTCCTTGGCTTGTCAGTGATTCAGGTAATATATTTTCTTTTCAAAATGATTTTAATATAAATCGATCAAGTGACATCTTTCCGTTGTATGTAAACTGTAATAGATCTTCATCATTTCATGTACAGCATATCCTGTTAGCATATCTTTCATACTACATTGCTGAGAAATATTTTGTATATGTTTTGACTGGTAACTATATCAAACCAAGCGTGCCAATAGGAATATATGAATACCATCATAATGAAAAACCTGCTGACAATCGGTAGAACCTGTTAATATGGAAGCAGGCTGGGGCGAAAGCTGTCCTATAGAAACCTGAGGGTGAGTGAACATATAGAAGCTTCAAGACTTATTTCTATCCATGTTGTTAGTGTGTTTTTTTTATCTTGGAATTTGCCCTTAATCACTTGTAAAATAAATTCGGTGAAACTTCAGATTATTGAAGTTTTGCTAAGCACAGGTAACACACATAATGACAAACACAAATTGATGATTCGGCCAAAAGGTTTTATCAAGTGCACATCCACATCTGTGTCGATGGGCCGGTACATATTCATAGTAGCTTGAGAATATACTAATTGAAAGTGTTGACTAAAATCACATCTTATTTTAGGGATGTGATGTGGTTGAAGACGGAAGACCACATTAACTCAAGTTGCGAGGCGAGTTCATGCCATCTGAGCTGATCTGGTTCAAATCTCATTTGCTGCATGATTTTTCTGTATCTCTCAACATGACACATCAGCTTTAGCTTGATATTTTTGGATCACATTGACCTACAGAATGGCACAACCTTCCTTAGTTGCATCGTATGACATACATTTTAGCTCATACTATTCATTTCTCCCAGGACCTCACAGGTGCCCCAGGTATTTAAACGTTTTGTAAATATCCCCTTTATTGTAATTTGTACACACAAGAAACATATCTATACCTGTACTGGTAATACATTCATCTTGTTATTGCAGGTTGAGAAATTTATCACAGTCGAGGTCAATCCAGTTTTATTGAAGTACCAAGACATCTTCACTAAATCTACAGCTCTGGAAATCTGATATTTTGGATAACTAGTGTTAAGAATGAGCTGTTCTAATTGTTGTTTATATTTACTAGTAAATTCAAGTAGGAAGCAAGATGATAAATTAAAAATTCTTGAGACTAATGAGAATTACGTCGAATAGACTGATTCAATTCCCGTTAGTATCAAGAATTCTTATATTTACTATGAATTTGTATATTTTGTTTTTTTTGCATGAAGACAAGGTTACCTTAAGTTTGTGATATGTTACGTTCTAGACAACTGTCTATATTCAATGTGTCACATCCTATGCAGAGCGTTGTCCACACTGCTGCTCTGTAAGCCTCCAGGTTCTGTGTAGGTCGTCCAACATCTTCCTGTGTCATATTCAAAATGTCTGATATCCTGTGTCTATCATAGTCTTGATCTACTTCTTGCTCTCTTTCCTGGAATATTTCGAATCCATTGTGTTCTTTATATGTGTTCAAAATATGTTAACATGCATTTTTTAGTAGTTTGAGGAGCCATTCGTCTTCCATATTCAGGTGTTGCCCATGTGACAACTGAAGCCTAGACTTCTAGTTCAGGTGCAAAGAATAGGACCACTGTCTTTCGTTCCAGACACGTAGTAGGAGGCGACTAAGAGAAGTTGGGGGATAGACTGACAACCTGTCACCCTCTAAAAAATCAGCCACATCCTGTCTCAATTTCCTACTTTTGTCTTCTATCAAATAATTCCCCATGCATCAGGAAGAGATGCAGGCCAACAAACATTGCATCTTTGTCCTTTTGCGGCACACTCCTAGATAACAGGGAATGCTAGATGCGTTCTCACTGTGGATTCTGACAGCACAATGATGAGATAGTTGACCCACATTTATGTGCTGTGCCTCTGGCAGGACTTGGTAATCCTGGATAATATCACACTGGAATCCACCTTTCGGGGACTAAACATGCATCCTTACACATCCATGGCTTTGAGACCTTATATGAGTCTGTGTGTCGCATATGTTACTCAACAGAGATGAATCTGTGCTTTTGTCATAAAGACCATGGTCTGTCAGGAGCTACCTGCTCACAGCTAAAGAGATTATTTCGTAATCATCATACTCAAGTCTTTACGGACGTCTGTGCTGGATCATTTTTCTGTCCATGATGTTCTTAGAAAAGTTATTAGCAAGATAAGATCCCGGATACCGCTTTTCTTGACAGATCTGGTATCCCTAGCATTTACACTATTCTGATACAGCCAAGGATACTTCTCTATAATGAAATGCAGTAGGGTATACGATCTCAAGGTGGTCAAAAGTAGCGCTACAAGGGTTATGAAAGAGATCTCACTGAAAGCCTTTGAAATAGACTACATGGGGAGAACTTGCACAAAATAGAGCTACATGGTGCTCTAAGTCAAAAAAGGTGCAGCATCTTATGAAAAGAGGAGAAATACTGCAAAGAGTAGTTAGAAAGTCACAGGTAGATCAGAAAGTATACAGTAGTCGTCCCATGCCCAAACTGTCCAAGGACATTTGCGACCAGAATAAGGCCTATCTAAGGTGGAGCACGGAGCCGTACGGCTAGAACGCCTGTCTCAGAGCCCTAAGTTAAATCCACGGTTGGGACAAGGATTTTTGTCTTACGGGTGTGCAATAAAAATTATCTAGCAATGCTGCCTTTATTTTCAGTAATGAAAGAAAGAAACAAGCCATCTAAGAGTTCATAGTCAAGAACATAACTTGCACTGAATTTCATAAAGTGGATTTAACAATCATCATCGCTTGTTATGGACAAACATTTGTCAAACTTCTCTATAGCATTTCATTTCAAATGCCACAAGGCAGGAAAAAAAAGTCATAACCAATGCTTTTTTTTTAAAACTCTTCTTTTGATTCTTGTATATGCCACTTTATTCTTGCAACATCATGCTTCTCTCCAAAGTCTTGTATTCTAGCCATGGACACAGTAGAAGAAATGCACCCTCACATCTTCCAATTGGTATATGCTTTACTGCACTAAAGTAATATCCTTTAGACATTTCTTACCACCTGTATCTACCAGTACCATAATTAAGTTGCATGAGAGAGTTTTTAGATGTTATATATGAACCAATTCTGATTGTATGGAGTAAATCTTGGACAATCGGAAGAATATTGAGAAATGAGAGGTTGTTTTATTTAAGAATGAGAACTCTATGGACAGATAAAAAACATTAAAGATATCTGGTACGCAGTTAATTCTTCTTCTTCGGCGTTCATTCTCAAACTCCTGCTGGATTTCTCGTGTAGCATGACAATGGTCTTTACTAGATTTCCAGCACGATGTAGTCCAGAGAATGGAAATGCGTTGTCGCCGTTTCATTTGCGCCAATTGCTCGACACATCCGTCTTCGGCGGGAGTTAATTCAAAAAGAAAACTGCTCACTCGCATCAAGAAGATAGTCCACATTCTTTGGACACAGAAAAAATGGCGCTCATTGTAACAACAGGCAAGTTGAAGAGCAAGAAAAGGGAAGACTTAAGATATCAGTACTGATGTGGTCTCGACGTCAGAGGCCCAGCACATTAGTTTTCATCATGCCTTTAATTCTGGTAGTAGGCTTCCCTAGTCTGCGACAGCCTGCCTATCTGTCGGTAGGCACGTGGTGACTCTTCGCTGAGACGATAGTCGTTCATGGCTATCTTGCACAATGTGTTCTGCCTTCTGTGAACTTGCCTCGTGTAATTAGACGTTTTATGCCTGCGGGTACTGAACCTTTTCCATCAGCTTGGTTCCGGATGAGGAAGAACTCGACAGAAGAATTGGACCCTGGCTCTTTCGCCTTCTTAGCCGAGGTGTCATTCGCCGACATCGCGAACTCCTTGCCCAAGTTCGAGTCTCGCACCACGTGTTTGGGAGCAAGGCGTTCTCATCCCATTTGTGCCTAGCCCATCAGGTAATGAACCGTTTCTCTCTGTAAGTATATTTCCAGAATAGGAAACCTTGACAGTAGAGTTGGGCCAGGGCTGCCATCGTTGTCCCTTTTGTGCCGGAGCCCTTCGGGAACAGAACCCTTTCTCTCCACGAGCATGTTTCCAGTATAGGAAAGTTTGACATTAGAATCAGGCCAGGTCTTCTTGCTGTGCCGGGCACCCATGACTGGGCCTGGGTCTCTGCCCGTAAGGAGCAGTAACTAGAAGCTTGTCTCGATCTAACAGAACTTGTTGTTCTGATTTCCTTGGAACGTTTTCACTTTTTTGTTTGCAGTTGGCGCTGCCCTTTCATTGTGCTCAGTATGAAATCTTTCATGCATCTACCGTTTTGTGCCTTTTCATTCGCCGTCCGTCTAATGTTCGGACTGAACTGACTAGCGTTACTGTGTGTCGACAGTGCCACTGCATGTGTTGGCGCTGGTGGTATCGGAGTATCTGTCTTATGCAGTCAAATCTCTTTCCATCTGCTACCTCCACATTTACGGATACGATCCCCAAATGACCAGACCAGAATCAGCATGAGCCACTGTATTTCTGTTTCTAGGGTGCACTGTGAGGAGGTACATTTAGAATCTTGGTTATCTGCTAACCCTGGGTCCGTCGAGAGCATTGCGTTCCCTTTGCACCCCGTGCCAGGTATCAAACCACGTCCAGACAAAAAACCTGGGTTGTGATTTACCCAAGTTGTTATAATGGGATTTGATGCATGTCTTTGTGAGTTTTGTTCCATATAGGTTGTTTGTTATCTTGCCTTGACGGGAGAAGCACTCTAATATCATCCAGTGCTGGGCATTCAAAAAGGTCAACAGTTTTGTAAGGATGTGTGCACAATTTCCATAAATCTGTGCAGACCAATAAAATGGCATCTTAACATGACTGTTGTCAGAAACATGTTTTTTCATGATGATTTCAGGGATTGTTTTGTTGTTGCAAATTGTAATAAAATTTAATAAAACCAAAAAAACCCAATACAATTGATCTTGAAAACATCTTGCTAAATCTATATTCAATCAGGCTCATGATATTGTAGTCATCTTTATGCATGTGACCATATTTTTGGACTCTACACATTCTTCTCTCACATGTTAGAGCTTCCAAGACTGCAGAAGTTGTTTGCTGCGAGATGTGTGCATGCATACAGACACCATATACAGTCTGATTGACCAGACTTTTTTAATCACAGGAAATTAATAAATGAACTTACCAGTAATACAGTGGAATCCCATTATAACAACTTGGTCCTGACCAACAAAATGCGTATGTAATAACAGAAATTTACTGTATTTAGTGCAACACTATAGAATTAATATAATTAGGGATTTTGAAACGTGTTGCTATATAAGGAAATATGTTATAAAAGAATACGCTATACAGGGACTCCACTGTATTATTTTTGTACATGTTATATTATTATATACTTTTCCAATGACAACAAATTGTTGCACGACATCTGAAATGGAAATGATATAGTAAGGTTTTAAGAATATCAGGGACAGAAAAATGTTCTAACACAGATGTCCATAAAGACCTGAACAACATATTTTGGACATGTATAAAAAGACTGGTTAGAGAGGATGATCATGGAAAGGTTTTAGGAAAGAGAACAAGAAGCAGACCAAGACTATGATAGAATATATCGAAGACCTAAATATGACTTTAGAAGATGCTGGACAGCTTGCACAAAATATGTTATGTTACTGCGGCAATCTTCACTTTGGGTCACACATCCTGACATTTTGGTTATTTATATCATGATGATCCTGCAACATTGAAATTGGTTAAACCTTTTCTTCCCCCCTCCCTCAAAACATTCAGCTCCATTTCTATACCCATCTTTTGGGTATGAAATGAATCTCCATATGTGTGTTCTATTCATTCAAGCAGCATGTTTTCTCTGAGCATGTATGATGATGCTTGGCATGATTCTGTGCTACATTGAACAATGTATTTCCAAGAAGAAGTGTTAAAGTTCCAGTTTTTCCTGCCCTCGCCATACATCTGTTTTGGCAATATACATGTCTGAACATCATCATTGTATGGATACTAGAGATGTTGGCTCAAGTAAGAACTTCCATATCATGTACTTTATCTGGTCATTTTATTCTGATACTTCATGAATTCAGCATGTGTGGAAGTGATTTCACATTTTCTCTTTCTCACTTATATACGTGCACCAATTAGATTATATACAGAGTACCAGAACATTTAATCAATATATGCAAGGGCATTTATGCTAATAGCCAATGTGAAGTAAGAACAAATGCAGGAGTGTCCAATAAGTTCCAAATTCAATCAGTTCGCCAGGGGTGTGTCCTATCCCCTCTACTTTTTATAACATATATCGACCACATCTGTAAACTAACCCAATGAAGAAGATAACATAAAAGACAAATTGAACGAACTACTCTTTGCAGACGACCAAGTACTAATAACTACATTAGAAGAACAATTGCAAGAACATACGAACATGTCAAACATTCAACATGAAGATTAATATTGAAAAGACCGAAATAATGGCAATATTAAAAAAAAGATATATCACTATCTCCATCAATAAACAGGTAAATGAGTTCACTTACTTAGGAAGCATATTGTGAAGCGAAAAAACAGTAAAGAGATACACAATAGATGCAACAAAACATACCAGATCCTAGGACAGATGACACATATTTTCAAGAACAAAAATGTAAAAACATAGACACTAAAGTTGCATTATACAAGACTATTATTATTCCATCACTGTGCCAAACTTGGACAATGACAGCACAAAAGAAAAGAAAAATAGTGACAACAGAAATGACATGTCTACGAAGAATACTCAGTGTCATTAAGAGATTGAATTACCAGTAAAAACGATAACAGACAGATAACCAAAACAATACCAGTATTGGAACACATCAAAAGACAATAGATCAAGTGGTTTTCACACACTTCCAGACTACCAACAGACAGCATGGCCATGACACATAGACATCACGGCTATAAAACCAGAGGCAGACCATGTAAAAGATCACTGAAATTAAAGAAGCCACAGGAACAAGCACAAGCCACATGGCACAAAAGAAGGCCATCTCTAGAGAACTCTTCCACCCCTGATGCAGCAAGGCAAACAAGGTCCACAGCATATCGATAGAATCAGATTTCTAAAGTAACAAATTCATGTTAATCAGGCAACTCTAACAAAAAATATGTTCAATGATGCAAATTTATTTCTTGATGTTCAAGAAAATTCAAGAAATTTTTTAAAGGCATATTGCCATTGGTAATGAAGTTTTAAAAACTACCGGTATGTTTGAATATGTGCATCATGTAAACATATGCTAAATTATTATTTAGGAGAAGAGATAGGACATGTTTACTAAAGAATGAATGATTATTAACAAACACATACAAAAAATATGAAAAGATTGGACATTTTACTAAAGAATTAAATTAATATGAACACATTCAGAATATAAGCACTAAATAGTATTACCCCATAAATGCCAATATATTCAGCAGTAGGAGAAATTCTTTTGAGCCAATGGCGCATAATTTTAGTCTCTTGTAAACATTCTTATTCCCAGAGCAGTCTCTACAACTGCTTGTAATCTCTTTGACATAGATCTGGGCATGCTGTGTTCGTGGTAATAAGAGAGCAGACTTGCATCGACTGAGCCCATGGTGATGAATGAGGAGGATGTTCTGAAAGTAGTGAGGCATGTGAGAGGGGAATTCATCATAAATGTGACTAGTAGTATTGATGATCTGTATTGAGTTTGAGTGGGGAGCAAAGAATAGTGCGACACTGTTTCTTGCCGGGCATATTATAGGAGGCAACTAAGGAGATTTTGGGGGTGGAGTTGGCTGCCTCATCCCATACAGGGTCAAAGTGACCTAGAAGCAATGACGCAGATATCACAACTTGGCTGTAAACTATGAAATATTGCACTCCGGTCACCAGACTGCATCCTGCTGTTCTTGAGTACAAACGAAGAAGGTGATCTGTGGACAGAGTGAGGAGCATATTTTGATAACCAAAATCAGAATGCATACCTTTGACACCGTCTGAGCAGATAATTCAGTCTAAACCAGGAAACAAACCCTGTTTTCCTATTGAAAAGTAATATTTAATTTATACCCTTTCATAAATTAGCACAACATAAAATGTAACCGCAGCTTTCTGCATTGAAGGGCCAGTATAAATGGAAATAGGTTAGTGTTACCAATTGTGAGCAACAGAAAATTAAGGACAGATGATGTTTCAACTAGAAACACTCAGGTCTTTTATTAAAGACACTTAATAAAGAAAGAACTACTAAGAGAAATAAAGATCAGGCAAATAAAATACTTTGGACACATTAAAACACATGACACCTTATTGAAGACATTACTTGAGGGTGAAGTCGAAGGGAAGTGAGCAAGAGGTAGGCAGAGATACAAGTGGGAGAATAACATCACACGATGGACAGGTTACAGTCTAGCAGAGTGCACCACCAAGACAGGAGATACGTTGCAGCCAACCTTCGTTGCAGAGACGGCACTTAGTGATGATTATGACTCAGGATAAACGATAACAAACCTATATGGAAACACACATAGGATATCATTAAGTGAGATCTCTGCATCCCGTCTCTTGCTTTGGTGGTGCACTCTGCTAGACTGTAACATGTCTAGTTATGAGTTAAAACTGCAGGTTATCATCAGCTCACTCCGAACAGATACTTGATCCCTGTTTCAATAAATCAGACTGCAGCGTCCAACAGTTCCAGTTCATGCTGATTTATGGCTCTTCGTATATCTATTATGTTTTTCTAAGTCCAAAATACTTTTGTTTGGTCTTTATTTTCTTTAAAAGTTATTTTTTTCATATGAAGTGTTGCTAGAACCTTTTTGTTAGTTTTCTTCTCTTTCCATGAAATAATACAGTGGAATCCCTTTTTATCACAATCTTTTATAACATATTTGTATATATACCACACTTTTCAAAATCCCCAATGTTTGTTTTGTGTTCACTCCATAGTACTCAGCACGGATATTCGCGAGATTTCTGCCGGGAGCGTAATTACATTGTGCCACCATTATGCGCCTTGTAGCCAGCACAGCTGATTTCAATATGCATTGATATTTCGGGTGGGCTACTCTAGCCTGTGACCACGCAAGAGTGGATCACCTGTGAATAGACAATACTAAAAGACCTGAGTGCTTCTAATTGAAACATCATCTGTCCTTAGTGTTCTGTTTCTCACAGTTGGTAACACTAACCTATTTCCATATATATATATATATATATATATCCACATCTCAAAGGCATCAATTTTAACTTCTAGTTGTTTGTTCATCATCCATGATTCCTGTCATACATTAATATGGAATAGATGTAGCATTTTATAATTCTCATTTTTTAAATTTATAATTGGTGAATAAATTGTCAATATTTTCCTCATGTCATTGAAAGTATTTCAACCATTCCTATTCTCTTTTTAATTTCTGTTTCACACATACCATCATTTGTGGTTATGTGTCCAAGGTATTAGTAATGTTCTACTTGTAGTATCTCTCCATGTATTTTTGTTTAGCACCTGTTTTGTGATTTGTCTGATTATCATAGTTTTTGCTTTTTTAAATGTTTATATCTATCAGACAGGGATGTGTGCTTTCATCAGACCTGTTCTCTTTATACAGTGAAAGCATATTGCGTGCTATAGTAGATATCCCAGGAATATCATTGGGATATAAAATAAATAATTTGATATATGCGGATGACACTGTTCTGATTGCAAAAAGTGAGAAAGACCTTCAAGATTGAAGTAATGTAGTAGTCACAGAAAGTAAAGAGAAAGGCCTTTTCCTAAATATCAAGAAAACAGAAGTAATGGTTATTTCAAAGAAACAAAATAACACACCTTGCAAGAACAAAGTGAATGATATAGTATTATAACAGGTCCACCAGTTCAAATATTTAGGTACAATGATTAAAGCAGATGGAAGAAGTTCAACAGAAATAAGATGCAGAATAGTACAGGCAAAAACAACATTCAGAAAAATATACTGTGTAATATGACCTTGTCATTAGATGTGAGAAAGAGGGTTCTGCAGTGCTATATAACCCCTATACTAACATATGGGTGAGAGTCTTGGACAATAAACAAACTGGAAAATTAGAGGCAACAGAGATGTGGTTCTACAGAAGAATGCTGAGAATACCATGGACTGCCAGAAAAAATAATGTAGAGGTGTTGAATGAGTCAAATGCGAAACAGACCTTAATCAACAATATAAGAAAAAGGCAACAGAGACAGGGCGACAACGTGAGAAAATATTAGACAGTTTGACAACCTGGCACGGCAAGGAAACAACGACTTTGATACATAATACTGTGGACAGAGAGCTGTGGAGAGCCATGACCGCCTACACCAGCCGGCATGGCACCTGATGATGATGATATATGTTTTAAAATATTATCTGTGTGAACAGGCTGGGTGATAAATACATCCTTGTCTTACCCCTCTTTTTATTTCTATGTATGGTGAGTAGCTGTTTTCACAACTTATTGATACATATACACATAGGATATAGAGAATAGGAAAAAAGATAAGGAAAATCACAGGAAAGGTGGATAGGGAGTTGTTAGAACACTGTACATAACTTGTTATAAATACTGATAAAGAGGGGAAGAGGAAGCTAGGGAGGAGAATAGATAGTATGAATATGCAAAGAAAATAATAAGGAAACGAATGTACATATCTGTAAGCCAGTGTCATGATCAGAATCTGCAGAAAGAGATGTATCCTATAACAAATCATGACGAATGAGACATAAAAAGGGGG
Organism: Meghimatium bilineatum; assembly: GCA_034231615.1. NCBI lineage: Eukaryota > Metazoa > Mollusca > Gastropoda > Stylommatophora > Philomycidae > Meghimatium > Meghimatium bilineatum. The sequence goes on from CM067320.1 coordinate 34,552,883, forward strand.
CATACTTCGACATAAACAATAATATAAGAAAAAATAATTGTGTTCTTGAATGTAAGAGAAGTTATCATGGGTAAATGTTGCTTGATAAGAATGGCCTTGTGGCAGGGCAATCAAGAACCACTGTATATAGTGGAGTCCCTCTATAGCGCATCCTTTTATAACAAATTTATCTATTTAACCTGTAGCAAACCGTAGTTCACAAATGTCATCTAGTGATAGACATCCGATGTCAACAAATGTCTACATTGAGGTAGTCATGGACAACAATCGTCCATGTTTATTTCCCATCATGCTCTGATAGCAAGTGTGTGCTAGAGTTATTTTCCCCTAGTTTTCTGCAGCAATATAAATAAGCAGTCGTAATTTATTCAACCATGCACTTTGGAAACCGAACTGTGTAGGCCTAACCTAGGTGCCGCCATTTTTCGCTATTTCTTCATGGATTCAGATAAGGACAAATTTTAAAGTTTTAGTGTTTCACTTACTGTAGATCAACATATGGTGTTTGAGAGAGATGTTTATAATATTTAATAGTTATGTAATTGACATCATTTACAACAAGGAATTTGAGTAGCCTTGTTTTCTAAAGCTAGGTCTACGAGTTTTTCTGTCTGCGTTTGTCCTCGTTCTTGATTGTACACAACACAACACTTTCACACGCACAAGCAAATCATACAAAAAATCTCCAAATCATAGCTCTAATTGTCTCCGAATTTGAAATAAATAACTCAATAAATAAAAATGTTACGCCAAAACAACAAACACGTGCAGAAAAATCAGAAGTCATAAAAAATAGCAGGGTGTCAGAGGAAATATGTGCTACTTTTAGCTGGGATGCTGCAGGTTTAACAACATTTTCAAAATCCCCAATTATATTTATTATTTGTACTGCATATAGCAAATATCTGTTATTACATACATATTTTATTGGTCCGGGTAAACTTGTTATAAAGGTGTTAAGTGTGTTTACTGGGGTACAAAAGGGGGAGCAAAGAATAACAACACTAAGATCTATCACTTGTCTCCTAAGAGGCAACCATAAAGGCGGAATGGGTAAGATCCCCGAACCCAAAGTTAGGTAAAAGGGCCATACCTTGTCTTATCTTACATCCAACAACACAATTTCTTTGTCACATCATTGTTTATAGCCTTTCTACCCCTCGCTCTTATTTGGATTGCATGTTTTGTTTTATATTGTACATCCTATTCTCACTTTGGTTTTGGGTCACGACTTGCTCACAGGTAATAACATCAGTTTATTATTTTTTACTCTTATCCATTCTCCTCTTATCTGTGTTTATTATCTATCACACACCGTATCTAAATTCTCTCGCTATCCTCATGACAACTGATATTCTGTCACAAGATGTCGATGAATATCAGTGAATATTTATAACACTGGACACAACCTGTTTTAGACATGCCATAAAGTATCTGTGGTGACCAATCATGAATAGTGCTCCATCTGGTCACAAGCCAGTATGTCTGTAAATCTCCCACTCTCTCTCTTGCTATTTTCCTCCTATACCCGATGTGTGTGTTTCTTATTTGTTTGGTGTCTTTTATCCTGATGAATCATCCTGATGAAGTCAAAATGTTGTCTGTGCTTGTGTTTCGCTGCTAGTATGTCATGCTGACATTTGGTACTATAACCTATTTTGGTTTATCACCGCATTTGCCTTTTGTTGTTGCAGCCTCCACATTTCCAGAGCATTAGGTTTTTCCTAACACTGATTTACCTTTGCATTGAAAACTATTAAATTTTTCTCATCAGCAACCCCGGTTTTCTTGATAAATGTAACTGTATTTGAAAGTTCTTTAAGTCTCCCATAAAATTTTATGTGAATCCTGCCCCTGTAGGTCAATGCTCAGTTCGCAAAACTATTAATTATCAGCGATGTGTCCTAAATAAGCATCTTGTTCATCAAAACAAATATGACATTTATGAAATACATAAAACAAATCTGCAACAAGGTGTAAAAAAAAATAAAAAATATATACATTCCATGAATAAATGAGAGCATGAAATGATGATCTGTACAGAATAGCACCCTGGAGTCTGACAAATGGACATGTAGAGGACAGAAATAATTTATAATTGTAATAAACCTCTTTACAGTCCAGCATGATACATGCATTGTATTCGTAACTGACAATGAAATAATTACCTAAAATATCCAATGCTGCACTAAAAGTTGTACAGTGAAATCCCTTTATAGTGCTAACGCATTCATTTATAACAAATTTCCTAATAAGTTTATTCTTTTATTGTACATAATTGTATGTAACAAATTTTGGTTAATACATACAGTCTGTTGACCAATTTGTTATATAGGGATCCCACTGTAATAAAATTCCATTATAACAACTTAGTTCAGTTCGACGAAATATCTATGCAATAACAAATTCACTATATGCTGTACAAATAATAAATATAATTGGGATATTTTGAAAAGAGTTAAATAGGGAAATTTGTTATAAAATAATGCACTATAGAGGGATTCCAATGCGTGTTCGTTCTCAAACTCCTGCAAGGCAGGCCAGTCCTGCTATTTCTTGCTACCCTTTCAGGCTCTAGTATAACACTGGCAAGAATTTAAACTGAAGTCAACTTGAATTAACTGGTGCAGATGTCTGTGCGCAAGTCAAAAGCAACCCAGACAGTGGTAAAAGGTCAAGCATTATTACCATTGCTAACATTCAGATAGATCAATGGGGCCAGTATGCAGTGCAAAAATTGTTGATAAACAGGTTACAGCGCATGACAAACCTATTAGGGATGGCTATGGACATTCACTGTGCAGTATAATACTGAATGTATTAGATACCACCACTTAAGTTGAATGTGCAGAGAGCAATTAGTGCAAATAAAATGGTGACACAGTGCATCTCCGTTCTCTGGACTTCATCCTGCTGGAAATCTAGTAGGACCATTATCCTGCTAAAAAAGAGATCAGCTGGAGTTTAAGAATGAACAATACAAATGGACTTCCTAATGATTCTGTAAGAACTAAGATAATATAAAGTTAATTACAGCAACAATACATATTTTCTTATTCCTAAAAGAGCACACAACTGAAAACTATATTAGAAAACATAATTACTGTCAACATAAGACCAAAATAAACAAGTAAAACTTATATCTTTAACACTTTGCTGACCAATTTCGACGAAAGTCGAATTTCCGGTACTGGACCTTAGAGACCAAATTCGACGATCGTCGACTGATGCATCAGAAAAATGGGAATACCCACTGCAATAATGTGCTAAAAATAGTGTTTCCGGGAAATTATGTTCGGTAAAAATGGCAGCATGCCGAGAATAACGATATAGACCTAGTAAGTGAGTTTTTATCAAGAAATATCAGAGTTTTCGAAGGAAATATTGTAAATCTAGACCTAGCATTATGATAAGTAGCATTTTGCACTTGAAATAACTCTGGAGCTTTAAAATTCATTCAAAAAGTGCAAACAGTTCTAACAACGCATAGAAAGTTTCAAGGATTTCTTGCGCTAGATCGATTTTATACAAATTTTTAAAGACGGCGATGCCAATGTATAAAATTTTACGTGCACCCTCGGTAATGGCGGACAAGTACGCTCTGGATTGCTGGTCAGCAAAGTGTTAAGAATTCAAAGATAACAGTGAAAATCAAACTATACAGAATTCTTCTTCTTCAGCGATCATTCTCAAACTCCCACTGGATCTCTTGTAGCAGGACAATGGTCCAACTAGATGTAGTAGATTCCAGCAGGATGTAGTCTAGAAAATGGAAATGCATTGTATCGCCATTTTATTTGCGCCAATAGCCCAACATATCTTTGTCTTCGGCGGTATACAGAATTTAATTACAGTGGAATCCCATTATAACAACTTTGTCCTGACCGACACAATACGTATGTATTAACACAAATTCGCTATACACAATACAAACAATTAACCTTTAGCACACTGTGTTTACAATTCGGCCGATACATTTCGCCCAAATTGTGTCATGTCTTGATTGCAGAAGGCGAAATCCGCCGCCCAGTGCATTAAACCCGAATCCAAACAAAAAACATCAGATTGGTAATTTTTTGACAGAATGTTTTGGCAACATAAAGTAGACATTTCATCTAACTTCCTGTTTCTATTGTTAAAATGGCGATAGACGATGTCGTGTGATTATGAAATTGAAATCCAAGCAATCTGTAGGCATCTGCATTGCGGCGAAGTGATATGACAGTGAATCGAGTTTTATGTACTTTTTGTTCAACGAATATTCAGTGAAATCCTTATTTATTCTGATTGGAAAGTGAAAAACTTAAGAGGTAAGTTCTTCAAATACATTATGTAAAATATACCATGAGGTTTCCATTATATATATATATATATATATATATATATATATATATATATATATATATATATATATATATATATATATATATATAAATATTTATATATATAAATATATATATATATAAAATAAAATATAGTAATATAGTAAAATATATAATATTTCAGATTTCACAGCTTTCAATCGATCAAAAATATGGTAGGCCTAGATCTAGGTAGGTCTAAATCTGTCTTTCACTTTCTCACACATCTCGTATCACACACACAAAACTTACACCAATATATGCAGAATTTAATTCTTTATTTATATGTGCAAATATTATTTAAATATCTGTAACAGCAAAAAAGTTATCACGATTCAAAACAGCCACCAACGATTGCCTAACATTTCCAAAAACTAATTCAGTAGCAGGAGAGAGATTACGTAATTGTAAACACAGCGTGCTAAAGGTTAAGAATAATTAAAATTGGGGATTTTGAAATGTGTTCTCATATAGGGAAGTTTGTTATAAAAGAATGCACCATAGAAGAATTCCACTGTACCAGTCACAAAAAATTACTTCTACCGCTAGATAGTGTAAGGCAATTAAGAACACAATCATATGTACATGGCCTATCTCTATTGTCTAATCAAACATATATCACAATTTTTGAGTTTTAATATTTTTTGTTTCTTATGTGGTGTAAGCTGTTCTGATTGCAAAAAGTGAGGAAGACCTTCAAGATTTAATTAATGTAGTAGTCACAGAAAGTAAAGAGAAAGGCCTCTTCCTAAATATCAAGAAAACAGAAGTAATGGTTATTTCAAAGAATACCACACCTTGCAAGATCAAAGTGAATGATATAGTATTAAAAACAGGTTCACCAATTCAAATATTTAGGTACAACGATTACAGCAGATGGAAGAAGTTCAACAGAAATAAGAAGTAGAATAGGACAGGTAAAAAACAACATTCAGAAAAATGAAAATTATATTGTGTAATATGACCTTGTCATTAGAGGTGAAAAAAAGAGTTCTTCAGTGCTATATAACTCATATACTAACATAAGGATGCGAGTCTTGGACAATAAACACACTGGAAAGTGGGTAATTAGAGGCAATAAAGATGTGGTTCTATAGAAGAATGCTGAGAATACCATGAACTGTCAGAAAAATTAATGTAGAGGTGTTGAAAGAGTCAAATGCGAAACGGACCTTAATCAATAATATAAGAAAAAGACAATCTTCATTTTTTGGCCACTTCGTGAGACAGGCAGGTTTGGAGAACATAGTCAAAACAGGCAAAATTGAAGGCAACAGAGACAGAGGGTGACAACGTGAGAAAATATTAGACAGTTTGACAACCTGGCACGGCAGGGAAACAACAACGATCTTGATACATAATACTGTGGACAGAGCTGTGGAGAGCCATGACTGTCTACGCCAGCTGGCAGGGCACCTGATCATGATGATGTGGTTAAGGGAGTTATCAGTGTTCTAAGATATCACAATGTTGCTGCATATCAAGTAACCAAACGTACCATGGCCCAAAAACCAATCATGATTCAATCCTGGAATACCTTACAGCAAAATCAGAGAAAATCAATAGATAGATTTTATTTAAAACTGTCCTATCCCAGTCAGACTTGGCAGATCAAAAGAAAAATGAACAGTCTCACATGAAACTATATCAACAATAATTTAATACTTATATATTGTAAAAAATTAAACTGTCAAGTTCTACATAATGTTGGGAAAAAGATTTTCTGGCTTTGCAAGAGCATGGTCAGTGCAGTCATAGAGATGAAATTATTGAGATATTTTCTTAAATCTCCTCTTTCCCACATATGTTGATATTCCTGAAACATTGAACCTGTCATCTGTACTCCAATACATGTCATACTCAGGCAGAATATATATATGCCGATCATAGTATAAATATTAAAAAATGTTTTATTTCACTGGCACAGATGTCCAGCATGTGTCTTCTTTCCTTGCTTGTTGTTGTTATGGTGGATGCAAATTTGTCAGATCAGTTGCAAATTGATAAAACTCATCGTTGATAATGAGTTTAAAATATTCATGTTTAACACTCTCATTAATAAAATATACATGGCTAATATTTTCTAAAAAATTATCAACTTCGACTGGAAAAACTACCGTACATCACTCCAGTCTGCATTTGCGATGCCACAATTAGTATCAAAAATTTCCTCCTCACCCGAAAAGCTAGGGCTATCTAACAAATAAACTTCAACGTTACTTTCCACATCATATTTGGTATGTAAATCATCTACATAGTGCATATTTCCACAGTAGCTACGGCTCTGTCATCAGTGTACATATGAATAATATCCTAAATTATGAACAAGGTGTCTCAAAATCCACAAATTATTAAAATTTTTGCAACAAATCAGTCCATAGTGATATTCTCTTGATGTAAACAGAATGCATGAACTACACAAAGGTCAGGGTTTAAAAGTAAACCTGGGCAGACACAAAATAGAGTATTGATCTTAGTTAAACAAGTTTTTTTTTTTAAAAAGCTACTTCCCGTAACTGTAGTGTTCTACCAATACAGGTTTTACTGTAGTGTTCTACCAATACAGGTTTTACTGTAGTGTTCTACCAATACAGGTTTTACTGTAGTGTTCTACTAATACAGGTTTTACAGTAGTGTTCTACCAATACAGGTTTTACTGTAGTGTTCTACCAATACAGGTTTTACAGTAGTGTTCTACTAATACAGGGTAACATGGGGCGACTCTAGTGTCAGATGATTAAATAATCACCTGATAAATAGTATTCAGGTTGGATTTATCTTCTGCATTTGTTATCAAACTCTTGCAGATTAGCAACACATAATCTGGAAAACAGAATGTGTTGTCATGGTTTACAGCTGTGCTGCAATAAACCCCTACCATTAACTTCTATGGATGAAACCGTGTGTGGGATTTGGAGGTATTTCACTGGTTACTAGTGTAATATGGAAACTTGGTGTAATGTTGTGACAGCGTTCCAAGCTGGTTTAGAAGTGGGTGTGGAGAGTAATGAATGAGCTGACAGGGTGGAGTGTGATCATTGTATCAGATGGAACATTAATGGACCTTGCTGACATACTCAATGTCCTGGGTGACATCCGGTCAGAAACTTTCATAAATGTAAGACTTGGGAGATTTTAGTAAAAAAAGAAGTACCCTGCATGGTTCAAATGACAATTACAAATTCTACAAATGACCATATGATTGAGGTTTTCATAAGCTGGACAGAGTAATGTTTGGTCAAGAGCTAAGGGAAAAAGATTATGAATAGTTGTTTTCTAATCACAAAATATCCATTTTTGAGTCTCTTCCTTGATAAGTAACCATACTATTTGGCTTATGACCATTGTTTGTGAAACCACATGAAAAACCAAGGTTTACTTCCACTACCAATTAGCTGTTGAAAGTACCACTTTATTTACAAAATGTGGTGAAGCAAAAGCCATTAGATTATTCAAAAAAATGCTGTACTATTAAGCAGAAGACTATGTTTATTCACAAAATGTTGTGCTACAAAATAGGAGAAAAACCACTGACACTTAACAAGTGTCATGTTTTAAAAGTCAAGCTAACAGTCATGTTGTATTGTTGCGTAAGAAATGTACTCAAACTTAATATTGATGTTTTATAATCAGCAATTTCTTGAAGTCACTGAATGTGCAGTGAAGGCTATATTATATAAATCTGCTGCAGTAGTGCTGAGCGCAATTGTTTACTTGAAGTGAATCAGTTATCGGAGCTCCTAAATCTATGGCCCTACTGTAATCTGTACTCAAAGAAGGATCCTGAAATGGAAGCAGGAAGGGAATCTTAGAAAATTGTTAGATAAACATAACAAGAAAAAAAAATGTTATTTATAAGTTCATGGTGAGGAATCACAAAAAGAAAACAGTCATCAGAATGTGTAACTGTTGGTGAAAAAAAATTATATGAATCTCAATTGAGATTACTACCCATGAGATCCTGAAGAACAGATAGTGTATCTGTGAAGATTACCACCTATTGACATTCAGTAACAGTGTCAAGTATCATGAAGGCAGCCTGTTCTATTGTTTGAACCTCACCATTGCAGTTGGAGCAGAAATTTCCTGTGTGGGTGGACTTTGTTTCAGGGCAATGGTCAGGATATGTTATAAAGATGCCAGCTCCTCCATATCTGATTACATTTGTAGCTGATTCATCCATAAATGCATGTATTGATGATTGTTCTGGAAATTCTTTGTAGATGATGCTCAGTGTGGCAGTTAACTTCTAAAAATCATTTGTTTCTTTTTCTTTGAGACTGCTGATTGATGTGTTTATTTGTAGGGAACCTTTAGTTTGCTGCCCATGGTACGGGGTAAAGGCGAGGTAGTAAAGGTGCAGATCTATGGGTAGATCTGCTTGACACTGTCTTAGCATTTTTCCATAATAGATAAAACTGCTGCGTTATAACCATCTCAGTGCTAGATCATCCAGTCTTTCCTTCATGAGGTGTGTTATCATGCTACTATACTTCTATTTGAATTATGGTCTTAGTATATCTTCTGTATGTTAGAGGCTGCAATTCTTACGTTTTGCATTTCCAGCATTGGCATGGTTTTCATAGCTCCTGTGATGAGTCTGTATCTTGATTTTGTGTTTTATCAAAATTTTGGAGATGGGAATATGCAGCCGGTGATGAAGCTGCCTGTTGAGCCAAATTCTAGGTGGAGTCTTACTAAACCTTTGTATATTATTGTTAGGGTATATTCATTTGCACCACAATTTGTGCCTGCTAGTTTTCTGAGAATGTCTAACCGTCTGCAAGCTTTCCTTTCTGCCTTTTCAATGTGCTTGTGCCAAGTGAGCCTTTTATTGAAGATAACACAAAGATAATTTTCAGTATTTGGGCACAAACCTAAATAGCTCAGGAGACTGCGCTGTAGAAATCAAGAGAAAGGTTGCAATGGCGACACTGAAACTTGCCCATATGAAAATCTTTTGCAAAGTACCAGCAGTATAGATGTATGATGATTACATGCATATTGCCAGTGGCAATATATGGTTGTGAGGCATGGACATTAAATACAACAGCAGCAAAGAGAATTGCTGCTTTCGAAATGAGATGCTACAAAAGAATGTTGCACACACCATGGACAGCTAAAAAGACAAATCAAGAAGTGTTAAGATCAATATAATAAAATAAACGTCGAAGAGGGCTGGCTCCTTTACAATATCTTAACAAGTAAGCTGAGATTTTTTGCATATAATGAGACATAACAGTATGGAAAGATTAATAGCTGAAGGCAAAGTTAATAGCAACAGGGGAAGAGGATGACGATGGTGCAGTGATATATCAGGTTGCTTAGACATGTCTCTAGCTGTGGCAGGTCAACTCACCCAGAATCGTGGAGTGTTCAGAGAATCCATAAGGAAGACTAGTTCTGGAAAGAATATGTCACATGAGAGAGCCACATATGAACTCAATAGTTAAGGACACAACTCTAATTGAATTTCAAAAGTGGAATAACAAATGGTCGTCATCTCTTGTGATGGACGAACAACAGCATATATGATTGCTTCTTGTGGTTGTGAGAATATCTGGACAAGTTCTTGTACCGTCACCTTAGTACTGACACCAGTCCATTTCCTACATGTTGAGGCTCTGTATCATTCCTAAGCACGAAAAGAGAGTGCTATCAAGGTCATGGCATCTGCAGACATGCAACAATGGTTACTCTTTCTGCAGCTTCAAACACCAGTGTTATCTGTCATTGACTGTGGCCTTGGTCTGCTCACAGACACAAGTGAATAGATCGGAAAGAATCCAAAATGAAGCAATGAGGACAGTGATAGGATGTACTAAAGATACCCCCCCATCACAGCCAAGAGATTCTTGTTGTTAGATGTGCTCAGTTTTAAGGTATGGCATCAAGTGGTGAAGGTATGGGCATACCTTAACCTTCACGGCGCCTATGTTAACACCTGTCAACACACAAAAAATGACATCTAGCGCCATTGGCGACATACTCCATCCAATGAGATATCGTGTTAAATACGCACCACAGCCTGATTGGTTAATGCACATACTCGGGAAACATGCGCAATTGAAGCCGGTCCATTTCTATGTACGACATGATCGTTGTGAAAATGTCTTGTTAGAAGGTTCCCCCTTTTTTTTAATAGCAATTAATCTGACACAGATTATCTGCACACAGGTATGATGCCATGATCTGCACACAGGTATGATGCCATGATAGTGGATCGGTTTTATAGACCTTTCTTTCATTGTATTTTGAATAAAATAACATTGAATCGTGGCTTGAACCATGAATTATTGGGTTATTTAGTTTCACAGCAGTGAATATACAAAATGCTGTGTTGGTTTGGGGACTTGTAGATGTTTGATATCGAATATGTTGAAGTGGCACCAAAAATGACTAGGCCAAAGCTCAAAGAATGATTTTACTGCAAATCTACATGTTTTATACAGTTCCCCGGCAATATTTTGATAATTTCGCAATGAAAGAACATAAATACAACAGATTTGCGTGTGATTTAGTGTACAGTATTGCCAAGCAATTCGATAATTAAGGTAAGTTATTTTTTTACTAATTTTTTCTCTTTATTTGTTATAAAATATATGTATTTTTGTGAAAAACGTCTTTACCACTTTCTAATACATCTGGTATTACACACACACGTACAGAAATTACACAAATATATGCATAATTCAATTCTTTATTTATATGTGCAAATATTATTTAAATATCTCTAACAACCAAAAAATTATCACATTTTCAAAACAGTCACCACCAATAACGCAAATTTTCTAAAAATAATCCAGTGGCAGGAAGACGTTTTGTATTTTTTAATCTGGCTTGTTAAAGGTTAATGTAGCCAAAAATGACCATTACCCCTTACACTAAAATCTAGATTAGACAAAGGGACAATGAATCTAATGCGGAAAATCTTGGGTGGCAGAAGCAGAAAACATGTTGCTCAGAGTAAGGAAAGTAGGGAATGGCAATGATTGGGTGGAGAGGGGTGGTAAATGTAGTAATACAACTGGGGAATGCATGTAGGGAATGGACTGGTGTCAGATGGCAGCTAAGCACTTATATGAAGCCGTTTACAATAACACTGATTCATAATTCAGTTTACTTTTATACCACTCTCCAAATATAGGTTTTCAACAGGCTTCATCACAGTGGAGATCATTGGAGTAGTCAACCCCATGGCCAACAACCTTAGTCCTTGCAATACATGTAATGTAGGTGATAGTGTTAGTTCTCTTTACCCTATTTCAAGCCATGGTAACACATGGTTGATCAATCTAAAATAGGAGCCAGCTTCACTTCTCGGAAGCAGTGGTTATCAACTTTTTGCTGTTTGCTCGTTTTGAGCCATTTTTCTTCCATGGCTTCCCTGGTGACCATAATAAAACAACTTTTTTTCAGGGCTTGTTACTATATACCTTATTCAATATCTTTCACGATTACTTTTATGTGGCCCCCTCCCAATATCAATTTCTTTGTCTGTTGCCCCCTGAAGGTGGACCATATGGCTTATGTTGAGAATCATTGCTATAAAGCAACATACACATTTCTGAAACACACTGAAATTACCAAGAGACAATCAATCTGCCCCTTCATCTTCACCATTATTAGCAGCATGAAAATCTTCTCCATTGTCTGAATCGTCATCACTGGCGGCATCAGGTTCATTTCCTGGGTCACTCGAGTCTGGAAAGTTGCCTGTCCTGTCATCCTGATCTTCATTACGCCTGACAGCGCTCAACGGCTGCGGGCTTGTCACAACCTGAAAAATATACAACTTCATAAAACATCTATTCATTGCTAAGTAGAACTCTTACAACAACAAGCTTCACAAGTATTCATTAACTTTTTTAAATTCAGTTTTGATAATAGAAATTCTTTTCTGAACTTGCCTCATAAGCATTGGGATCAAATGTTCCAATTTCAAAGGATCCGCTGTGATCAGATGTAGCAACATGTGGGTTGGTATTACCCTCATATAGATTTGACTGTTGCTGTTGGTATATGTGCTGCTGCATGAATTGTTGCTGCAGCTGATAGTGCTGCTGTTGCAACTGAAGAGATGAGCCTATAACGAGTCCTGATTGTTGATGACTTGAAGATAATGTGGGGTTGAATGGAATATTTGCACTGTGTGTCTGGCTAAGAATGTCCCCTGCTATAGGTGGTGGTGGAACCCTGGTGTTGACAATCATCTAAAGAGAAGCATAGAAAATTTGTTTGTATTTGCTACCATAAGAAATGAGTACAGAAGTTTGGTTGTTTTACAATGAAAGTGAGTTAAACTTTACTTTAGAAAATAAATACTAACATTAAACATGTCTCAATCTCTCAAGACATTTCATTTACTCACATACACAATTATAATATGCATATTCATTTTTGGCATATCTTTAGCCAATTCCCCCCCCCCCCCAAAAAAAAGAGTAAGTGGCCTACATTGCAGAAATGTTCCCAGCATGAACAACTGAGAGAGAAATATTGACCCAATGGCTAGTTCTTCAATCAAAGACATATGTAACCAAATGGGAACTCCAGGCAACAGATTTTTCTCTCCAATGTAGACATCATGGGTCAGTGATAAGAATAGACAGAGCTGAGTTAATTAGGGTAGTTGTGGCTGCACTACAAAGTGATGAAGAGAAGACAGAGATAAAGCTCATGTTCAGAGAATTTATAGAAATGGGAGTGACCGAGGTGAGGGAAGAAAGTGCCTCCTCTCTGTAAAGATCCGAAGATCACACAACCTACAAATGACTGGTACAATGAGTTTATACATCATTAGATGAATCATTGAGTTAAGCATTCATGGGAATGTCTATAGTGCTGTGATGCTCATTCCTAATCAAGAATCAAATATAGAGACATCAAGCAAAGAAAAAAAGGAATATGTATTAAGAAAGTAAAACTATATTTGCAGAATGTGCATTGCCATTTTAGAAATGGATCCAAGTTATGATAAATATTTCTTTCTTTGCCCTGAAAATATTATTTGTTACACTCAGTTCTAGTTTACAAATAACCAATAACGAATTCATCCAGGTGAGTATATATACTTCACTAGACTGTAGTCAGCGGCAAACTACAGGAGTATAGTGCCAAGAAATCTATGGATTTGGTGAAAAGAACAGCAATGGCACTGTCAAAATTAAAAGTTAAAGAAACTATGGCAGGGTACTAACTTAAGAACCAATTTGCGTTTACTATGAATATGTGTGTTTCCTGTGGCAACATATGGATATGAAGCATGGACACTAAATAAAACAGTGGCCAAGAGAATAACATCATTTGAATTAAAGTGCTATAGAAAAGTTCTGAGAATACCATGAACAGCAACGAAAACAAACCAGGAGGTGTTAAGAACAATTAATGTCCAGGAAGACTGGCTTCTGAACACCATATTAAAGAAGAAGCAAGTGTTTTCTGTCACATTAAGAGACATGACGGCATGGAGAGTGTTACTGGAGGGGATGATAGAAGGCCGCCCAAGACGCTGTTGGACAAGAGACATTCAAGAATGTCTGTGCATGTCACTAAATTGGTGGGGCAACTTGCTCAAGACCGTGGAGAATTCAAGAGATTCATAGGGAACACTACGTTCTGGAAAGAATATGTCACCTAATGATGAGAGACCGCAGTCTGTTACCAAGGTCAACACTTGGAGGTCTAAGTCAGTTCTAGTTTCTTGACCTTGTATTTAAAAGTAAACCAAGAACGAAGTTTATGAACTGCATTTATAGCCTAGCAGTTAATGAAATATCTCAATTGCTCCTTCTGAGTTCATTCTCAAACTCCTGCAGATTTGTAGGATGTAGTTTGGAGAACGAAATGCATTGTGTCATAATTCACAGCTATCTGAACATTTTGCCAGACACATTTGAATACACAATGGCTTGTGTCATTTCGTGGGATGAGACAGCCAACTCCACCCCAGAACCTCCTCAGTCAACTCTTATGGTATGCATGGAAGGCAAACAGTGTTGCTATTCTATGCTCCCCTTTCAGACCGTGGTAGCAAACTGGCACCTCAATTGCAACTCAAAGCAGACTAACTGTGGGTTCAAGCACTCAATCAATCAAGTGCCATGGAAAATCATGTTTCTCCACACACAACTCCTTGTCTCTTGTTAATAAGAAGTTCTTTTTCTTCTTCATCATTCATTCTCAAACTCCTGCTGGATCTCCCTTGTCCTACTAGATTTCTAGCAGGATGTAGTCAGAGAATGGAAATGCATTGTGTCACCGTTTTCTTGCGCCAACGGCCCGACACATCCGTTTTCGGCTAGGTTAATAAGTTCAGTTGGTAACATTTTCTCGTGCCACAGTGACAACACAATCAGCAACTTCTCTCTGTCTTCATCCGTTTCTTCTCCCCTTGATCTTTCCGGTGGTTACCAAATGTTGAAGAGTTACTCTCTCATTACCTGCTCTAAAAATCTTGACGATGCTTCAAATTTTTTGCTATAATTAGTCTTTTTATTCCAGCATCTCTGAGGATTTCTGCACCAGTGTTTGTGGATGTTCATAGAAATTTTCATAATTTTTCTCAAAAACCACATTTCAGTAGCCTCAGGCTCACTTTCATCTTTTTTGTTTACAATCTATGCTACACATCCATAAAAAAGAATTAGTTTGATATAACATCCAGCACTTGAAATCACATATGCATTGATGGTACATAATAAAATGTTTCTCATTATCTGAAATATTGATTTGACTTGTGTTATCCTGCTCTTTGTAGTGTTAATAGTCTAATGTGCTAATGTAGCACTGGTAAATAGCTCTAACATGTCTGATGACACAACTCTCAACACATAGTGATTTTATCAGATTCCCAGAGTATGCTGCACAAGATAGAAAAATGCATAAGAAAATATTGGGGCACTTTTCTCAACAACGCCCTGAGCATCATATGGATTTAGTTTCCTGGTAATGCGGGAGTCAGGGGCAACAAAAGAGCTGACACATTGGAGGGTAAAGCAATAGTAGATGGCAAAGTGATGATAAGAGACCTGGCTGAATTAATTACAGCAGTCACTATGGATGTGAAATCTGGAAATCCACACGAGCCGTAGAAAAATGTTGATAGTAAATGTCTATGAAAAATACCGATTGCAAAAACTATGTCACAAATGAATCAATAAGAGCCATTTCCAAACAAGATTATGTGTCAACTATTATTAGAAGAAGATGTTGGCAGTATTTAGGCCATGTGCTTAGATCAGATGAGAATAGACTTACCCACAATGTTCTGTCATGGTTGCAAGAGGAAAATGAAAATGTGGAAGACCCAGGACATCACTACGAGGAACAATCAAGAACGAGGCTATCACAATGGGTATTAACACCACCCAAGAACTACAACAGCTTGCAATGAACCGCAGGTCATGGAGAAACATGACTTCTGCCCTATGTGCCACCCTTGGCACCACAGGAACAAACTAAGTAAGTCATGTATACACTATAAAATGAAGGGGGTGTTGATAACAACATGTTCAGAAAATGATAGAACTATTTCCAGGTGAGGTGACCTGGTGAGAGAGAGCTTCCTCACTGGAAAGACCAGAAGAACCCACAACCAACAACTGACTGTGACACTGAGCTTATATACTTTTAGATGGCAAGCAGAACATTTATGGGAATGCCCCTTGTGTAGTGATGCTGATTCCTAATGAAGAATCAAGCACTGTCAAGGTTAATTAACATAAGAGTGGTGTCTAAAATAACAATAATTGAAAAGCAATGTCCTGTGTCTAAAATAACAATAATTGAAAAGCAATGTCCTGTGTCTAAAATAACAATAATTGAAAAGCAATGTCCCATGCCTAAAATAACAATAATTTAAAAGTAATATCCCATATACTATATTTGTCAACTTCTACCAGAAGTTCGTTCTGCATTTCTGAAAAATAAATATCCCATAAATTCTGTAATTGGTATGTGTTACTAAAATAATACCTCAGTTTGAAACGTGTATATACAAGTTTCCAGAGAATAAGCTCTTGGTAAAGTGCCGATGACATATTTTCCCCAGTTTGTTTTTGTGTAGAGCACAAATTATAGAGCACTAATTAATCAAGAAATTCAGGGTTTATTCATGAAAAGGAATGCAGTTCATAAAACACAAACAGAGTAAAACAAACCAAAAAAATGCAAACAATAAACACAACACTGTCAATGCATTTAATAAAAAACAAAATCGCAATCATTGTAATTATTGAACTAGTTCATGATAATGGGATATGATTAGTAGATGTGCTTTAATTTGTAGCAGAACTAACACAGAAAATAATGACATATACATATTAAGAGTACTCTTGTATTTTCTACATAGCCAGGCCACTAAGCAAGGCAGAACACCTAGCACTATGGAAACCTGTATAGACACATTTTCAACCTAGTGTTATTTTAGGAACACATTACTCAGTATTTTGAGACAAAATTCTGTCCATATTCTGTATAAAGAATAATTTACTAAAGGAAATACTAAAGACCCAATATGGTCATATTCAATTAAACGAGTATTTTCTGTACAAACATACAGAGAACAAAGATACCATGCAGGGACTAACACCATCAAGTGATGTCTCTGCATTAAATGTTGACTAGAGCAGGCCCTCAATATCCTTTGTCTCTTTGCCTTGATTGTTCACTCTGCTAGACTGTAGTTTGTTCATCTCATGATGTTTTTCTCCAACTTATATTTGTCTACCTATTGTTCACAACCTTTCAACTTTTCCTCCATGTAAAGGCATCAACAGGGTGTTATGTCCAAAATATTTTATATCTGTTCGATATTTATTGCTTCCAATAGTAATTTTTTCATATTTAGTGTATCTAGAACCTCTTGGTCTGACTTGAGGACCAAGGTACTAGGTTTAATCCCTACTTCAAGCAAATGCTCATCTGGGCCATTCCGAAAGTATTGGCAATCTATTTAACATATTTATCTTGCCTAGAAATTGACTGCAGCCAAAATATTCTGGGTTGAACGTGGCATTCTGAACAGGGTATGTTACAAACTTTGTATCTGTTTTCTACTATTTCCATACGTTCTTCTTATCTTATATATTTATTTATATATATATATATATATATCCATATACACAAGCATACAAGGATATGCTTTAATTATTACTACTATTATAAAGTTTATCAATCAATCAAGTGCCATGCCGAGTGGCGTAGGCGATCATGCTTCTCCACAACTCTCTTGTGTTGTTAATAAGTTCTTTTTGAGCCACAGTGACAACCCATCCAGAAATTTCTCTCTTTGTCTTCCTCTGTCTCTTCTCCCCTTAATCTTTCCAGCAGTTACTAAATGTTCAAGTTTTATTTTCCTCATCATATGCCCTAAAAATCTGGATTGTCTATTTCTAACTTTTGCTATAATTTGTTGTTTTACTCCAGCATCTCTGAGAACTTCTACATTAGTTTTCTTGGCTGTCCATGGAATTTTCATCATTCTTCTTAACCTGTAGCAGTCCATCTAAAAACAACACATTCTTCCTCTGACAACCTTTCATTTTTTTTAATGACTTCTGGTTTTCTGCATGTTTGCTTTTTTTTGGCGTAATTTTTTACTTATTGAGTTATTTATTTCAAATTCTGAGACAAATACAGATAAATGGATGCTAGATATGAGTTGGAGCTGTTATTTGCTTGTGTGTGTGTGTCAGTGTTATGTCATGTACAACCAAAATTGAGAATGTGAACAAACGCACACAAAGAACTTACCGGGTCAAGGTCATGCGTAGACCTACCTGTAGTAGGCAGTTCAACAGCTCCTCAAATTCCTCGTCTTAAATTAATGTTTTTACATCACTATTAAAGTATTATCAACATCTCCCTCAAACCATATGTTTATCTATAGTACCTACACCACTAAAGCTTTAAAATTCACCCCTTTCTGAATCATAATCCATAAAGAATTAGTGAATAATGAAAAATGGTGGCACTGAAGTTAGGTTTACGCAGATCGGCTTGCAAACGAAAAAAGGTCGAATATATTACAATTGTGTATTTATCGCAGTGGAAAATTAAGGAACAATCACTCTAGCATACACTAACTATAAGAGCATGATGGATGATGGGAAATAAACATCAACGATTGTTGTCCATGACCACAAATGGCTACCTCAATGTAGACATTTGTCGACAGTGGGTATTTATCACTAGATTACATTTGTCGAGATCGGATTGCTACAGGCTAAAAACCACCTCTCAGTTCCCTCCACCGTATTTTGGGCACGTTTGTTTATTGTTCATGCTTCGTTTCCATTAAAAGAATTAGCTCAATATAATATCCTAGCACTCAAATTCACACACGCATTGATATTACTCCATTGCATAGAATGTTTCTCATCTTTTGAAATGCTGATCTGATGTGTGCTATCCAGTACTTTATCTCATTGGAGCACCTGCCATCTAATGTAAAAATGGTGCCAAGATACTTGACTTTATCCGCTTGATTTAATTTTGCATCGTTGATAGTATACCGCATTTTGGCTAATGTGTATTTCTTTGAAACAACCATTACTTATATTTTCTTCTTGTTTAGACTGAGGCCTTTATTTTCACTTTCTTGTACTCGCAGTGGTTAGCGCACTGGCTTCGCATATGAGTGGTCCTGGGTTCATTCCCCCAGCTGAGGCGGAAATGTTTTCAGATCGCAACGGCTCCCAGGTCGACCCAGCCTTAAATGGGTACCGGAATAATTCGGGAAGTAAAGACTGCGAGGGAGAGGAGATGGCTACCGCCCTCATTTGCAGAGCCTGTGAAATGTGAGATCGCTAACATCTCACACCCCTACGGCATTAATAAATGCTATGGGTTATTTACTTTTTTTTTACTGCCATGTCTAATAAGGTTTGAAGTTCTCGTTCACTCCCTGCAATCAGAACTGTATCATCAGCATATCTTAGATTATTCAGATTGTAACCTCCAACTGCTACTCCTGGCATGCTTTCTATGTTTCGCATAATATCCTCTGTATACAGGGAGAAAAGATCTGGTAACATTACACATCCTTATCTGACGCACTACTCTATCTTTTGGAATTCTCCTACATTACTGTCAACCCTCATTGCAGCTGTTTATTTCCAATACATATTTCTTACTATCTTTCGGTTTTTTAGTTTTTCTAACATTTTTATCATTTCTGAATGTTTCACCTTGTCAAATGCTTTACTATATAATCTATGAAGTTTATGCTAGAGCAATAATAAGCACAAGGATGAGATCACTCTCATACACTAGAGTTTTCTGGGTGATTTTCATGGTTTCCCTAGATACAGGCATTAACTCTTTTGCTATTTGGCATCTTTTAATTGATCCACATGCTACATCTAGGACTACTTGAAATCCAACCTGTCAATTATTGGCAACATACATAAGCAGATTTATGCCATTTTTTAAGAAAAATCTGACAGATAAGTCAATTCAAGTCTTAGATCTACCTTCAAAAAAATTAATTCTGTTGTTTCAAAATTCTGTCTTTTGTAAATTCATGCACAAGATGCAATTGTCACAAAAGTAGAAAAACAATACAATTTTACCTGCACTCCAGCACCACTCTCTGCATATACAAGACCATCATTGCTATTCTGTGACAGGACTGAAGCTGGACTTGCTGAATTACGTCCACCTGAAGGATCCTGGTTGCCTCTAATAAACCAAAAGAGAATTTGTTGAAAAATAAGTACCATTATGATACGCATTTTGTCATGGTTTACAGCTCTGTTGCAATATCTGTACCTATCAGATAGGCACATCTGACTTCAAAATGTCTTCTAGGTCACTTTGACTGTATATGAGATAGGACAGCCAACTGCACACCATAATCTCTTTTTTGGCTTTTTAGATATGCATGGAAGGTAAGTAGATATTCTTTGGTTCCCTTTTGGACCCCATTAACATACATTGGACGCCATCAACATACATCAGCAATACATTCCATTCTCTTGCTAACAGACAGGAGTTGTAAAATGTTTTCATGTGGAATTATTTCAAAACTCAAGGTTCATCTTTTTTTGTGCCAGGTTGTACTATTTTTTAATATTACATACAATGATTCTAGATTCGAAACTGGCCTCACAGCACGTGGGGCATTCCCATAAGTGCTCTGCCCTCTGTTCCAGCAGCCATTCGACTCGATGGTGTTTCGAGTCTAATGCCGCCAAAACAGAGGTCAACATCAGGGCACAACTCTGGCCCCTGCGAAAGGTTTCTTTGTTGTTCCGCCCACCCACGCCGTGCCCGTAACTAGTTCGAGCACAACGTCGGCCTGTCGCAACAACATGGTAACTGTTATCGAAGGTTACAATAACGGGGAAGTTTACTACATACAATGTTTACTACCTACCCGTAAGATGATGAAAATGAATGAGATTGTCCTTCTGAAATTTGTGAATCTGTAACCACTGGCTGTGTAAGGTACTCTGATCTGAGACAGAGCTCTGCTGTTGGTCTTAAAAGTGAGTTTGGGCACAAGAGTTTCACTAGGAAAATTCCCAGTTTCCGATCCTACAATGAAATGGTAGAATATATCATTAGATGCAAGACATTGAGCATTGATTCTTCTTTCGCTCTCTGATAATGTCTATATCTGCAGTGTTGTTTCTTGTATAAAATAAACAGTTTTTTTCTTCAATTTCTTGTTTTCTACCCATAGAGTTTAACATTCATAGGCACATCCAGAAGACCAGTATGTGCATCAGTTACCTGTGTCATAATTTGCAACTCCTTGAAAGATATGCTCTGAAGTTTGGTTAGCTTGACCATAGTGTAAACTTTACTAATGTGACAATTTTTAATTTTGTGTACATATGTCTGCTTAGTCTACTGTGTTCAGTTCTGAGTCAAGATATGATACCCTGTGTCATCCCATGAAGGTAAGTTAAGCTTTTGTTGTGCCTTTATCATTTAAGCTATGATAAGTATGAATCAAATATTTCATGCCGAGTGTATATCAAAGGATGAATTTTAAAATGGAGAATATACATAACAATATGTATGATAATGGTGTAAAGCAACAGAATATCTGACATAGAGAATATAACAAGAGATTATTAACTGCATATGTTGACCGACAAAAAAAATGTAACAAATGATTGTAAAA
This sequence comes from Meghimatium bilineatum, assembly GCA_034231615.1. Taxonomy (NCBI): domain Eukaryota; kingdom Metazoa; phylum Mollusca; class Gastropoda; order Stylommatophora; family Philomycidae; genus Meghimatium; species Meghimatium bilineatum. The sequence goes on from CM067320.1 coordinate 34,574,381, forward strand.
TGTCAACAAATCATTGAAATTAAAATGAAGTTATGACGACATGAAAGTGGGGCAAAGAAAAGTGATACATGCCACACATATTTTCTAAGAGGCAACTATGAAGGTTTTTGGTAGTTAGATGCCCCATTCCACACAGTGAGGGTCACAGTGACCCAGAAGCTATGCTGAAGTCAGATGTGTCAGACCGAAAGCAACAAATATTACAGCAATGCTGTAAACAATGACATAATGTATTCCGTTCTTCCTAACAACATCCTGTTGATCTGTGGGAGTTTGAGAACAAACGCAAAAAAGGAGAAAATGAAGTGACTGAAGGAACGAAGACAGGAATATTAACAGATGGATGTACACTGACAGGAATGCTGGCAATCAAGGGGTTTATTTAAACAGCAGGTTTACATTAAGCAAACAAGTAAAACTTATAATTGTTTGCCATATTCATTTACCACATTTCCAGAGCGACGATACCGTCTGGCAGAAGACGGACGAGACAAAAGGTGCGGCATTGCTGGCACACTACACCGCACAAATTGGTCAGAGAAATGTGGAGGCATATCAAGAAATCAGGAAAACGCTCACAGACACGTGTAAGAACTTGAGCATGGAAAACCATATGCTAATCACAGTTGAAGAAATCAGGAAGGCACTGAAAAGTACAAAAAATACAGCACCAGGGCCAGATGGCATTAGATACGATGACATTAGTCGAAGAACGGATGAGGAGTTGGGAGAGTTGGCGGACATGTTCAATAATAGCCTTCTAAAGGGCACAGTGAAAGAAGACTGGTTGCACAGCTATTTAGTTCCACTACACAAACCTGGGAAGGACCACACCAGGATACATGGCTACAGAATAATAACTATGCAGAATACGATTGGCAAGCTTTTGGAAAAAATTGTGGCCCGGAAGGTATCGTGTTATCTTGAAAGAAATAAGTGTTTACCAACATTGTTAGGAGGATATCGTCCAGGAAAGAAGACATGGCAAAATGCAGCCATATTTGCGCAGGATGTTTTTGAGGGGTTCGATTCGCGCATGGAGACATGTGCGGTCGCAATAGACCTTGAGGATGCGTACAATAGGGTGTCCTTGGATATCTTGATGCACCAGCTGTTAAATCTTGCAGTTAATCCTTTTGTCGTGCGTTGGGTTGGCGCCGCCCTGATGCACAGGGTTGTAGTTCTTAAGTGTGGTAACTGGATATCTACACCAACGGTTATTAGCCCTGGCCTGCCACAGGGATCGCCTCTATCTCCTGTACTTTTCAATGTATACACAGTACATATCGCTGGCAATCAAATCACAGGTGTTGGCAGAACGATGTCATATGCCGATGATATCCTGGTGTATAGACAGGGCAGAAATCGAGAAGAGTGCGTCGTGGAACTACAGAAGGAGCTGGACAGACTGACAAATTGGTGTCGAGAAACGGGAGCAGTGGTTAATCCGTCTAAAGCATTCGTGACGTGGTTTTCCTTGAACAATCACATGGTAAAGACACCCATGCCACAAGTTTCGTTGTCCGGGAAAAGTTTAGAAAGAACTAGCACAATGAGATATCTGGGTGTGTTTTTTGACAGAAGCCTGAGTTTCAGGGAACATGTTGACCACATTATCATAAGGGCAGGCAAAGGCTTAGCAGCAATGAAGGTTATGGCTGCTGCGCAATGTGAGCAAAGATTGTTATTTCTTTTGTACCAGGGTTTGGTAGTGGCTGTGGTGGAATATGCACTGGCAATTCTGACTCTTAGCCAAACTCAGATCGAAAGACTGGATAGAGTCCAGAATGCAGCAATGCGTATCATTCTGGGATGCACAAGAGACACATCGACAAGAGCTATGCGATACCTACTTGACTGCCCAACAGCTGAGCATAGATTACAGTATTGCCGTGTACGGGCGTACCTTCAAATACATGCAGATAAGGAACACCCGTTGCATTCCGAAATACAGAAAGTTAAAGGCAGCAGACTCAAGAGAGGAAGGTCGTGGATGGGACGTGCTGAAGATGTAATACAAAGCGTGTCCGATTACAGGATGTGGCAGTTGGTGCGGAATGGATAGGTCTACCCACAGATTTCGAAACTTGTTTGAGAGTAGTAATATCACTTAGCAGGGAATGCAGAGAATGGTGTCCCACAGCTGTGGAGAAAGAAGTGCAGGCTTTAATCAGTGAGAATACCAAAGAGGGGGATGTGATTATATACACTGATGGATCTGTAATTAGGCATGTTCGCAGTGCTTGGGCCTTTACAGCTCAGTGCGCAGGTAAAACGATCAAGGAGGAAAGTGGTGCCTTTGCGGTCACTACGAGTAGTATGACCATGGAGACTATGGCGGTGACCAAGGCATTTGAGTGGCTACGCACACAGAAAGTAATGCAGGTCTGCATCTTGAGTGACTCTATGAGTATGATTAAGAAGGTACAAGTCGGTCTCGTTCGCGAACAGTGGATTGAGGCCTTGAGAAATGCGAGCTTGAAGGCGGTTACATTTATTTTCGTGCCGGGACATGTGGGCGTTCGAGGCAATGAAAGAGCGGATCAACTGGCATCGTGTGCGATTGTGGCAATGGATCGCGCTGACGTTTTGAACTCCTTAAGAGATATAACACGCGAGAGTGAGACGAATGTGGATGATGATTCCTTTTCAATGGCTAGGATTAAAGATCAGGGATTGAGATGCGGTGTTGCTAGAGGTGAACATTTTGGAGGGCGCAGAAGAATGATGGTCAACCAGCATAGGACCGGTACTGTCAGCAGAAGTGTGATGGCGGATACACTCAAGGAGAGATCGGAGCAACTATGGATGTGTCCAGTTTGCAGTGATGATGATCCGACGACTAACTATTTACCACATGGTGGTAAGTAGTTATATGGTAGTTATAGTAAACAATTAAAATACAAAATTGATGCCTTTGAGATGTGGGTATATAGAAGAATAGGGAGAACATCATGGAAAGAGAAGAACACAAATAAAGAGGTGCTAAAGACAATACGAAGAAAGAACTACTAAGAGAAATAAAGATCAGGCAAATAAAATACCTTGGACACATTAAAAGACATGAAACCTTATTGAAGACCTTACTTGAGGGTAAAGTCAAACGGAAGCAAGTAAGAGGTAGGCAGAGATACAAGTGGGAGAGTAACATTACACTATGGACAGGTTACAGTCTAGCAGAGTGCACCACCAAGACAATAGACAGGAGACGTTGGAGATACGTTGGAGCTAACCTTCGTTGCGGAGGTTGATTATGATGATGGTAACTAGTTACATGGTAAGTAAATACTGAAAAAATATATATATATATAAATGATTAACTTGCACTATGTTAACACCAGTCGCCGAAAAACAAAATTGCGGCACGCCCCATCCAACAAGAATATCGTGAGATTTACACGTACCACAGCCCACTTAGTTAATGCACATAGCTGGGGACATGCGCAATCGAAACCGGAACATCTCCACGTTCGCCCTGTCCATTTGAAAAAATTATGTGTACCCGCAAGACGTTGCAAACTGTAATTTCGTACCGACACATAAACCTTCAACCATGGATGCGATTTCTTTTGAATTCGTAATGGATGAAGATTCCGACGAGGAAGAAACTGTGCCGCTTACCGATGCAGATATAGCTCCATTAGATAATGTGTGGTTAGATAGAGATAATATTAGTGACACTGATTCTGTGGGCAGCGTGGAAGAAGACATTTTGGAGGACCAGGTTGTTGAAAACTCAAGTGTCCCTTCAGGGTATAGCCATGATTGGCTTAGAAATTTCGATGAAATTGTTGGACCTATAGGCCTAGCTGATAACCTTAGTGAGTTAGACGTGTTTCGTCTGTTTTTTACAGATGATATTCTTAACATGTTGGTAACTGAAACTAATCGGAACACTAAGCGGGTTAGTGAATCGAAGGGACAGGACGCTGGCTATGCATCTCGTGTGAAGTTGTGGAAGGAAGTCACAGCTGATGAGATGACAGCCGTTGTTGCTTTGGTCCTGTTGATGGGACTGACCAAACGTTCCTCCTATGAATTGTATTGGTCTAATGATGGTCTCATCGAGATGCCTGGGTTTAGGAATGTCATGAGTAGGAATAGGTTTTTAGCTATTCTTTCATTCCTGCACCTTGTAGACAGCTGTTGCACGAGGGCAACCCGGTCACAGCAAGGCGTTCAAGATACAAGATCTGAGCTGCACAGCAAGCAGGAGAACTGCACATCCAGTGGGTAAGTCATTTGTGTTTGTTGTTTTTATGTAATTTTAAAATATAAATTGTCTTCAATTCTTGCGCAAACCTCAGATAGGATATATTAAAAAAACCAATTACACACCCATTTGCAGTATTCAATTCTGCATTTAAATCTGTTGAAATTATTTAAAAAGCTCTAATAACAAAAATGGTATTGAGTTTTCCAAAACCCATGTCTTGTGGTTTTTTTGTGAAAAAAAGGTCTTTACCTCTTGCGCAAACCCCGGGTAGGTTACATAAAAGAGAAAAAAAATACATACATTTGCGGTATTCAATTCTGCATTTACATGCACACACACAATTTTTTTTTATCTCGAATAACAAAAAAGTTATTGCGTTTCCGTAACACCAACCAGAAAAGATGAAAATTCTCAAAAAAGAATCCGGTGGCAGAAGATGTTTTGTATTTTTTAATCCGGCTTGCTAAAGGTTAAATATCAGTTTTACATTAAACAATACATGAGTTTGAGCATACAGTGTTTATCATGATAGCGACAGAGAAAACAGAATGAAACCACAAAATCAGAGACTACATAAAAGTAATGTGAACGAAACTGACAGGTCTGGAAAGCAACAAGAAATATGAAGAGAGTGAGAATTTTTATCCAGAGTTGAAATAAATTAATAAATCCCTTAATTAACAACAATCCAATTATTATCAATTTTCCAGCTGACTATTTATTGTTATTATCAACATTATTAATACTTTTGTTTTACGTTTAGCTTTTTATGTTTAGCTAACTTTTTTTGTTTATCCTACTGGTCTTTTTTATCATGTAATCACATTTTCATCATTCTTGCATCTTTCTTTTTATTTTCCAGACCTCTTGGTTTCTACTACATTGCTTGAATGTAGTCTTGTTTGATTTTGTGGTTTCATTCTGTGTGTGTTTGTCCCCATCTTGATAAAGATCTTTTGGTTGAAACATTTATCTTGTGTGTTGTTAATATAAAACCGCTATTTAACTCTTAATATATATATATATTTTTTTAAATATTTACTTATGGTACAGTACAGTTTTTCAGTTCTACAGTACAGTTGGTACATCAGAGTTTTAGAATGAATACAAAAGAATAGCAATTAGTCCAATAAGATGCTAGAAATTTGTCACATTTATTCAAACTTATATACAGTAAAAACCAAATTTTTTTTATTACTACCATTGGCAATGAAGAAAAATCCAAAGTTCCTTCTTTTCTCTCAAAAAAATGAGTTGTTGGGTAGTGAAGCTGAAACATGAAAATAATAAATATATTTGAATTTTATATTACAAATAAGAAACAAATAATAAAGCACAGATAATATGACAATGAACTCACTCACTTTGAATCTTGTTGAAATTGGTTTACTAATTTCCACAAAATGTTCACTCAAATTGAGACAAAAACAAGGCATAGACCTCAATGAAATCAATAGTTTTTAAACCCTTATTTTACGCTAAAGCTATTTATATCGTGTAGATATAAATACTTTTGTTGTAGAATAAAACAATATTGATCTCATTGAGATTTATACTTGAATGGGATGCAGTTTCTGTAAAGTTAGTGTGCGGAGTATTTGCTTTAAAAATACATTATTCTCATTACATTCATATTGGCAATAAAATGGCAGCGTTATGTTAAAAAAAAACCTCTTGGCAATCAATAGGAAACTAGGAAGGAAACAGTTAAAATTATGTGCTAGAATTAAAGTGTAACCAAATATGGGTTCAACAAAGTACAGTAACAAAAACAATCTATATCATGAATGTCATAAGAAAATTAGAACATAAAATTTAATGTCATTCCTGCAGCCTAATTACTGTAGCCATCATCATCATCAAGGTTGGCATGTGAAATCATGGATCTCCACAAATCTAGTTACTAGTATATAGTATCAGGATCAGTATATACTTTATTTTTGGTCATGTCATGATGTTGAATTAAATATTTTCTCACTTTTGTCTCTCATGGCTTCAATCTTGTCAGTTGTTAACTGTTCTCCAAACCTCTTTTCATAATGTGACAAAACAACAATACATTTTATCTCTTTCTGATATCAGTAAGTAATCAGTGTTTCATATTTGACACCTTCAGCATTTTATTGGTTTTTTTAACTGTCCATGGTACTATCAGCATTCTTGTATAGAACCACATCTCTGCTGCCTAAATATTCCACCCTCCTGTATTTATTCAAGACTCACATCCTTATATACTGATATAACTCTGAGATTTTTATCCAGGGTTGAAAAAGTCATTTTTCTAGTAAAGGCTTCAATACCTTAACAACAACAATTCATAAGTCATGAAGAACTCTCTTCCTCACCTGTAACTGCTATATTAACCTTTACCACACCATCGGAGTGTATATAAATTTACTTTCAGTTGTATCCTGCTGAACGCCATGGTAGCAGAATTGTGGCTGTTGCTAAGCAATTTTGTAACTAAGACAAAAAGTTTAAATTTCTCTTTTTTCTTTCCAGGGAAGAGTGGGAACATTGCTGGTAATTATATAGCCTCGTTTTCAGTCTTTCCAGTATAGGTCAAAGACAAGAAGAATGGAACAAGCAGACAATTTTAAACTCTTTTAATATATATATATATATATATATATATATATATATATATATATATATATATATATATATATATATATATGTATATATATTTTGGTAATATTTACTTATGGTACAGTACAGTTTTTCAGTTCTACAGTACAGTTGGTACAGTAGAGTTTTAGAATGAATACAAAAGAATAGCAATTAGTCCAATAAGATGCTAGAAATTTGTCACATTTATTCAAACTCATATACAGTAAAACCAAATTTTTTTTATTACTACCATTGGCAATGAAGAAAAATTCAAGTTAAGCCTGTTACAATCAACGCAAATCGATGTGAAATTAATCCCATTTTTAATGAACTACTACCTATGGATTGTTTTTATAATCATGTGGAATTGGGAATTACATTTATTTCAAAGAAGATATTATGGAACACATTAGTTAAACTGTGAAATGACAACGCAATATTAGCTATGAACATCGTGCGTTGAATTTACATCATGTTGTATGTGAAGCCTTAGATCTACTCAAGATTGCATCAAAGGTTAGTGACATCTAAATTGTTTATTTTGGTTAGTTTGGTTATGAAATAACTTTATAAATTTTATTAGAAATAATTTAGGTATAGGAATTTATTTAAAGAATAAATTGGTGGGACAAGAACATGTGAGTCTGTCATGATAAAAATATTTTTCTATGCACTTTTTCATTGTTGTGCAATTTAAAAAAACAATCCAGCATGCAGGGTTATCCAGCATACTAGTTCCACAATTTGTATTGAGTGTTTTAAAAATGAACTAAACAAACCAAATGACATATGTGTATCAGATATAATTTGCACTGTATATGCTGCAAGCAGTTATGTTGTTGTTCAAATACAATAGCTGCAGAGTAGATCTACTCTTGTTAGCAATTCAATGCCATTCTTAAACAGTGCAAGTATTTTGAAGTCAAAATGAATAAGTAGTTTTAAATATTTCCTCACATTTGAATTGCATTACATTGACAAATGAATAATATAAATAGGAAACATCGAAGAATACTAAAAAAAATCAACAAAAGGCATTATACAGGATTTAAATTATTCATTTGTCCATGTTACAGCTAGAAACCTTGTCTGTTTGTGTCATTTATGTTTATAAATCTATTAGACCGTGTAATACTGAGGCCTAATGGCATGTACTAGTTGCTAAAAGGCTGTGATCCTCGAGGAATTTACATACAAGTGCAATGTGTATGTTGTCTGTGTTTTGTTCGACCTGTCCATATTCAAAGTAACTTTACAATATACACATTGGAAGTCCAACTAAAATTGCATCTTTTTTGGAGATGATGTGTGGTAGATTTCAGAAAGTTTATTGACTCAAATTGTGAGGCGAATAGGTGCCAACTGAACGGACCAGGTTCAAATCCCATTTACTGTTTCTGATTTTATCACATTGACATAATAGTTCAAACAAGTTAACTTTCATAAAGTTGATAAAGAGTGAGAGACTTATGAGCTACATCATCACCAATTTGTATAATAGTAATGTGGTCATCTGTTCTATATATATTAATCTTTGATCTGGTGCTGCACTGGGCTAATTTCCAGACAGCCTGGAAAGTCATAAAGGCATTTCACGCTTTTAATCTGTTTTGCATATCCACCACGCCACAGAAGAAATCAGTCCCAAAAAATCATGTATAAATCGGCATTCACCACAACAATCTGCATGTTTTTTAAGCACATACATCTGATATTCTGACAATCTTACCCACAAGGCCAGCAGTCCCAAGCAGTATATATCTACAGAATGACCAGGTTCAACCATCATATTCTGCTTCATTTCTAGTGCAATTATATCAACACCACTGCTTGTAGTATACCGAGACCTACATCTGTCAGCCTGAAATACAAGCATGTACAAACTTAGGGCCCATTATGAAAATAATAAAGAAAACGTTAGACATGATGATATTTATGCCATATATTCTTCTTATAGTCCATGCCGTGTGTCATTATCATATCTGCACTTTTTCTGTTCTGGGAAATAAGTGGTGGAACATATCCAAGACCTATACCTACTCAATACATTTTAAAGCACTCACCTGTCCAGTGGTAATCTTCCATGGATCTTCCCTCAAATTCACCCTATTTAACCCTTTGTCTTTGGGAAGGGGGAAGAAGAAATGTTGACTTCCGCATGTTAATATTTATCCGCATGTCAATGACATTTTTTTTAAAAACAAAGATAAATAATACATATTATAGTGTCATTGATGCAACAAGATTTATGGCCAAAAAACACTACTACTTATGTCAAATCTGTATTGGGTTAAGTGGCTTGTAGCACAATGAAGTTATTTCTACAGCAGAAGTTGGAACTTGTGCATCAGGAAAATTATGCACAAATTTATAATATATTTTGCATATTACCTTTTTTTGTTCGTCCTGAAATTCCCATCAGAACTTTCTTGGCAGTACTAGCTTTCTAGCAGGATGTAGTCCAGAGAATGCATTGTGTCACCATTTTATTTACATCAATGACCCATTACATCCAACTTTGTGGTAGCTTATATGTTCAATGTTTTAACCACTTTCAATGAAAATGGATGTCTGTAATAATATCGTTAGTAGGCCAGCCACAGTAGAGAACTGGTTGCCATACTACACCCTGGTCACCGACCTTAAAGTTAACCAAGATAAAACTTGTTTGACCTTTTATCTACTGTCTGTGTCTTATTGATATCTTCTTCTTCAGCGTTCATTCTTAACCTTTACGACTCTGCGGTCGCAATAATGCGCCTATGAGCACAGCTCCATTGTGCCTGCAGGCGCAATCCCGCTACATAGGATATCGCCCGATTACCGAGTACGGAACTTCACAAAGTAATGATCCCGTGACGTATAAAACACGCCAAATGAAGCTAGGAATATGCCGTATTTTAAAGGTCAAATTCCTTTACTCATTACGACTGCAAGAAGAGAGAAAACTGGCAGGTTTTGTCAATGAATTTCTGGAACGACGTTGGCCATTTTTTAGCCATATTTTACTATCAAATTGAGTACCGCGTGGCATGGCTAAGTGATCGTGAATACATGTTTTAGTTGGTTTTTTTTAAATGTTTAATATGTTGTTATTTGATAAGAATGTTTGTGTAGTCGTTAAAAAAAACAAAAATAATATGTTATCAGGGGTGCCACGTGTGTGCATAGACAATAATTACGCTGCGTGTCGGGATAGACCTAGTGTTTACCGGACGGACGATATATGCGATTTCTTCACGTTTTATTAGTTTTTTTTAGTTCATATTATATTAGTTTTGATATAAAACAATATATATACAATAAGTATAGGTATTTATGAGGATTTTATCAATGATTCCACGCATTGCTCAAGAATTAGGGTCGTCAAGAAGTTATATGTGCGATTTGAAAATGGCGTTTTGCGATTTTTCCCCCGAATTTTCAACTTCATAACTTGCTCACAACTGTCATATCATACATACAACAGCAAAAAAAACATGGCTATATTCACTATTCACTCCTTTATTTAGATATGCAAAAATTATTTTGATATCTTTTAAAACAAAAAAGTTATCACGTTTTCAAAACACCCACCATCAATAACGCAAATTTTCCAAAAAAGAATTCAGGCCCAAGGGGATGTTTCTTAATTTTTAATTCAGGATCCTAAAGGTTAAACTCCCGCTGGATCTCTTTTGTAGCAGGATCATTGTCCTACTAGATTTCTAGCAGGATGTAGTCCAGAGAATGGAAATGCGTTGTGTCACGTTTTATTTGCGCCTATGGCCCGACACATTCATCTTCGGTGGAGTCTTATTGATATAGCCAAAGAGGCCCACCACTATCTTATTTTATAATGGATTATCAACCACTTGTTCCACCACAAATATTCTTTGTTCAACAAATATAAGTTAAACCTGCAGTTAACAGCAATCTGTTGAGTCATGTTGGACACTGGACACTAGAAGTACACAACTTTCATTGGCGTCATATTGCATACATATATTTAAATTCAAATTCAGTGCATAGAAACTTTATAGACATCATGAATGTATGTATATCCTCTATGTGTGTATAGGCCGTAGGTCTGAACTGCTACTTCTTGTGTATTCATTCTCAAATTCTCAGTGTAGTCCAGAGAAGGAATGGGATGTGCCATGGTTTAAAGCTTGCCTTTGATATCTGCACCTTTTGGTCTGACACATCCGACTTTAACAAGGCTTTTGGGTCACTTTAATCTCTTTCACAGAATTCTCCTTGGGGCTGCACCACCCATTTCTCACATCATTCCTTCCTTCCATTGTTGGAAGTAATGTTGGAAGACCACATTGAGAATTTAGTGCATTTTGATCATAGTATAATGCCTTCACATGACTCAGATATTGTTCCTTTCAGCATTTTCTTCAGTTTAGGGAACAGTCAAATGTAGCCATTTCAAGAGAATAGGGAGTCTGACGAAGCCAGGATGTTTGACAAAGACTGAATCATTTGCAAAGAATGAGCATGTGCATTGCCATGATGAAGCTGTCAATTTTCCATTGTCAACAGATCCTGCGTTTTTGTTGAAAAGCATGACAAAATTCAAAACAATTCTTGCGAAATAGAACTAGAAACTTGAATTTCTGATGCAAGTCTGTTGATGAAATATATTGAGTTAATATTGAGCTAATACTTACATCAGTCAGAGAAAAATCTGGAGGTAAAAGTTTTGCATTTCCATCTTCATCTACCAAAATAAATTCTGGTTGAATTTGACCATGAATGAAGTTGAAGAGATTTAAAGCCTGCAGTGCTTTGGCAATGCTTCTGATTATTGACTGGCATTGCTGATGTAAAAACACATTTCAAATATAAAAGTCAGATTCAAGTATAAATTATACAACATATTAAAAGTATAAAATAATCTAGATTCCTTGAAACCAAACACAAATAAGTGAAAAATGTCTTTAAGAAAAAAATGTTATAAAATCTGTCAACTGAAAACTAGTTAACACCTCTAAAATATACAAAGTGTTCAAATGTCATTAACACAAAGTTATCCGTAAGAAAGATGCCAAGATTTGTTTTTTTATAAAAGAGATTGTTAGATATCTAAAATGATACGCAATTGCACAGGATGGTGGAGTAGCCAACCCCACATCCATTCTTTCTTAGTCATCTTGTACATAATGCATGATATGTCACAATGTTATTATTTGCTTTCATTTCAGGACCAGCTACACACAGGTGACAGGTGAATTGATTGAATGATAGAATATAACCGTTGTTATGGTGATAACTAAGAATTTCTGAGTTTTAAACTTTACAAAGAAAACAATCAGAACAATCATTGCCAAGTAGATGCTAAAGATTATGGATGCTGATGGTTCCTGTGGCTCACTGATTGAGCATACTCCTCATTCTGGACTGCATGTTTTCAGTACTACTGTGCCACACCTAATACTGCATTCCCTGGGTTGTAACCTGAATGCTTATGTCAGCACCCATATTCAGGAGATGCTGGCCAAGCAGCTTCAGCACATCATCCTCATCCATCTTCAAATCACATACTGTAGATATATTACAGCGGGGCACCCATTTGTCCCGACATAAAGTATTGTCAAAGGGAGCGGATATAAATGGATATCCCCCATATGGATGTGGAAAGCAACGGGAAACTACCACATTATTCTCCCAAGATGAAAGTCATGGCGACATACAGAAGTAGGCCTACAGTTAGTGCTAATATAGCAACATGGAATGTCAGATCGTTAGCGCAGTGAGGTAAATTAGACAACATCAAGCAAGAAATGGAAATAATGAACATAAATATCCTAGGAATGAGTGAAATGAGGTGGACTGGGACAGGAGAGATACAGTCAGATAAATTTAAAGTCATATACTCAGGAGGACAAAAACACGAGAGGGAGGTAGGAGTATTATAGACACAGAAATAGGAAAAACGGTGAAGGGTTTTATGGCAATATCAGATCGGGTAATATTAGTTAAACTAACAGGAAAACCATTGGATATCAACATTGTGCAGGTATATGCACCCACATCAAGCAGTTCAGAGGAGGACATCGAAATTTTCTATGAAGATCTATAAATCGCAATGAAACAGTGTAAAAATCATGAAAAATATACTGTGTAATAAGACCTTGTCATTAGAGGTGATAAAGAGAGTTCTGCAGTGCTATATAACCCCTATACTAACATATGGGTGCGAATCTTGGACAATAAACAAACTGGAAAGTGGGAGATTGGAGGCAACAGAGATGTGGTTCTACAGAAGAATGCTGAGAATATCATGGACTGCCAGAAAAACTAATGTAGAGGTGTTGAATGAGTTAAATGCGAAACGGACCTTAATCAACAATATAAGAAAAAGGAAATCTTTTTTTCGCCACTTCATGAGACAGGCAGGTTTAGAGAACATAATCACAACAGGCAAGATTGAAGGCACCAGAGACAGAGGGCGACAACGTGAGAAAATATTAGACATTTTGACAACCTGGCACGGCAAGGAAACAACGTCTTTGATACATAACACTGTGGACAGAGAGCTGTGGAGAGCCACACTGCCTATGCCACCCGGCATGGCACCTGATGATGATGAGATACATTACATCCAAGTTGCTTCCTTTTTGCCATGAACATTAGCATGTCCAGGGCATTAGATTCCTGTCCGCCGAAGACGGATGTGTCGGGCCATTGGCGCAAATAAAACGGAGACACAACGCATTTCCATTCTCTGGACAACATCCTGCTGGAAATCTAGTAGGACAATGGTCCTGCTACAAGAGAATTCAGCAGGAGTTTGAGAATGAACGCTGAAGAAGAAGAAGATTCCTGTGATACCAAGGAATTGTTGGCTATGTCTGCTGTTGAATATAGATAACCACACTTTCACATTTCGAGTATGAACGTCTGAAACAGAATGAAGAAATGCATACTCTGCTCAGATGCACTAGAGAAATAAGGGAATAAGACATCAAAATAAAAAGATGCTAATACCTAATTTTTAAAAGTACATATAAATTACATACCTGTTTAGTTAAAACAGCAGATTCGATGAGAGTAGACAGCAGATTGCCTTGTTTCTTGACTTGAACATAAGCATGACGGTTGTTCTGATGTGGAATAAATGACTGTTAATGTCAGTGTAAAATATGTCTTATAGATTCATCTTATGTAACAATAGATTACCACATATAAGCCAATTCATTTATAAAAAGAGGATGGCACTTGTCTATAACAAATATGTCCAGTCTTTAGTCCATATAAAAGTAGAATTGAAATTATATAAAAATATAGACAATAATAATAATTCAATAGAAGTTTGAGATGCTTTAAAAATTCCTGCTCATTTAAGTACGTGTTTATGCAATTATTAGCAGTGAAATATGCGTATCACACAGATTAAGTAGAAAACCAATGCAATGAGAGGAAATCTGTGGGTTAATTGACATAATAAATAGTTGACAGCATGACCAGTGACACAGTCATAATTTGTTTTTAGAATTATGTACTATATACTACTTCTCTAGTGAAAAGATTCATAAATTCTCAGCTTATACATGGTAATATACAAAACCTTCATGAGTAAATCAAATTCCCATACACACTTTTAGCCTAGTTTTCTACACTTTTTGTGGTTCATCCTTTGTTGTACAGAAGCCAGCAATTACATATGAAATATGTTATACAAATATCTACATGGGTATAATGAATTATATTAACTTTTTAAGCAACATATACTGCTTGAATTGCCAAAAAAATGTCCTGAGCGACATCACAAGTTTTACAAGATAACCCAACAATTTATTTAAAATTATGTTTTATTACAAAACACGTATTCCCTAACTCATCACTGACTATATTCAAGAGTTACATTTATCAGCTCTGTTACAAAACAATGACATATTCCCTAACTCAAAAAAGCAAAAAGAAAACTACACCTGTCTTGACATATTAAGGGACAAGACTGTTTAGAAAGACAAATTATGGAGGGCAGAGCACCTGGGAGGAGAAGTGGCAGGCAAGGAATATAGACTGATAGAATGAATGTCATTGGAAAATGCAAGCCACATGGCCCAAGACAGAGAGAGGTTCAGGTAGTTCATTAGGAAGACAACATTCTAGAGAGAATACATCACATGACAAAAAAATTCTACAGAACAGCTATACAGGATATTATGCTTCCATCATATGACAAAGATTTTACCAAGTAAACTATGATTTCTAACATTGAACATACAATCAGTGATCACATGTGTATGTATAAAAGGACTCCAATAATTTAATTAACTACAACTTTAAGACATTCTCAAAAGGTTTGACCCTAGTACTTCATTCAACAAAATATCTTTATCACTGGTCAAAACATGTGACAATCATAATAAATAAAATACAAGTTAAAATGCACACCTTGTCAAAGAAAACAGCAGAAACTGGCTCAAGGTTGCTTGAGGAAGCATTTGCATAAAGTGCCATCCGAGAGAGGAACTCATCCTTGTCCAAGTGATTTCCATGGCTAAGGAAGTATTCCTAGGTTAAAGAAAATATATTCAAGTGTTAATCTTTGAATCAATATATAATCAGTTTATATAAGCAGAGTGTGGTATTTTTTTATCACAAAATTGATCAAAGCTACAAGTTTGTACATGTTGAAATGAAATTATGTCAATACCAACAGTAACAATTCAATGCAAGCTTGCTTTTTATTAAAAATTTTGAAACTCTGCCGACATAAGTATGTGTTCTTTCTTCTACAGTAATTAGTGGTATATAGTATGTACTGCACAGAGAAATTACAAAAACATGTTTTGAAAAGTCTTCTGTGGATCTAATTTCTGGAGAACTTAATGCTTGATGTCTGTATGAATAGACATGGCAAAATGGTACAGTACAAGAAGACGTGTCTACATGGCCCTATATTCCAAGTTTGTAATATTATGTGCAGTTCCATTCCAACTTTGGTATAGTGCGCGCAGCTTTCGTGATGTCACTATAATCACGTTACTAGTAATCCTTGTCAAAATGGTTAATTTAATAGGAGATTAAAAAGTCACTAGTATTGCTGCCGGATGAATCAATCTGTGTGCTACGCACTGAGAGCCCCCCACCCTCGTGGTCATCCAAGGAGGCTCTCTGTGCGTAGCGCACAGAACAGATTGATGCATCGGCAGAAGATCGATGCATCTAGCGACTGTATTTTTTCGTTTTTATCAATATTTAATTTCATTAAATAATGTAAGATTAGTTCTATTCAAGTTTAAGATTTGTTTCATTAAAATGAAGGCATGACTTCGTGTATTGAACTGACAAAATAGATTTAAGTGAATATGTTATCTGATGCAAACGGTGGCAGCTATTTAAAAAAATTGTCGTCATTATTATCACGGAGGTGAAAGTAGCATAGCTGGACCATTCCATCAGAAATGATCATCCAATCTTTCAAGAAGTTCTTGACAAGAGATGGACAGAAGTGAGGACAATATAATCTTTGAGGAGCATTTCGATGATATTAGCAACTAAGTGGAGGATGACGATGATATGCATCCTGATTCTTCCATGACAGAATATCAATTCTGTGAACTATATGATAGACAGAGAGTAACATGTGGGAGAGTAACATCACAAGATGGACAGATTACAGTCTAGCAGAGTGCACCACCAAAACAAGAGACACAGGGATGTTGGAGATCTGTTGCAGCCAACCTTCGTTGCGGAGACGGCACTTGATGATGATGATGAACTATATGGAAATTCAGATAATAATACTAGTTTGAAAGATTTGGGCAATTTTTGTTTAGTATTGTCTTTTAACACAGAAGTCACCAAAACGTACCAAGTAATCAATAAGAATACATACAACCTTTGCATAAGCCAACGCCCCTAATTCAGTAGTGAAAAATATTTCAAAAATGCACTCATAAATAGTATTTGTAACAAATTTAGTTTCCTGAAGAATTGTGCAATACTTTAACACATGCGAGCAACTATTTTATAATATTCTTCAAAAGCAATAAATACAAATCAATTTTTGCACAATATTTTCAATTAGTGATTAAATATTTAGCTATTTTTTAAATATTTAGTTATTCAAGGGGGAAAGTTCCTGCCGCAGACGGATGTGTCGGCCATTGGCGCAAATAAAACAGCGACACAACGCATTTCCATTCTCTGGACTACATCCTTCTGGAAATCTAATCTAATCAAGAGATATCCAGTGGGAGTTTGAGAATAAACGATGAAGAAGAAGAAGGGGGAAAGTGTAAACTTGAAAACAGTTACTTGGAGGTGATACTTGGAGGTGTACCACACAAGAACTGAGGGAAATTAACCACAGTTGGGACATATTGCAAAAAAAAGCCAACGACAGAAAAAGAATGGAACTTTTTATCTATGCCCAAGTGTCAACAGCATTACTTGGCTAATTATACAGAACAAGAATAACATAATTGAAAAAACTGCTAAAGATACTTCAGGTGACACATTCTTTCTAGAATAGTCTTCTTTATGGATTTTTTGAACCTCACAATTCTGGGTGATTTAACCTGCCTCAGCGAGGAGCATGTTTAAGCAATTTGAGATTGTGCTTACCCCTGCTACTAGCTACCATACTTTTCACTATAAATTTTTCCCATGCTGTTATGTTTCTTAATATTGCCAAAAATATATTTTTTTAAATTATAATGTTTAAGAGCCTTCAATGTTCAATGTTAACTAAAATATACAGATGGAAATTGTATATGAAGTATATGTTATTTTAATATATGTCTGCTGTAGCATCTGTTTGTGATGAATATGTTCCTTCATCGCAAGCGAAGATGAGCATGGCATGAAAAATAATAAATTGTCATTAACAAGTACCAAAAAAAACAAAAACATTTGTGATTGTCTAATTTGGTTTGGGTTTGTGAGTTCATAGATGCCTAATGAGTCCGATTCATGTCAGGAAAGTTCTATGGCAGTGCATGCAGGAGTGAAAAGGGTCCAGAGTAGGAGAGTTTTTGAATTTACCCTTCCACTTCTGCTGCTTGTAAATTGCCAGCAGTTATCTCTCTTTTTCAAATTTAGTGATGCCAGCAGTGATCTGGGTGTGCCAAGCTGAGCGATCAGGGACTGTAGTCTTCCAGGAGCTTGGATCGATGCTGAGTGCTGGAGAGAGTTCTTTAGGTGATCATTTTGGCGCATTTTCTGCCCTCCGCTTGAACCTTTACCATCACACAGCTACCCATAGAATAATCTCTTTAGAAGGCACTTGTCACGCATACGGAAAATGTGGCCAGTCCAGCAGAGCTGGGACCTAGTCAGCATTGCATGGATGCTTTGCATATAGGACTTTTGAAGGATTTCCATGTCTGGTACTTGATCCTGCCAACGTATTCCCATTATGTTTCTTAGGCACCGAAGGTGGAAAGAGTTAAGCTGTCGAGCATGTCTCACATAGACAGTCCTGGATGACGCAGCATAAAGCGGTGTTGGTAGAACCACTGCGCAGTAGACATCCAAATTAGTTGTCAAATTGAGACCATGCCTGATCCAGACATTGCCACGAAGGCTCCCGAATGCTGTACTGGCGCAAGCAATATGCAGGGCATCCTCATCATTGTCGCAGTTTGCGAAAGGGTGCTGTCATCCTATGATATTCTGTCATGGAAAAATCAGGATACATATCATCGTCATCCTCTACTTTGTGATACTGAATGTGGTGCATGTCTGGAAGTAGTTATAAACAAACATGTTGGAGAGAACATGACAATAACTGCTGCAGTTGAAGAGTTAAAAAATTTGAGACAGTTGGAATATCCTCAATAAACAATCTAGCAATACAACATAGTATGCACTAAGGGTTTAAAAAGTGTAGAGGATTGACTTCATTATACTCAGGTTACCCCATATGTATTCCATATGTATTTATAACTAAACGAATATTTTCTAAAAAAATTCACTTTGTTAACAAGACATCGCGAGCAGGATTTACACCTGCAACCTCTTAATCGTAAAGCGAGCGGCTTAACCACTATACTAAGGACATCGCCCAATATATTATGCCCCAAGACAAAATAAATACAATTAAATAAAAGAATTCATGATTAAAGCAAGTCATATAATACTATAGTAGGATTGGTGTGAAACACATACCTTAATGATAACAGGCTCTCCATCAAACTGCGAAACAAACATTCCACTAGTGCTGCTGCCTACACTAGTCAATGTATAGATGTCTGGAGCATATGACTGCTTGACCAGTCCCTTGTAAGTCTGGTTGAGAAATGTTCATTTAATTTGAATTAAAGCATACTTTTCATCTAAATAACATTACAATTTTTTCAAAGCATAAGTGGGCTACAAAACAGCTATCTTTCAATACCTTAACCTTCATAAAGCCGGATTAAAAAATATGAAACGTCTCCCTGCCACCGGATTCTTTTTTGAAAATTTGTGTTATTGATGGTGACTGTTTTGAAAATGTGATAATTTTTTGGTTGTTAGAGATATTTAAATAATATCTGCACATATAAATAAAGAATTGAATTCTGCATATATTTGTGTAATTTATGTACGTGTGTGTGTAATACAAGACGTATATTTTATAACAAATAAAGAGGGAAAAAATAAGTAAAAAAATAACTTATCTTACTTATCGAATTGCTTGGCAACACTGTACACTAAATCACACGCAAATCTGTTGTATTTATGTTCTTTCATTGCAAAATTATCAAAATATTTCCAGGGGAACTATATAAAACATGTAGATTTGCAGTAAAATCATTCTTTGAGCTTATGCCTAGAGTCATTTTTGGTGCCACTTCAACATATTCGATATCAAACATCTACATGTCCCCAAACCAACATGGCTTTCTGTATATTCACTGCTGTGAAACTAAATAACCCAATAATTCATGATTCAAGTCACAATTCAATGTTATTTTATTCAAAATATGATGAAAGAAAGGTCTATAAAACCGATCCACCATCATGGCATTGTACTGGTGTGTAGATGTGGTCAGATTAATTGCTATAAAACGTGTACCTTCCACCAGGACATTTTCACAACGATCATGTCGGACGTGGGGATGTACTGGCTTCGATTGCGCATGCACCGAACTATGTGCAGGCTGTGCCTATTTAGCACGCTATATCATTGGGCCGAATGCATCCGACAACAGTAGACAGCAACCATTGAAATTTTTGTCGATCACACAACCAAAGTGCTGTGAAGGTTAATATGCAAAACAATATTTTCTTCAGCATTCAAAACAATAGTCTTGCAACATATATAGAGAACAGCTATATTTAATTAAGGTATCAAATATTTGATTATTCAGGTTTTAATTTTCATATTTTTAGCAATGTTTTTTTTTTTAAATACTTCCAATTTTTTTCCTAATTAACCAAGAAGATCAATCTCTTGCTTCACAAGCAACAGAACTGTTCTATCCACACAAGAAGATATATTAATATGTTTAGTATTCTTCTTCTTCAACATTCATTCTCAAACTCCCGCTGATTTCTCTTGTAGCAGGACAATGGTCTTACAAGATTTCCAGTTGAATATAGTCCAGAGAATGGAAATGCGTTGTGTTGCCGTTTTATTTGCGCCAATGGCCCAACACATCCATCTTCGGCGGGAATGTGTTTAGTATTCATATAGAGAGAGAGTATTCATAATATTGAAATACCATAATATCATCACTAAATTTTCTGTAGATAGAACATATACTGAATACATCTGTCTATGCCAGCAAAGTGTGGGACAATGTACACATCACAGAAATGGAAAAATTTGGATTTGGAGTGAAAAACACACAAAAATGGAGGAACTAAAATTGTAGAGGAGTGACTTCATTTACTCATATTTTTCCATATGTATTCTTTTCCTCTCAGCAAAGTGGCATGTTGCCTGTGATAAGAGCCAATCATAGCACACAACCTTGTAGCATCAAGTGATAATTTTTAAGGATCTCCAAAAAATACATGTAAACAAGACATCACAACCCAGTATCAAACCCGCAACCTCTTCAGCACAGAGCAAATTGCTGAACCACTATGATGTGGAGATCTCAGACCAATAACTAGGTATTGAACGTACTTGAACTCCAATGTACTATTTTAGTTATAAAAAATATAACATGTTCTGTTAATTATTGAGGATGATAAAGAACCCCAAGAGATTACTAATTTGTCGCTGTGAATCTCTAAGCCAAGCAGTAAAATTTTACTTTCAGCTTCAATATGGTTTTTTATCTGTTTTTTTTTTTTAATTTGTATTTTTAATTGGGTAGTTTTCTAGAGTTTTTCACAAAAGTCCTAGATGGCTGTTCTACTCATTGTGACTATAGAGTACAATGTCACAAGCTGGGCAGTCTTCTACTCTAGAGGGAACTTTGCCATGAATTGAGGCATGCTACAAGTAGTAGGGCCCAGGTATGGGTCTTCAGCAGACTTCATCACAGTGGCCAACCTGTTAGTGAGTTTTTACATGTATGGCAGTGTTAATATTCTTTACTCTATTGGTCCCTGGTAACAGCCTATTGACATCATTTACAGAATTCATGAAAGTTTACTATTAAAAAATACAGGTATTTCAGTATAATATCATGCCATAGAGAAGTGGGTTGTATTCTACCTCATAGCACTAAACCTATTTTTCTGTGAGGGGAATAGCTTTCCTGCTGTGCTTGTCTCTCTCTATATCATTTAGTAGTATATATTGTGCAGCATGCTCTGGGAGTCTGAGCACTGTGTTGGTAGATATATTATCAGCCAAATGAGAGCTGCTATGTACAAATTACTTCCATATCTACAAATTATACACCTTGCAAGATGTTGAACATATTATGATATATGATTACCCCAGATTTAATGTATGTTTTTCTTGTGTAGCCAAATATTTAGATGTGTGTTTTTTTTTTAAAAATAACTCACCAAATATGTACTCAATCCTGTATCAGACTCTGAGTTCAACAGTTCCGGAAAATGAGCACTGGCTAACTGACTTAGTTCAGACTGGAAAAAAAAAAGATAAAATAACAAAACACCCATGTGATAGTTGTAATATTTCAAGGGACTTATAATTTACATACAAGGAAACAGTTTTTCTCACAACAAACATTCAATACTATGAAGTATTTGAAAGATTAATCAAGAGTGGACAAAATAAGCATGTGATATAAAGAATATATACTCTCAGAAAATCAATGCACATTACTAACTCAATAGAAGGCAAAATGTTACTTTAAACTATAGCACAATATGGATGCAAAAGTTAGAAAGCAACATCAAACTTAGAACAAAGACTAAACACCTTTGAAATGTCTTAGAAGGCTACTGAACATACATTGGGTCAGACTTCAAATCAAACACACTTATCAAACAAGAATCATAACAAGAATATGTATTCACCTATATTAGAGAGTGTCGCTGAAATTAGATCGGACATCCGCTAAGAATGGATTTTGAAAAACTCCCCTGTCAAGCTTTGATGTGGTCACCAAAGGGCAAGAGAAAACGAGGAAGACTAAAAGAAACTTTAAGTAGAACTATTAGAAGATAATGTTTCACCATTGGTATAAGAAACATTGAAGATCTAAAGCAAACTGCAATGAAATGAGAGACATGGAAAAATATGAAATCTGCCCTCTGTGATATCTTTGGCCCTAGAGGAATAACTAACTAACAATGTTGAAGCAAAAATATGGAAACCATGACTATGGTGACAACTCTAAATTAATAAATCGCTAGGGAATGTTGGCAGTGCAATGCCTTTGGGAGGGGGGTATCTCCTAATAAGAAGGGTTTGTGTAATGAAACAGCATGATATTTTTAATGGGTCATTCATTGTGTATCTATCTTTGTTCAAGGAGGCACTTTGTTGTTAGGAAACCATTGCCAATGTGGAAAGATGACTTCATTGCCCACTGTTCCCTTGAGTACTGAACTCAATTTTCTCTGTGTGGCCACACTAAGTAAACAGTGAAAGTCAAATTTAACTGGGTTGTTTCATCTCTGTAGACAAGGTGCTTTTCATCTGTAGTGTTGTCAAGTATAAATAATCAAAATGTTAGAGGATGTCGACAAAGTGGGGAGTGCACAACAATAAAACAAATAAGTGATAATTAGTATTACAGTAACATTATTACTTTATAGAGTTGTCAAGCATTTCTGGAGTCTGGATTTGAACCTGTGCAACTCATCCAGTTTTCATGGCCTTCTAATCCATCGACAAGAATGGTATGTGTTTTGACTAAGTCATAATGGTTTATTACTGCACCCTTGAAATTTACAAGTCAAAACATGTCTCTGAGTTGCAGTCTCCAAGGTGGAGGTGGTAAGCAGGGATTTGGACTTGGGGTTCATTATGCCTGTCTCAGACAGTGTACATTGATGTCTACGAATCAATCACGCATAAGAAGTTTTCACTACCCACTGTGACCCTGGGTACTGAACCCAATTTTCTCTGTACGTGTTGGGTACAGGTAACAGTAAAAATGGACCGGTTTTTTCACCCTCATATATGAAAGTAGCACATCCATAGGTCTAAGTCTCTGCACTTGGTCAGACAAATTGTGCCCACTGATATTTACTTGACCAGTCTCCCTGTACAATGAGGAGCTTTTCTTTAAAACTTCTTTCATACCTAGAAGAACAGAACTGGCTCTCTGTTTGTGTGACCTATAGTGAAAGCAGAGTTCCCACTTTGAGGGGGCCTGTAACAGTGAGGCATTTATGTGTTCTCAACCATGATGTACCACGTCAGCCAAATTTGTACTGCTGGACAGTTGACATACCATTGCCACTGGTTGCTTTTCCCTTACACAACACTGCCCTTTAATGTGTGCTGTCTGCTTCACAGGCGTTTAGCGTGTACTCTAGATATTACCTTACGTTAGCGCCAATTTTACATATTGGAGACAATTCCATCTGCCGTCTATGTGTTACAGGGCTCGAAAGGAGAAAAAAGAACAGCAACACTATTTATCTTCCGTGCATGTCACAAGAGATGCCTAAGGAGGATATTGGATGAAGTTGTATGTCCCATTCCATCTAGGATCAAAGTACCCAGAAACCATACTGAAGTCTGATGTGTCAAGTCGAAAGTGAAGACATTATAGCGCAGCTGTATTAGAAACAAGAAACACTGGTTTACACCAAAGCACAGCATATTCCATTCCTAGACTACATCCTGCTAATTTACAGGAGCTTGAGAACGAACACAGAGGAAGAATTCCATCTGCAGCTTCAACAGCTTCTTAATGAACCGTAAAAGCTTCAGCCAGTTGTATCAAAATAGCAGTGGCACATCTATTTTGAGGGTGTCCCACATGGAGGTATTTTTATGATTATCTGCTAACCCTGGGGTACTCGGTGTCACCACTAGAGCAATGCACAACCCTTTGTACACCCCATACACACTATTTCTTGAGGTACTGATCGATCTTAGTTTGTAAAAGGTCCTGGTGGAGGACCACACTACATGAAGAGTGGTTTTACTCAGAGACATCAAATCATTAGCAAGTGACCTCATGGACAAAGATGGAAGTCAAACTTTTCCCCTGAAACCAAACCTGCTGTAGTCACTGACAATCAAGTATTAGCAAAATCAGATATGAGAGCTGCTGCCATTTGAGGGTAACTCCACCAACAACTCAAGCATGACATTGGTCTTCTGCTGACCATCTATTAAAATGGCAAACTTGTGCATACACATTGATCTATTGGTTCTGTACAAATAAATGCCAATACATAGTTAATATTTTAATTCCAATTTGTAGATAGTAATTGAGCATGACAATTTGTCACTACAATAACAAACATGGCTATTAAACAAGAAGACCATTAACACTGTCTCTCCAGAAATACAGAAACAAGCAGGAAGCAGTTGTTTCTACAAAATAGAGAAATACTACTTCTTGATAAATTCTTAGTCTAAATCATTACCAGCAATGTACTATACCTCTATACCTTTCAGGTAGAAGGGGATCAGGCTCCTTGTGCGCAGAAGGAATGATTGGTGTTTTTTATCTACATGTTGCAGATGCCCAATGAAATCAATGGCACTCTGAACATTGAACGGCTTTGGGGTAGCATGAAATTGAGAAACAAGAAACACTGTGGTACATCTCTACACCATCTTGAAAGCTATCTTGCAGAATTTATGTGGAGATCAAGGCTAACAGCAACAGAAATGCATTTGATGCTATTGTCATTGTTTTTAAAGATTACTTGTCCCAATAAAATTGATATATTAATAATTTTTCAATTATTCTGATTGTGTCCCTTGTATTATTTGGTGTTATGTCCCTTTGTACCCTAGTTACAGGAAAGCTTTGTTACGTACCATTAAAAATGTATTGGCGTCTACTTGTACAGTATCGATCTATTTTCTACTTACCAACTATGATAATGTATTACTGTCACTGATAACCTATAATTATTTTATTAGTTATATCATCCACTTACCATCAGTTTGTCTTCTTCTACAAGTGCTTTATGAATTTTTGTTCGAATATCCTCAAGATCTTTTGCTATTTCCTCCAGCTCTGCAGTGTCTTGGTTCTGGTGAGGAACATGCATATGTGATAATTATCAAAAACAAAATCATCAATTGCATGGTCATCTAAAGGTACAAGAATCACAAGTGACAACAGAATGTTCAACTGTCCGTTGAGTTTGTCTGAACTGAATATGAACTCTGTAACTTCTCATGAATGCTATTGTTTTGCTATGGGTATTTTAAATATTTTAAAATATTTTAAGTGTTTTTAATATTTTTTCCCCACTGTTATACAGAAATCAAGTTTATGTGAAACTGTTTCTACCACTCTGAGCACTGTTCTATTATGCTCTTGGAAGTGGAGATATAGTTTTCACTGCTGCTGTTCTCTATGGAGTATTATATTTTCATCCATCCATAGGACTAAATCTACTGCTTCAGAAGGTCTTTGTATAGTTATCCTATACTTACTTTGTCAGAAACAGTTTGTGAGGTCATCTTTGTTTTTGCATTTTACAAATTTCGGCATATTCCATGCAGTTTCTGGCTTTCCTAAACTGTCATGACATGAGACTCTGTGTTTAAACCCTATTAAGACTGCAATTATTTTTATTCCAGGGAAATGATTTTATATATATTTCATTTGCAAAAATGTTTCTCTATCTCTGGTAAGTTTCCATCGTTTCTTTGGAATGTTCAGTCTACCCAGACCACTTCTATTGCGATAAGATATAACAGTACTGAGAAGAGATGTTTCTTCTAAGTGACATCTCCTTTACAGAAAGTTGTCCTCATTGCCATTTAATTAGCCTCTCGGTACTGTGCAAGCTGCACAGTTTCTACCAGCATTATCCTCTAACGTTCATACAAGTGTCTCAAAGATATGGTTGAGAGGTTTATAGATGCATGTTTAGTCCCAGAAGGGAGATATTCCAGTGCGCCAGTATCCCAGGATTACCATGTTCTGCCAGGAGCACAGCACACACTTCTGGGCCAACTATCTCATCATTCTTTTGTCAGATTTGATGACCCATCCACAGTGATGGCACATCTAGTATTCCCCGTCACCTTGGAGACTGCCACAATAGGACAGATGTGCACTGTCCACTAGCCTGCATCTCATCATCCATGCGGATTGTTTGATATAAGACAAAAGTAAAAATTTGAGACATTTTGAATTTTTCCACAGGTGAGGTCAGTTTACTCCCCAACTTTTCAGTGCCTCCTACAGCATGGATGGAAAGAATACTGATCCTTTCATTGCACCCTGATATAAAAATCCAGGCGCCAGTTGTCACATGAGCGAACAATATTTAATAAAAACAATAACTGTAGTATACCAAGTGCTACTTGGATGAACAGATAGGCAATGAGAAATACTGGGAGTGAAACTGGCAAAATACGGCCATCTCAAATACAGCATCAACCTCAAAGTCACACTTTTTTCACAAGATGCTGTGACTTTGTTTTAATCGTAGAGCACCATCTAAGCTCTGTTTCATGCATTTTTCTCCCATATATCATGGTTAGAAGTACTGTGTACAGTACTTCTTTCAAACGATATAAAGGGATTGGAACAACTAATCAAGAACACAAAGAAATATAGCGAAGCACAAAATTTGTATTTAAACACGCAGAAAACAAAAATCATGTCAACAGATATAACAACACAACAACCAAAAATCAGAATAGACAATACCGAGATAGAATGTGTGGATAAATTTGAATACTTAAGAGCAAACATCAACGGTGCAGGAGACTGCATGGCAGAAATAAGGAAGAGATTGGCAATGGCATATTGCAAAATAACACGGCTGAAAAACATATGGAAAAACAACAAAATAGAAACGAAAGTGCTAATGTTACGAACTTTTATTTTTCCGGTTGCAACATACGGCTGTGAAACATGGACTCTAAGTAAAACAGCGGCAAAGAAGATCAACGCCTTCGAGCTGAAATGCTACAGAAAGATACTTAGAATATCATGGAAGGATAAAATCAGAAACTCAGATATTATAAACACACTGAATATTCCAGAGTGTTGGTTACTAAACACAATAACAAAAAGAAAACTACGCCTGTTTGGTCATATAAAGAGACATAACTGTTTAGAAAGACAAATAATGGAGGGAAGAGTACCTGGGTGGAGAGGAGAAGGGGCAGACCAAGAAGACGATGGACTGACGACATTAAAGATAATATGAATACATCGCTAGAAAATGCAAGCCACATCGCCCAAGACAGAGAGGGGTTCAGAGAGTTCATTGGGAAGACAACGTTCTGGAAGGAATACGTCACATGACATATCATGGTTTATGTTAGGAGCCTTCAGAGAGTCCTTGCAGTGCTTCTTTTAGCCACCTTGAGAATGTATGCCCTTCTGCATCTCAAAATAGAGGAGCATCTTTGGTATACAATTATCTGGCACATGTGCCACGTGAAGTAAAACTGTTGACCGCCAACATTTTGAATACCCATTGCTAGATGATAATAGAAGATTGCTTCTCCTTCCAAGACCAGATAAATGGAACACCTTATACAGAACAAAACAGCTCACAAAAGCATGCATATACATGATGAAAAAAATGAATTGAGTTAAAGGCAATGAGCCCACAGGCTGCTGGATCAGAAACCAACCTATACAACTAATAATAGGGAGAGCAAAGGACAGTTAGTGTGATTTACAAAATTATATGTAACAGCTACCAACCTCCTCTGCATCCACTTTATCTGCTAGTTTGTGTCGTAATTTGGACTTCAAAGTTTTTAATTTGGATTTCACTGTCTGCAGTTTATCTGTGGTTGGTTTATCATTCAACCATGGACTGATTTGTTCCTTCAAAGCAGAAAATTCGTGATAGACATTTGATAGATGGTCCACACATACTGCTTCCTCTGATAGTTCCCGAAGAAGTGCCTGAGCTAATGAACCTATGACAATGGCATCTGGACTGTTTTCCTATCATTGACAAACAAAACAAAACATTAAATATTGCACAAAGTAACTAGTTTACAAATTAAAATAATGGAAAAACTAAATCTGTGACAGTGTACAATGCTTTTGCTCTAAATAAATGTAGAATATAAAAACCATATGAAAAAAAAAGAAAACACAATATAATATAGTTTTACTGACCAAAAAAGCAAACTGAATCAGGGTTTCAACTAAAAGACCATGTCACAATGCATTTCGTTCTATGGACTACATACTGCTTACCAACTGGAGTATGAGAATACAGGTAAGAAGTCTAGTTCTGTTGCTAACTTAATATGCAATAGTAATATGTAATCATGTTATTAAGCTTTGTAAATCACTGCTGACTAATAAATGATTTATCAATTTATGTGCTTAGTCTGGAACAGTTTGGGTCTAGAAGAGCACCCTCTTCTAGAAATAATTTTTAGATGACAAATTAGTGAAAAGCAATAAAATACAAACACTAAATTAATATTGCTTCCATAGATCAAGAGAAATCATTCAAGTGAATAAATAGAGAAATACTCAGGAGTATTCATGAAAATTATGGAACAAAAGGACCATTATTAAAATAGTTACATACAAAGACAGTAAAAGTGCAGTTAGATCAAGTGCAAGACTTACAAAGTGATTTTCAGTAACATCAGGAGTTAGACAGGGGTGTGTTTCATCACCGTTATTATTTAATTGATATTACCAAAACAGCAAAAAAAACCACCAGATGCTTACTAGCAAGATGACAACTGAACTAATGATCATACCTACTCCACAGTTCAAGTGAAGAGCTGCAAGATCACATAAACCTACTCAACAAAAGCTGCCTCTATCACAACATGAAGATCAACAAAGAAGAAGCAGAAGTTTCTAACATTTAATGGCTTATCACTTACTGTGTCTGACACTGCCACTTCTTGCTGCAAAGATTTTGTGTAATTTTTCAATGTGGAATCCAGATCATCTGATGTACCTGCTTCTACATAGTCGCAAGTGATTGATATTTGCTATGAGAATAAATGACAAAACAAATAAGTCTGATCTTTCAGATAAAACAATAATTTAAAAATATAGGTTAACCTAAAAAAAAAACCACCAACAAATGTAATATAATTTTTTTAAACCAGAAGGGCTACAGTAAAGCACAACAGCTGCAGGTTTCAAACTGTGCTGCAATATCTTGTTTACAAGTGTTATTTTTGTCAGAGAACCCTGTATATATATTGCTTGGGTTACAGAGTTACATTCACCTGTTTTCGGCATGTTTTTAATTCAGGTGAGCTTTCCCAGCGCGTGACAGCCTTCCTATCTGTCGCCAGGCAAACAAAAGAGTATCTGACTATGCTGTGCCATTTTTTATCACCCATTGTGACATTGGACTTTGCAGTTCAAAACATGTCCCTGGGTGGCAGTTACCGAGGAGATAGTGAGCAATGATTTAGACACGGTGGACTATGTCTATCTTGCATGAGGTACTCTGCTGTTAGTGAACTTGTCTCGTGTAATTAGACAGCATTGCATCATGTGTTCTCGGGTACTGGCCCGTATCTTGACTGTGAGCCTCTTCCAATACAAATAATTGTTAAAACAGTAAAGTTGAATTTGGTACACCCTGTTAGCTGAGGTTTCGTTCACCGATATCGTGAACACCTCATCCAAGTCTTGAGCTTCTATCTACATTTTTTTCCCTTTACAATTTCATATAACTTGCTGCTGAAAGGTTGTTCTTGGGCATTAATATTGCTTTGGGTTACAATATTCTCACATATTCTTGCACAAGGCACTGCCCTCTAATACTCTGCTGTCTTTGCATGTACTAAACAAATGAATCATACTTCTCCTTACACTTTCTCACTATTCTTGCCTTAAGCTTTCGGACATGAGAACTCGGGGAACTCCAGGCCAACCTGTCTGCAGCGACAGCGATTTGACTGTAAGGCTTAAGGTTCTATTCTGAAATATTGTTTGTGTAGTGTAAAGTTATCATTCTACATGTCTGCATTGTCCAGAGACAATTCATAAAGCGTTGGCCAAATAGTTTCGCACAAGCTTCAAAACAATATGTTTCCAAGGTGCACCACATGGTGGTGCTTTTAGCACCTTGGTTATCTGCTAATCCTGGGATTGCACGCAAGCAATGCATATCCCCTTGCAGCTAGTGTTATATATATAAATATACAAATTTATTAGGGGTTCTGCAAGCCATAACATGGTTTCAAGGGTTATTCTAAGGCAAAAAAAAATAATCTAGAAATGTTGATCTATGTTCTATGTAGTCATTAAGGCTCAAATGCTGCTACTACAGAATGACTCCAATTTTAAGCACTCTACTTCTTCAGTGTTCATTCTCAAAATCCTGCTGGGTCTCTCTTGCAGCAGGACCATGATCCTACTAGGTTTCCAGCAGGATGTAGTCCAGAGAATTGAAATGTGTTGTGTTGTTTTATTTGTGCCAATTTACACATGCACCTTTGGCGGAAAGCACTCAATTATCAGTTATTTTAACAGGATAGTTTCATGTACAATAGATTATAAGCACAACACTTTGTGGAATACACAGCTTTGTCTCACACTATACCTCATGCGGAAGATCTGCAGATCTCATTAGACCAATCACCATGCAACAGCAAAACCCTACTAGATGACCCAATTATATATTGAGGTCCTTTTGTGGAAGGCCCACAGCATACCTCTATACAATTAACATTATTCATCTTGAAATCACAGCTTGAGTATCAGAATCCAAAACAAACACTGATCACCTAAATACAAAGGTCTTCGACTAATTTCAGGAGCAATGAAGACCATCCCAATCAATGCAATGGAAAACATGCAAACATTCGACCACTGGGTGACAGAAGAGAAGAAAGAGTGTTTTTCATGAGGAAAATATTATGTCCATGCCAAACCATCTGTTGCAAGCTCAAATTTCTATACCAATCACAAGCTGTTACTTCTCCAACCATCTCAAGATATCCTCAAAAACCTACCAACAAAAATTTAAGAGACTTTGAGGAGCAACAAACACAACAGCCTCCAAAATGTCTCCATAATAGTAGACATTACTGGAATAATAATTTTTTTAAATAGGATAGACTCGACCTCAACTAAAATATTGACACTAGAGACGATTGAAGGAAAATACAATCTCAGAGAATGGACACATGTCTACACAGATGAATTTCCAGAAGGGGCAGTAATGAATCACAGAGACGACAGTAATTAATCTTATAGGCTCTGTAGGCGACTGTATCCCCCGACATTACGTAACTAAGGCATGTAGACGTCTCCATTCACCCCCTTTGCTATGCCCTGATTCATCTGTGTGGAATCACACAAAGTTACGTTCATATGACAATTCCTGCAACACACAGCTAGAAATATGTCACAGACTAACGGTCAAATTCCTTTACACAATACAATTGTAAGAAAGAGAAAGCTGGCTGATTTTGTCAACTAATTTCTGAACAACGACTGTGGATTTCCGTCACAATATTTTACTATCAATGTAGTACGGGTAGCATGGCTCATGATCGTCGTGGTATGTAATATCTACATGTTTCAGTTGTCATTATATTATAAGAATCATTTAGAATGTTCATTTATTCATTGAAAAACACACAAAAACATTAAATATTGGGAGTTCCAGTGTTGACATTTAAAATAAAAACGGTGTATGATCGGCTAGGCCTAGTCTTGAATGAACAAATGTTGTATGCAATTTCTTCACATTTTATTAGTTTATGCAGTCCATATTATATTAGTTTGGATATGAAACAACATATATACATTAGGAATAGGTGTTTAGGAGGATTTTATCAATGTTGCAACACATTGCTCAAGTATTAGGGTCATCAAGAAATTATATTTGCAATTTTTTAAATAGCATTTTGAGATTTTCAACTTCTAACATAGATACGCTTGGAACATAGATACTTCTTATTTTTCTTCTTCAGTGTTCATTCTCAAACTCCAGCTGGATCTCTCTTGTAGCAGGACACTGGTTCCTACTATATTTCCAGCAGGGAGTAATCCAGAGAATGGATATGCGTTGTCACCGTTTTATTTGCGCCAATGACCGACACATCCGGCGGATAACATAGATACAAACCTACCTTTTGGACAATATGAGTTATTTTCTGACTCCACTGATTTCCAAACACAAAGGACTCAAAGTGTATGACACATGCTGCTGGATCAGTTACCAACTGTCCACAACATTATAACAAACAGCATTAAATTG
The DNA here is from genome assembly GCA_034231615.1 of Meghimatium bilineatum. Taxonomy (NCBI): domain Eukaryota; kingdom Metazoa; phylum Mollusca; class Gastropoda; order Stylommatophora; family Philomycidae; genus Meghimatium; species Meghimatium bilineatum. Next base: position 34,606,890 of record CM067320.1, read on the forward strand.
CAGAATGACTCACAGATTTCAACTGTACAAATGCTGCATTCATCATTGACTCCATCATGTCACTGATCCTTCTGGCCTCTATAAGTTCTCCCTTTTTCTTCATCTGTAAATCACAGTAAGAAATGTTAATTGTAGTTTACAGTGTAAACTGCAATTTATATATTTTGTTTGAATATTGGACATAGTAAACAACATGTTATTCATCCGTCAGTGTTGACAATAATCATTAACCTTAACCACGCCTATATTAACACCGGTCACTGAAAAACAAAATGGAGACTAGCGCCGTTGGCGATATACTCCATCCAATGAAATATCGTTATAATAGACGCCCCACAGCCTGATTGGTTACTCGGGAACATGCGCTATTGAAGCCGGTTCATTCTTACATCCGACATGATCATTGTAACAATGGCTAGCCAGAAGATACAAATTTTATAGCAATTATCTGACCACATCTGCACACCGGTACGATGCCATAATGGTGGACCGGTTTTATATTCCTTTCTTTCATCGTATTTTGAATACATTGAATCGTGGCTTGAATCATGAATTATTTAGTTTCACAGCAGTGATTATACAAAATGTCGTGTTGGTTTGGGGACTTGTAGACGTTTGATATCGAATATGTTGAAGTGGCACCAAAAATGACTCTAGCCTAAGCTCAAAGAACGATTTTACTGCAAATCTACATGTTTTATACAGTTCCCCCAGCTATATTTTGATAATTTCGCAGTGAAAGAACATAAATACAACAGATGTGCGTGTGATTTAGTGTACAGTATTGCCAAGCAATTCGATAATTAAGGTAAGTTATTTTTTTACTAATTTTTTCTCTTTATTTGTTATAAAATATATGTATTTTTGTGAAAAACGTCTTTACCACTTTCTAATACATCTGGTATTACACACACACGTACATAAATTACACCAATATATGCATAATTCAATTCTTTATTTATATGTGCAAATATTATTTAAATATCTCTAACAATCAAAAAATTATCACATTTTCAAAACAGTCACCATCAATAACGCAAATTTTCCAAAAAGGATCAGGTGGCAGGGAGACGTTTCGTATTTTTTAATCTGGCTTGCTAAAGGTTAAGCTCAACTGGGATTGTTATGATGTCTGTGCTGTGTAAGACTGCCTAATGAGTCATGTGTACCTGGAATTTTCTACTGCACTCTCAGTATATGTGGGAGGAGTCTGTGGAACATTGTACAACTCTTGCTTTTCTTCAAGCTTGTTTTTGATGTGCATCATTATGTCTGAAGTTATCTACAGCTGTTGTGCCACTCTTGATTCCGCGAAGCTAGATGGATCTGTCTCGTGCAAGTCTATCTCATGAATTTGTGTTTGTACTGAAGTGAGTCAGTGATGTCTTTATTGTTGTTTTTGTTGTTGTTAATAATCTCAGGAATTGCAAGCGATTTGCTCTTACTTCATATGTGCAGTAGGGTTGTTTCTCAGAGCTTTCTTTCATACCCAGGTGACTGCAGCTTTCGGCTTAATGCAATGCCTACTGCAGAAGCCTCTACTCAGAGGGGCATAAGCCTGTCTGTAAAACATGTTTTCTGTCTTCAGCAATGCGGGAGCCAGTTTGAAGTTTTCTATAGCCGTTTTTTGGAAGACAATGATATTTCATGCAGACCAGGTGACTTGCACAGCATGACTGTGCTTTCAGTCTTGCCTGTTGTGACTATGTTCTTAAAACCTGCCTGTCTGATAAAGTGACAAAAGGGGTATTTTTCTTATATTATTCTCGCACTCATTATAAACATCCCAACTACATCTATAGTGCCTCTAATTTCCCACTTTCAGTTTGCTTATAATGAATGCACGCAATTTCTCTTTTACTAGATGTGTTGTCATCCCTGCGTTATGGAGACGGGGCTTGATGAAATCTAGTCATCTATTTTGTTTTTATTGTGTTGTTTTCTGTTGTTTGTCTCTTGAAAAAGGTTCAATTTGAGCCGATACGTGAAGAATTGTCCTGTTTAGTTTTATTGTATGTTTTTTATATATTTTTATTAATAGGCAAGGTAAGTGTTTTAGTAACCTGTTTAATTCATTTTGCTTGATTATTTGTTCATTAGGTTACTGCAGCACCATCCACTTTGTCGGACACCCTCTGACCATTTGGTTATTTATATCCTATCCTATAATCCTGTAACCCATCAGCATCATAGGAAACCGTATTTGATGCTTCTTCAGCACAGATTTCTGCGATTTCTATAGACAACGATGTGGATGAGTGAAGAAAAATCCTCATGTTGTCTGTCCATGCTTTTATTTTACCTCCTCTGCTTCTTGCACCTTCGACGGTTCCCTGCAGTATTTTTTTTTTACAATGAACCATGTCGGTAATGATACTACACAAGCCACATAATTCTGAAATAGCAATCCAGTATTAAAAACCCATTTACTATCTATCTATTCATCTTTTACTCCCTGTCTTAATAAATCTCTTCCATATTAGCAATCATTTCCATTTCTACTCATGCCCTATTATTAATTTGTGTACCTATATATCAAACTCTTTTCTCCATATATGTCATAGTATGATGCTGATTCATACAACCATTGGCTAGATATCTGAGCATTTATGGTAAAACCATGTTGCTATGACATCAATTCATAACTAAAATTATTTTTACCTGTACATTTGTACCAATACCAAGATAATTATAGCAGCAACACATTACCTTCCATTCTTCAAATGTCGGTATCAGGCTGTCTATGGGTGGTAAACTTGGTATGGGAATCCTGGTGAATGCGTCATAGTGTTTGGTCAATGCTCCTACTACCTCCTGTGAGCAGAAGGTAACAAGTACTTCACAAGCATGTCAGCACAAATAATGGGCTTATATAAATATGAGGATACAATTTTTTTAAATTTTTTGTAGGCATATAAACATGTTCCCATATATCAATTATATTTTCCTAATAGGTTACAAGTGTTTGAGAACTGAATAATAAGAACATTTGGATCTATAAAATATGAATATTCAAATATATGGCAAATTAGAGACAACCGAAAAACTCATGACATATAATAACCAGGGACATATTGAAAGTGTACAGATTTGGATGGTTAGAATTATTCATCTGTTGCAGGGACTGAAAGAGGCGCAAAGAATGGCAACACTTTGACATATCACATGTTTAAGGGTCAACCAAGGCGATTTTGGGGTGGATATTGGCTGACGATTCCCAATGGTCAAAGTGATCCAAAATACATGCTGAAGTCAGATCTCTTTCTCAGTTTAACATGTCTAAAAAGCAAGTCCATTTTTCTTGATATCCTTGTATTTGAAATAAAACAGAGAGCACTTATATGCAATATAAGAATCATTACTCTCAATAGATAAAAGTAAGAAAAATTGTATAGTTTGGACATGTAAGCAGATACGGCAGATAAGATTGCCTGTCAAAAATGGAACAGTTGAAGGTGGAAGATCTATCTATGTGCTGTGTCCTTTACAGAACTTTGTCCTCACTGTCACCCTGCAAGCATCTCAGTTCAGTGCAAGCTGTCCGGCAACTTTGCGTGTCATGTTTATAAGGTCTTTGATATCTTGAATCCATTGTATTCTTGGTCTGCCTCTTGTTTGCTTTTCTAGACCTTTTCACTTTTCCCTCCATGATTAATCTCTCCAAATCATTGTCTTTTTATGTGTCCAATATGTTAGCTTGCATTTTTTTTTAAAGTTTTGAGGAGCCAGTCTTTCTGTCCATGATATTCTTAGGACCTTTCTATAATATTTCAAATACCAATATTTTCTTTACCAATGTGGATGTCATTACTCAAGTCTCACAACCATAGTGCCACTGCAAAAATAGTTTCTTAATAGTTTGAACTTTGTTTTCTGTTTGTCCCTTGCAATAGATTTTTCATCTGTGATGTTTTCTGTGGGGCTATTGATAATCTCTTTCTGATCTCGCGGAGCAATCACATGTGGCATTAGTGGTTGATCTGAGATATTCAAAGTTGCTGGCATTTTTAGTTTTTCATTGTCAATGACTATTTTAGGTGTGAGTTCATCTCGATATGAATTTATTTTTCTCTTATTTGCATTGAGAAAAAGATTGTGTGCCTCACCTTGTTTGATATAATCATGTGTTCTAAACCTGTGAAGCTTCCTGGTAGTAGGATAGTATCATTTGCACATCCAATTTCAGGAAAATCAGGGCCTCCGATATTAAGAGGTAGAAACTGTTCATAATGTAGGTCTTCCCTTACATTTTTCATTTTTTCCTGCATATATGTGGAACAGATGTGGTGATTAATTGCATCCCTGTCTGACTCCTTTTCTTTCCCCTCAAACCAATCAGACATTTCTCCCTCAAGGTGAACATAAGTCTGTTTAATGAGATCTCATTAAAGCATTTTAATGAGATGGTATGGGAAGCTCATGTTTTCCAATTATGTTCCATAATTTCTGGTGTTACAGTCAAAAGCCCTTGAGTAGTCTATGAAACAGGTATATTATGGCTGCATTGAATCATCTACACTTTCCTATTTTATTTCTCATATTAAAGATTGATCCCTAGTACCTATTTTCTGTCTAAAACCTGTCTTGTTTATGTTGATTTCTCTTTCCATGTTATTTCATTATTTTCTTAATTATTTTGAGAAGTATCTTGCTGGCATGATCAGTGCAATTGTTCTGAGTTTCAAGTTGCCCTCTTTCATCATTAACTGTAACTGATCTTTTTCATTCTTTTAGCCATATTTCACTTCTCCAGATCTGAACACACAAAATTCTCCTGCTTATATCAATTCAGCAACAGATTCGTCACACCCTGGTGATTTTCTAATTTTTAAGTTTTTAATTGTGCAACGTATTTCTTCAAAACTTCTCTACACCCTGAAATTCTCAAAGTGAAATGCAGTCGACTCAAAAAAGGAAAGTTGTGGCTGGGGCGCGCAGAGGATATTATATTTGATTTGATATCAGATTGAAGGATGTGCTACCTGGTGAGGAATGGAGTCAGGCACCCTTAGAGTGTCCAACAGCCTTCAAAGTAATAATAACACTCAATAGAGAATGCAGGGAATGGTGTCCGACAGTGGTGAAGTTGGAGGTGCTCGTTCTGATTGGTGAGAATTCCAGGGAAGGTGATATTATATATACAGATAGGTCGGTTGAGAGACACATCAGGAGTACTTGCACCTTCACGTCTCAAAGGTGGGGGAAGACCATCAAAGAGGAATGTGGAGCATGACAATTGAGATGTGTTCGTTGAAATTTCACTGTCAGTGTTTTTTGTTTCTTTAAACATTATTCTGGTCTCCCCTGTTCATGCAGTTGCTCAATTTCTTTTATTTGTTTTCAATGTAGTTTTTCTTATCCTGTCTAATCTTTGTTCTGATTTCTCTAGTTTGTTTCTCCTATTATCCTTAGTTATTTTCTGTGGTTGATCAGGTGGAAAATCCTTGACTAACAAGATCAAAAAATTGACTGGTTCAATTTCATCACTGAAGATATAAATCATTGGTGGCATGTATGTTGATGCATCCAATGAAGTAATTCTACTGTCCTAACAGCGATTGATTTTATGAATATGGGATGTTTTAATATCTATGATGCCTGTGACAGCTGTTGCTGTATTGCAATGGATTTTCTTATAGCCAACAGTATACCAAATATTGTGAATAATTTAAAATACACCTGTTTGAAATGTTCATTAACAAAAATTCTGAACTGATATTGAATTAAATTATCAAAATGGTGTGCTCTAATTTAACATGAGCACCTGCACTTGTTTTCCTCTGTCCTGGAGGGGAACTTGATTTAACTCTTGCAATGTTGTGTTAAGCTTGTCATATAAGTCCCTTCGTAAGCTGTCCCTTGTCTCAATCTTCTCTGCAAGGATAGCCTAATGAAATAGATCACAATTATTTGAAATATACACATCCAGTAACCATTCCTTTATAAAATAACAATTATAAAAAAAGCTACAAAAACAAACAAAAAAGTTCTGGTATTTTCCCAAATATCCTCCATAAATAATGAGTAACGTCAAAAATAATGCAGTGGCAGGGAAAAACTATGCAATTTCAATGTAGCAAGCTAAAAGTTAATATAGTTATAAATATAAATTAAATGCAACTTCTGTTATTAAAGTTTTTCAGTTCCCCTCCATTGAGGAATACAGTGGTTAGGCCTATGGTTTTTCATGACTAATGTATGTTACTGCCAGCAGCAATTCTTTATTACCCTACTTTATGCAATATGTTCTGATGCAGATCTCAGTCCTGTGGGATGAAAAACTCGCAAGCAACACAGATCTCATGCCAGATAAAACAAATTAGAAACAGTGCAGCATGTCATGTCTTAACCTTCACCGCGTCTATATTAACACCTGTCGACAACAACAACAAAAATGGCGGCTCGCGCCATTGGCGACACACTCCATCCAATTAAATATCGTTATAATAGACGCCATACAGCCTGATTGGTTAATGCAAATACTCTAGAAACATGCACAATTGAAGCAGGTTCATTTCTAAGTCCGACACGATCGTTGTAAAAATGGCTAGATAGAAAGTACATGTTTTATATCAATTAATCTGACCACATCTGCACACCGGTACGATGCCATGATGGTGGATCGGTTTTATAGACCTTTCTTTCATCGTATTTTGAATAAAATAACATTGAATCGTGGTTTGAATCGTTAATTATTGGGTTATTTAGTTTCACAGCAGTGAGTATATAGAATGTTGTGTTGTGTTGGTTTGGGGACTTGTAAAGGTTTGATATCGAATATGTTGAAGTGGCACCAAAAATGACTCTAGGCCTAAGCTCAAAGAACGATTTTACAGCAAATCTACATGTTTTATACAGTTCCCCCGGCAATATTTTGATAATTTCGCAATGAAAGAACATAAATACAACAGATTTGCATGTGATTTAGTGTACAGTGTTGCCAAGCAATTCGATAAGTAAAGTAAGTTATTTTATTACTAATTTTTTTCTCTTTATTTGTTATAAAATATATGTTTTTGTGTGAAAAATGTCTTTACTACTTTCTCATACGTCTGGTATTATACCACACGTACAGAAATTATACCAATATATGCAGAATTCAATTCTTGATTTATATGTGGAAATATTATTTAAATATCTCTAACAACCAAAAAATTATCACATTTTCAAAAGTCCCTAAATTATCAAATATATTAACGCAAATTATCAAAAAAGAATCCGGTGGCAGGAAGACGTTTTGTATTTTTAACCTTTAGGCCGCTATGGTCGCAACATTGCGCCTTGCGTTTACGTCCCACCTTGCCTGTCGTCGCAATCACACGCCATATGATATCGCTCCATTCCCGAGTACGGAACTTCACGAAGTTAAAACTTATATGACGTAGAACTCATTATGATTGTAAGAGAGAGAACGCCGGTTGAATTTGTCAATGCATTTCTAGAGCGACTTTAGCCATTTTCGGCCGTATTTAACTATCAAATTGAGTACCGCTTGGCATGGGTAAGTGGTCGTGACTACATGTTCTAATTGTTGTTTTTTGTGTTTAATATGTTGTTATTTGATAAGAATGTGTGTGTATTCATTCAAAAACACAAAAATAATATACATCAGGGGTGCCACGTGTGTGCATGGACAATAATTACGTTGTGTGTCGGGCTAGACCTAGTGTTGACAGGACGGACATTATATGCGATTTCTTCACGTTTTTTTAGTCCATATTATATTAGTTTGGATATAAAACAATATATATATACATTAAGTATAGGTATTTATGAGGATTTTATCAATGTTGCCACACATTGCTCATGTATTAGGGTCGTCACGAAGATATATTTGCGATTTTGAAAATGGCGTATTGCGTTTTTCGCCCGAATTTTCACCTTCACAATGTCATATCACACGTACAACAACAACAAAAACACGATTATATTCACTATTCACTCCTTTATTTAGATGTGCAAAAATTATTTTGATATCTTTTAAAACAAATAAGTTTTATCACGTTTTCAAAACACCCACCATCAATAATGCAAATTTTCCAAAAAATAAGTCAGGTCCCAGGGGATGTTTCTTAATTTTTAAGTCAGAGCCCTAAAGGTTAATCCGGCTTGCTAAAGGTTAATATATGGGACTACAACACACTAAAACAGAAGTAATGTCTATAGGCACACGACCCAATACAATCAACATAAAGATAAATGTTCAATTACTGAAACAAGTGAAGGAATTTAAATATCTTGGAAGCATTTCACACATGACAAAAGAATGACAGAAAGCTTGAGGCAAATATTTAAAATGTTAAATTAAAACTACATAAATTATGAACTTACACGAATTTTGAAACACAAATCCATCCCAATGGAAACAAAAAGGCAAATCATAAATTACATATTCATATGCATACCAACATTGTGTTCTCAATGTCAGACATGGACACTAACAAAAGAACAAGAGAGAAAGTTTACTACGTATGAAATGAGATGATGGCTCGGCCACATAATGAGAATGAACCCTTATTCGCCAGCGGCAAGAGCATACAACACAAAAATGGAAACAGTACAATACAGAGGAAGATCAAGAAGAAGGTGGCTTGAAGGAGTTAACATTCTGAGAAGTCAGAATCTGCATATCAAGCAACCACACATGCCACAGCCTATAAACCAATTGTCAATAGATCCTGCAATGCCTTACAGCAAAAGCAGAGAAACAACAATAGGTAGATAGATAAACTACATAAGAACTCCTTCCATCATATTTATCTATTCAAAACACTTCACATGAAAGTCTATACCAATACATAAAACACAGATTTTACAAACCGGCAGAAGTCTCCAACAAATAGAAAAATAATACAGAGCACACACATATTTAAAGTGTTTTAAGAAAGACAAAAAAGAAAATTATACATTCTTTCATAAAACATTGATTTGGTATCATAGGACATTAATGAAAGAATAGGGTCATTTGTGTAAGAGTTCAAATATGTTAGCTGCAATAATAGACCAGAATAAAATGAGTTATTATGATTATATGTCTATTTTTGTTTGAAATAATGTTTCATTTTGCGAGATAAATCTCATAAAGATTTTCAGATCTCCCTAATATAAAGAAACATTATGCTTGTAAATTCATAAATTATGATATGCAGTAATAATAGGCCTACACTCAAATTTTTTTAACGTGAGAATGCAGTGGGAAAATTGGCTAGGGGAGAAAATTTTTAACAGCCCTTTAAATTTCCCCACATTGCAGTTACGATTTGACCTTTTTACTCATCGTAGATAAGGGGTTAAGGAACAGGTAATAGAAGCATAAGAACACATACACTGTCAGAGCACTTCATGATTTCATCCTGTGCACTCTTGCAGGAATTAATTGCACTGATAACACATGGGAGTGATCCAGCCATGCTAACATCGATTTTCTTGGGACTCTGCACTAATGAGATGGCTAAATCCAATGGCGTTTCCTTGTCTATGGGAAATTGATTCCTGAAATGTACATAAAAAATATCAACAAAGGCTGAATTGTGAAAAGCACAGTAAAATTAATGGAAAACTGACACACAAAAGATAATAATATTAATTTGCCCAAATGCGTATTTCTTCTTTGTTCTATTATCAGAGATCTCCCTGGCGTAGTGGTTAAGACATTTATTTTGTGGTCAAGATGTCATGGGTTTGAATCCTGCTCGAAATTTCATTAATTTTTAGATTTTCTGCAGATTGTCACTTGAAGGTGCATGCTATGAATTGCACTCTCAGCCAGCGGCATGACGCTTTCTTGAGTCAATATGGAGTAACCTGAGCACAAAGAAGTCAATCCTCTACATCTTTTGTTCTATTATAACTAGTCATATCATTTTGTCATATCATTATCAACAATCTAGGTATTTGTAATCTTGTACCAAGATTTTTCAATGTATAATTTTGATTATTTTTTCTTAAACTCCTACAGGTTGCAGGACAGAATGTAGTGTCATATTTAGTTTGAATTGAAATATCTGTTTCTTTTGCCCCACCCATCAGACTTTAGCATGACTTTTGGGTTAATTTGACCACCAGGAAGAGAGACAGTTCCACACTCAGAAATTTTTAATTACCTCTTTTATGATATGCAAGGATAGTCAGTGCTGTTTTTTTTTTTTACTTTCCTTTCAGACCATGGCAACACACAGTTCAATGTAAACTAGTACAGTTTGTGTCAAAGGGCATGAACCCAACAACGCCCTTAATCAATAACCAATCAATAGTAAAATATTCACTATGTAGCATACTATTTACAGGAAGAAAAAAAAACCTGCTGCTACTACTTCAAAGATCTTTCTTTTCCTTTCACTTTATACCCCTTTATGCCTTGCAGTAGCAGAGGGTAGAAGAGTTCTATGGAGACAGCCTTTTTTTTGTGTGCTTCATATATGTTTGCTCTTGTAGACTCATTTCGGTAATACATCTTTTGCATGGTTTGCCCCTGGCTTCATATCCATTATGTCTGTATAGCAATGTTTTTTTGAGGGGCACTACCTGATGGTAGTGTGGAAGCATGTGAAAACCACTTCATCTGTTGTCTTCTGATATAATCCAGAATTGCCATTGTGTTTGAAGGTCTTCTGATGTTTTGATTTCTGATTCTTTTTCTTATTATTATTCAGAGAAATCCGCACAGACAAGTCATTTCTGTTGTAACAAGTTTTTTTTTTTTACCTTTGTTGTTAGTGTCCACATTTAACATTGGTATCATAGTGATGGTATAATGATCTTATTATATAGTGAAGTTTTGGTGTTCATGCTCACATATTTGTTTTTGAAAATAGCAGACATCTGCCCCAATATCCAGTATGCAACGTTGCATCTATGTTGGAATTTTTTTTGGTGTTTTTCCTATTTGATGACAATGATGCTTCCAAGATAAGTGCATTCTTTCACCTGTTTAAGTTGTTGATTATCGATTAGAATAGTGATATTTCTTTTCATTTTTTGCGAATGACATTACCTCAGTTTTTTTTTCGGAGTTTATCTTCATTTTAAAGTTCCTACATGTTCTGCCTTGTCCTAGCCACAAATGCAGCGAAGTGTCGTGGGAAGTCTACATCTTCTTTCTAATGCCAAATGTGTTGCATTTGTTGTAATACCATGTTGTTGTAGTATGTCTCTGATGTTATCAATCCATCTTCCTCTAGATATTCCTCTCGCTCTGTAGCCAGATGTTCTTCCATTATATGCTACAGCTGGGAAGCGATCTGACACCATTCTCCTAAGGTGATGGAACCACTTGATCTGTTGCCTTTTTATATATTTGATGCTTGGTACAGTTCCTATAAAGTTCTGATGACATTGTTTTTTATACGGACTGTTCTTTTGACCCCAACGATCTTCCTTAGAAATCTCACAGGTTGTCATCTTTCCCCTGACTCAGCTCCTGATGAAAAATATTAGCACACATATACTCCTGTCGGTTTACAAGATCAGTCTTGACTTGGGCTGGACATGAAAGTTTACATGTTGTGTGGTGTCTATTTATATATTGTTGTAGTTGTTATTTTGTTGATAATATTGCTTGATCATCTGCAAAAAGAAGTTCGATGAGGAGGTTGTCTTCTTGATTAGTGTCAGCAATTTTACATATGCAATTGATATATGTGATGAATAACAAAGGAAATAGAACACATCCATGTCGCATGCCTGTGTATGTGGAAATTATCTGAAAGCCCGTTCTAACTGCACATTGACTGCCTGTGTAATTATTTCTACACAAGTTGATTAGATACATTCTCTCTTGCTGCCTTTTTTTTAATTCCAGGTAGGTATTATTAGTGTTTTTCCAGTCTTCTGGTGTTTCTTGTATGTTCCATATTATATTAAACAGCCTATGTACAATTTTATCCTCATATCTGCCACTGATTTAATTAATTAGACTTGTATGTTATTTGACTACAGCGGTGCTATCAACCAACACAAACTGGAACAGTTACAAAATGCTAAGATAGGCATAATAAATAAAAGATTAGATCACTTATGGACTTTGTCTGGAGTGTAATGCTGATAATCTTACCATGAAAAAATAATTGCGTTCGTTCTCAAACTCCTGCAGATTAGTAGGACATAATTCGGAGAACAGAACATGCTTTGTCATTGTTAACAGCTTTCTGTAATATCTGCACATTTTCAGCCTGACACATAAGACCAGCATGGTTTCTGGATTACTTTGATCCTTTATAGGATTGGAACCAAACTCCACCCTATAACCTTCTTAACCACCTCTTATGACATGCAAGGAAGGTAAATAGTATTATTCTTTTGGGCCCTCCCAACACATGGGCGATGAAATAACTAACTAGCATAAACAGCGGTAGCAGATAGATTTTCAATTTTTCTGCTCTGCAATTTCAACAAGCTTTTGTTTGGCTCCTTTATGCAACCTTTGAAAGTTTCCAACTCATCTGTAGTGTGGTTCATGTATAACAGTTCTGTACAACGATAGTCCATGATTCGGTTCCATTCCATATCAAGTGCCTACCAGTGCTCACAGTTTTTAAATAATTGTTAGATCGTAATTTTTTAGTAGTTTGTGATGTCACTCTTCCCGGTTCATTTCTATTAGCGAAATAGTCGACGTATTGATGTCTTCGTCGACTGATAAGGAAGCAACACAGCTTCTGTCACAAATATATAGCATTTGGGGGGGGGGGGGGGGGAAATGGGGGCGCCTAGGGTTAGAGTTAGTTCTAAACCTATCTCCAACACCCCCCGCTCCTCCTATAATGCGCATTAATCATGGCATAATGTAATCTTTGCTAAAATTAGCTATTTTGTGTTTTCTGGCTAGCACTGTCTGAAATGACGCGGCACAAAAAACGTGCACACTATAACATACTCGTAACCTGTACATATGTAATATCATTCACAATTCCGAAATAAGTAAAATATGCGGTAGGCACTAGATATGATATAGAATACCCATGATTCTTCTTAAATGCACCATATACTTTGCAGAATGTTATCCTTATTAACAAACTTCAACAGACCTCTTTAAGTATCCTGATTCTGTGTAAGCTGTCCTGACGTTCCCGTGTCATAGATAGGAGTTTAGTGTCTCCAAAAGCATGACGGTCTTGTCAACCACTACACGTAAAGTCTGATATTCTGCAAATTTATGTGTTTGAGGTACGATAGTTTATCGACCTAGTGGGTAATGTAGACGAACTCCAGCAATGTGGTGTGGACCTCATAGAGCATGGCAAGACATGCAGAAAACCATGGTCATCCACTGCATAAATCTCATTTCCAGTCATCTCGATTCATCTTGCCACTGGTTTCAAATGAGATCTGACAAGAGTGATGTTGAAATTTTGTACAACTCTTTCTCACTCAAATCACAGTTAGTTAGTTAGTTAGTCATTGGATCATCGTCACTGCACTCTGGACAAGTACATAGGTACTCAGATCTCTCCTTGAGTGTAGCCGCCATTATACGTTGACTGACGGTACCAGTACACAGTTGATTGACCATCATTCTTTCTTGCCCACGAAACTGCTCCTTTTTAGCGACACCACATTTCAAACCAAATTCTTTTATTCTAGTCATTGAACAAGAGTCATCGTCACTAATAGTCATTTGCTAGTGCTTTCCTGCAAGGGCGTTCAAAATGTCTGCTCGATCCGTCGCTCCACCAACAGCCGTAGTAGCAGTGTGTGCAGTCAACCTATCTGCTCTCTCATTGCCCCGGACTCCCGCATGTCCTGGCCAAAAATGAAAGTCACTTTACGCATACAGGAATTTTTCACTGCATCCAGCCACTGTTCCTGAATCAAAGTGCTCAGTGCAAGTTGTTTTCACATCCATGAAAATAAAGACAAGATTCCAGATACCGCTCTCTTTGACAGATATGGTATCCTTAGCATTGACACTATTCTGATGCAGATACAAATTCACTAGGCAGGTCATCTGGTATGTCTGCCAGATCATCGCCTGCCAAAGATACTTATCTATGGCGAGTTGCAGAAGGGGATACAATCTCTAGTTGGCCAAACAAAGCCCTACAAGGATGCATTAAAGACCTCACTGAAAGTCTTTGAAATAGACCAAGATACACAGGAAGAACTTTCATAAAATAGAGCTACATGGCACTCTGATGTTCGTCCGTCGTGATCGACGATGACCAAAAACTCAACCATAATAATAATAACAATAAATAATAAAATAATGAAGTTATTAGTGCGTATTTAAATGACTAGCAAGTCCAATGCGCGCACAAAATGTTCTTTTACAGAATTGACAACAATAGAAGGTATCTGTGTGAGGTTGAAATGTTTTTTTCTTTTCTACGTGTCCACTTCTGTCTTGCAGTTTCTTGTCTGAATTCTTCCGCCGCTAGTGCTCCCGTTCTAATGCTGTAACGCCATGCTGTTCTATCCTGAGTGAGGCTCTCCCAAGCGCCTACGTCAATGTTAAGATGTTTCAAGGATGACTTGAGCGTGTCTTTGAAACGCTTTTTCTGTCCACCAGCTTTTCGAAATCCTGCCTTGAGTTCTCCATAATATATTTGTTTTGGCAAACGCGAGTTCTCCATACGCACAAGATGGCCTGCCCAGCGTGCCTGCGCCTTCATAAGTATTATGTGGATGCTTATTGAGGTTGATTTTTCCAAGACCTCGTAGTCTGGTACTTTGTCCCTTTGAGCTACATGGCACTCTAGAGTTTTAAAAAAGCGCAGAATCTTGTGAAAAAAGAAGTGCACCAGGGCAACAGCGAAGAGTTGCTAGAAAGTCACGGATAGAAAAAAACCTGTCTACAATGGTAATGCCATGCCCAAACTGTCCATGAACATTTGTGGCCCGGATAGGGCTTATTAGCCATTTACAAACTCATAATCAAGGATTATGAACTTTCAAAAGTGGATGTAAGAAATGGTCATCATCACTTGTGATGGACAAATAACAATAGTTAGGAAATCCTCAGTATCCTGAGTCCACCAATATTTTCAATGATTCACCTCCCAGTAAATCCTTCTTTCAATTGAATGGAAAATAAAAAGGACTATGAATTTAATTCCTAACCATTGGTTATTGAAACCAGCACACAGCCGCTATGATATACAAGTATTATGTGTAAAAATAATATTAAAATTATATATTTATTAAAAATAAATACTCACCGCAGTTTTCGGACCATACTGGACAATACATGGAGATTCTTGATCTAAAATGAGTGTATATATATCAAGACTAGATTAAATTACCCAACAGTTATTTAATGATAACTCTTCATGTTTCTCAATAACACAATCTATCACATGTTGTTATCTCCATGTTAACAAATTGATGCATGAACCCCCATCTTGACTTCATGGAAAAATCTGATAATTATGAACAGATTATAATCTCTTCATATTGTTCATTCCTTGAAGCTTTCCACACATTTATATTGCTATCTTCCTCATGCTTATCAGTATCCAGTATGGTTCTCCACAATATATTCATGAGTCTCTACCTCCCACAAGCAATGACAAACACATGAATATTTTGGCCAGCTGCAGTAAGTCAACTCACACGGAATCGTGAGATGTTCAAAGCATCTACAGAGAATGCATTCATTGAAAGAACGTGTCACTTGAATAATTGTGTTTTTACTTGGATACTGTAACTGATTTCACTGTTTCTCTTTTTTATTTGTTTTTTTAAATATCTTTTTGGCATTCATTCTCAAACTCCCAGTGGATCTTTCTTGTAGCATGAGGATTGTCCTACTACATTTCCAGCAGAATGTAGACCAAAAAATGAAAATATGTTGCATCGTTTTATTTGCGCCAATGGCCAGACACATCTGATTTTAGTTGTGCATGTCTATTTGTGTGCCTCTTTCCTCCACGCAAATCTTGGTTTATATCTTTTACACTTTCTTTTGTCTCTTTACTCTACTATTTATCTTTCATATCTTGATGCCATACATTAAACTGTAGCAACCCAATTCTACGAATGTCGACAAATTTAATCTAGCGATAGAAACCCGATGTCAACAAATGTTTAAATTGAGAAGCCATTTGTAATCATTGACAATATTCGTTCATGTTAATTTCCCATCATGCTCTTATAACTTCATGTCAGAGTGATTGTCCCTGAAGTTTTCACGGCGATCAACATATGGGGGTTGAGGGAGATGTTCATAATATTTAATAGTGATGTAAATGCTTTCATTTATGATGAGGAATTTGATAAGCCATGTTTTTTTATAGATAGACCTACAGATTACCTTGAACCGGTAAGTTATTTGTGTGCGTTTGTCCACACTGTCGATGCTGGTTGCCCACAACATAACACTAACACAAACAAGCAAACAACGCCCCCAATCAATATTGAGCATCCACTTATCTCTATTCTCTCCAAATTTGAAACCAATAACTCTATAAATAAAAATGTGCAGATAAACCAGAAGTCATAAATAGCCGGTTGCCACAGGAATATGCATTATTTTTCTGTGGATTGCAAAGAATAGTGACACTATTTCTTATCATGCCTTAAGAGGCAACTAAGGAAGTTTTCGGGTGGTAAGTTTGCTGTCCCATCTCAAAGAGGGTCAAAGTGACCAGGAAGCTAAGCTGAAGTTCAGTGTTTCAGGCTGAAGATATCACAGCCAAGCTGCAAACCACAGCATATTCCGTTCTCCAGACTGCACCCAGCTAATTTGCATTGGTTTGAGAACGAATTTAAAAGAATAAAACAATATATGTAGCTCATGACAACTCTTATTCTGAGTATATTCAATTATGAGATGTTCATATTTTCTTCATGTTGTTTAACCTTCAGCAAACAATGTTTACAATTACTAACTTCTCTCCTGCCGCTGAATTAGTTTTTGGAAATGTTATGTAATCGTTGGTGGCTGTTTTGAGATCATAACTTTTTTGTTGTTAGAGATATTTAAATAATATTTGCACATATAAATAAAGAATTGTATGTTTAGTGGGCTCTGTGTTCTGCATATTTTCATAGTTTCCATCTTTTGTGTATTGATCTTCATGTTGTATTTTCTACATGTTGCAGACAGTAACATGACTTTGTAAGTTGTTCTTCGTTTTTGTACACGAGGCTCTGATAGTCTGCAAAAAGTAGTTCATTTATTTCATTGTTTAGTTGCTCTGAGTTGTCTTGTTCTGAGGCGGTGATATTGCCCTCTGCACTTTTAGCCTCTTTTATTATTCTGTCTATGTACATATTGAAAAGCAAGGGTGAGTGCACGCAACCTTGACACACTCCCATTTTTTATCAAATGCATCTGTGATACCATCTGATGTTCTTACCACATATTGGCAGTTTTTATACAAATATCTTGTACTTTCGAACAGCTGTCCTTTGATACAATAAATTTTTTTCATCATCAACAAAGTATTTTATTATCTTTTTTTTAAAAGTTTTCATCATTCCTACTAACAGAAATTGAGAGATATTTTAAGACAATATTTTATTTTAAACTTGCTTTCTTCCCATTACTGGATGGCTGCTAATTCACACACACACACAAACATGAGAATCATAAAGAGAAACTGAGTGATGAAGAGATAAAAAAAAACAAGAAAACTGTAACAAAATAAATAACTTATAGAATAAAAGACATACCTGGGCAGATAAATCATTTTCTTGTGCCTTGTTTGATAGACTAGTGTATTCAGACTGTAGATTCTGATAAATAGTCATGAATAATTTTTATAATGTCGAGTGACTGTCATTACAAATTATTATTGTATGCTGTATGGAAATATTAAAAATCTATTTGCCTGTATGTTGTCAGGTAAGATGGAGGGCAATAAATAATAATATTCTTACCTGCAATACATGTAGACAGGCAATAAAAAGTAAAACTTCACAGACTGAGATAGAAGATAAGTGACAGACTTAAACTCACTTATTTTGAGTTTTATCTGGATTATTCTATTCACCCCTCAACTCCAAGCAGAGCAACAGGCCTTAATATTTAGCACTCTGTGTTTACAATTACGTAATTTCTCTCCTGTCGCTGAATTAATTTTAGGAAATGTTACGAAATAGTTGGTGGCTGTTTTGAAATCGTGATAACTTTTTTGTTGTTACAGATATTTAAATAATTTTTGCACATATAAATGAAGAATTAAATCTGCATATATTGGTGTAGGTTTTGTTTGTGTATGTGTGTGATATGAGACATGTAAGACAGTCTCAGAGATGTCTTTCCCAGAAAATTTTATCTTTAAAAAGTTAATAAAATTTTACGAAGTTTAGGACATTGTTTGTAAATATTCTGGAGTGGAAACAGTGTAAATAGACCTAATTGTGCGCTATTCACGGAATAATCATTATAATTTCAGGAATTAAACCTACAGTATATCTTAAAATCCTTCTATAAACCTAGATTTAGTCTGTAACTGTATCGTTTGAACTTGGTTAATGTTTTAGTATCAATTTAGATTAAGCAACTGATTTTCAAGTGTGGAAATGACTTATCTCTCCATAAATGATCATTTGAATCACAATCCATAATGATTTTAATGAAACTTCATTAAAATAAAAAGTCTATAAAAACCAATTCACTGTCATGGCAATGCTTTTGTTTGAAATTGTCAATATATTGTGAAAATATCGATATTTAAATGACATTTAACACATGGTTGCCACTAAAACTCCAGGAAAAGGTAGTCAACTGAATAAAATACCAGATTTATTAAATCTGGTAAAAAAATATTAAAAATTGTGGATTTTTAATTGATTGAAGTGTACCTAGCAACAGAGGTCTACGGCGGCAAATATACATGCCGCTCGCTAACATGAGAAGGTGAAATGTTGGTGAATAAAGTTCCATACGCGTGCTAAATATTAAACATACCCCTTCTATCTTTAGCATGTCTTTCCAGTTATTTTAATGCCTTAATGATAATTTATCATTTTTCTTCAGTTATTTTTTTTTGGTGTTCTGCTCAATAACTATATCAGTCTTACAATAATTTCTGCCAGTCTTCTTAACTTCGATAACACACTAAATGCACCTCTAAGATCCATCTTTCACGATGGCAAGCATAGTTGTTCTCCATTTTTCTGGTAATTTCTTGACAAATTACAGCAGGACCTCATCATCGTCAAGTGCCGTCTTCGCAAGGAAGGTTGGCTGCAACGGATCTCCAACATCCCCTGTCTCTTGTCTTGGTGGTGCACTCTGCTAGACTGTAACCTGTCCATCATGTGATGTTACTCTCCCACTTGTATCTCTGCCTACCTCTTGCTCGCTTCCCTTTGATTTTTACCTTCAAGTAAGGTCTTCAATAAGGTGTCATGTCTTTTAATCTATTCAAAATATTTTATTTGCCTGATCTTTATTTCTCGTAGTAGTTCTTTCTTCAATTTACGTGTTCTTAGAACCTCTTTTCTTCTCTTTTCATGATATTTTCCCTATTCTTCTATATACCCACATCTCAAAGGCATAAATTATGTCTTCTAATTGTTTATTTGGTGTCCATGTTTCTGAGCCATACATTAATATAGAATAGATGTAGCATTTTATAATTCTCATTTTTAACTTTGTAATTTATTTAGATGTTAATATTTTCCTCATGTCATTGAAGGTACTTTTAGCCATTCCTATTCTCCTTTTAACTTCTGTTTCACATCTGCCATCTTTTGTGACTATGTGTCCAAGATATTCATAACATAGTAGCATAGTAATATAGCAGGACCAAACAATGCTAAAGCCCTAAAAAATAATGAGTTAATGAATTTTGTATACCTCACTATTACAGGAGCTTCTATTTTGATGGAAAGGTTAAATTTGTTTTGTTGATGTTAGTCTATTGTCTATCCCCAGGTGAATGATTGTTGATCTCATTCACACTTGCCGTTAAGCGTAGGGGTGGCTTCTTAAGCTGTCATTTCACAGCCAGATGTGTCGCCGAGGTTGCATTTAGTCCATGTTTGCTCACGGTTATCTTAATGTTTTCTATCCACCGTTTTCATGGTCTACCTTTGGCTTTACGCTAGGATATTCTTGTATTATATGCTCTTATTGATTTTGGTTTGGCTTCATTCTCATAAGGTGACCGAACCATTTTACGTGCTGTCTCTCAATATGTTCGATACATGATATTATACCAACTCTCTTCCTAATTTCTTCATTTCTTATTTTATCTAGTTTGGTAACCATTGCAGCTTTCCTCAGACACTTCATTTCACATGGAAAGGTTAAATTTGTTTTGTTGATGTTAGTCTATTGTCTATCCCCAGGTGAATGATTGTTGATCGCATTCATACTTGCCGTTAAGCGTAGGGGTGGCATCATAAGCTGTCATTTCAAGGCCAAATGTGTCGCCGAGGTTGCATTTAGTCCATGTTTGTTCAAGGTTATCTTAATGTTTTCTATCCAACGTTTTCTTGGTCTACCTTTGGCTTTACGCCTGGATATTCTTGTATTATATGCTCTTATTGATATTTGGTTTGGCTTCATTCTCATAAGGTGACCGAACCATTTTACTTGCTGTCTCTCAATATGCTCAATTTATGATATTATACCAACTCTTTTCCTAATTTCTTCATTTCTTATTTTATCTAGTTTGGTAACCATTGCAGCTTTCCTCAGACACTTCATTTCACATGTGACGATCTTTCTTTGCTGCGAAGCTGTTAAAGACCATGTTTGACATTGGTAACACAGTGTTGGTATAAAAATTGTAGATATTATTTGTTTTTTAATTTCCATCTTGATCTTTGGATGAAAAAGTAGTGGTGAAAGTTGGTAAGTCACTGTGTTTGCTTTCTGGCACCTTGGATGTTAGTCAATGTTTCATAAATTATTTTCGAATGTTTAATTTGCTCCCATTTTGGGTCGTGTGATGTGGAAGGCCTCGTTTTATCTCTTGAAACATTGCCAATTATATTGTATCCAATATCAGAGCTTGTCTAGAAAAAGCAGCACGATATGTTTATGCTTGAAGAAAGAAAAACCAGCATTGGTTATACTAGAGCTAACCGAAACTAACAATAAAAATGTATTCTATCTACTAACATTGAAGGTCCGTTTGTATTGATGGGATCTAAAAGGGGAGTAAAGAATAGCAATAATATAACCTGCATTGCATGTCATAAGAGGCGACTAAGGAGGTTTTGGAGGAGGGAATGACTGCACATCATGTAATACAAGGCTGAAGTCGGACGTGTCAGGACAAAAGGCAGATATCAGTAAAGCTGTAAACTATGACACAATGCAAAGCCATCTATGATGTTGACCTAACAATATGGAAGAGCCGTGAGAATATTTAAAGTGCGGTCCAAAGACTAAATTAAGATTTCCGAAAACTGCACAAGTACTGTCAAACAAAGAGCTGAAACTAAACTGTGAGAAAACTATCTATACCATTTTTATCAAGTCATAAAGAAGTCAATTAAAATATCAGTCTACAGTTAGTTACATAGAAATTGCCAGAGAAGAAGATCACACATATCTTGACATCACACTTGATCGGCAGCTTACCCTCAAGAAGCACATAGAAAATGTTAAAAATAAAACAAAAAGTTTCAGCTACAGAAAAGGCTCACTGGCGCATCTTTGGGATAAAACAAGAATGTCCTCAGGGGAATCCTCAGGATATTTCCGAGCATATTTCACAGAATTTATATGTGACATGTCCGTGCATACCTCAGAGTGAATTCTGACATAGACCACCCACTACACAGTGAGCTCCCTCATATGAAGGGAAGCAGGCTCAAGAGAGGCACATCAATGATGGGTCATGCCAAGGATACTGTTAAACAGATTTGCATCCCAGAAGGCTTAATTCCTGGCTAGGAATTGATACCAATTCATATGATTTTTCAAGAGGCAGTCAAGACTGTCATTACACTCAATAGAGAGTGCAGGTAACACAGCCCCATGAGTGTGGATGCTGAGATCAAGGCACTCATCTACAAACATGCAGATGTGATTTACACTGACTGGTCGGTCATTCATCACCACCGATGCGCATGGTCCTTTACTACCAGATCACAAGGAAGAATAGTACACAAAGCCAGTGGAACCTTTACCGCAACAACAAGCAGTCTAACAATGGAAGTATTTGCAGTAACGCAGACACTTAGCTGGCTGGAATTGCAAACATATTCCCATGTGTGCATACTAAGTGACTCAATAAATATGATTCAGAAAGTCAAAACAGGTGATGTACATAGAGGATAGGTGGATTCATTAGAGAGAACTAAAATGTGGGCATCACTACAAAAACTCGCTCATCTTTGTCCCCGGACATGCAGATGTGGAGGGAAATGAACAAGCCAACCAATTAGCTAGCCTCGTCACCATAACAGACGGTCAGCTTATGGACTGAGCAGACATAACCATTGCTCTTCATGAGTCTCCACAATCAGTGGATTTTGTGATGAATGAGCATGAGCTAATATTGAGAATGTGTGAATTGGGAGTGAGGATGGGCGTGACCCATAGAGAACACCTGATAAAGATTTCAAAAAGAGCAGTGAACCAACATAGAACCGGAACCATCAGCTGTTATACTGTGAGAGATTTACTGAAGCGGAGATCTGAGCACCTATGGGCGTGTCCGGTGTGCGAAGAGCATAATCAACATACCTAATACCCTCAGCAGACTATATCTTTGTTACATATTTTCTGCTTTATAATACAGCAGTGTTCTCATGACAACATGCTCCAAAATAAATGTAGAATACCCTAGACAAGAGTACAGATGCAGAACAGTGCTCTATGTCAATGAAATGAAAGACAGCTATCGCCTCCCAAACAAGAGCTGAAAAAAAGTAGCAAAATATTTACCAATACATGTTTTAAATTGTCAGAAATCAAGGCACAATTAAGAGATATTGCAATTAAAAGTTCTGACCCAGTAAGTCTTATAATAGAAACTCAGATCAATGGATTCATGTCTATACTGATGGGTCTGATTACAAAGCCACCATGAAAGCAGATTATGGTGTTTGTATATAATTTCCAGACAAAACATCTGATAAGCTGTTTGATGCCTGTGGAGAGATATGTTCTTACTAGGATGCTGAAATAAAATCACAATACTAGACGCTGCCTAGTACCATCTGAAGATCATATTTGACACATTTCCACCAAACTTTCAAAACATTGTGATTTTTACAGGCTCTATATCTGCTCTTCAAGCATTATAATGACATTGTGCCATTGAGCCCATGGACTTCTGGATCAGCAAGAGACCAACGCATTCAATTTTCTGGGCTACATTCTAATCTGCAAGAGTTTGAGAATGAATGCAAAAGAATAAAAATGACTTTACCATAGATCTGTTCCCAAAAACATTTATTGTTGTGGATTATTTTCCCAAATCTCAAAAACGTATTTCCCCACTAATCAAAGGACTTGTCCATTTATCTTTATTGAATTCTTTATATTTTCCAATATTTTGTTTGATATATCTGTACAGTATACTCAACCAAGTTTGTACCTTTAGTTTCCACCGAAGATTGTTGATTTCATCCTTTTCAGTTTCAAACTTTCTTGGTCCCTCTCGCTGATTCAACTGACCTTTAAAACTGTGGCTTTGTAATATAAAAAGAAAACAAATATAATATAAAAACAAATCTCAGGAACAGATAATGACACATAAGAACATGTATCACCACTGTAATATATATATCTATCATTATCTTTCTGCTATTGGGTATCACAGGATTGAATGATGATTGGTTTTCTGGCTGTCATGTTTGGTTACTTGATTAACGTGCAATAATATTGTGATGTCTCAGGACATATGTAATGATTTGAGTCCACCTTCTTCTTAGTGTACCTCTGCCTCTTGGTGTTTCCATTCTCATGTATGATCTTGCTGCTGGCAAAATATGGGTTCATTCTCATTTAAGTGGCCAAACCATTTCAGTCTCCATTTTTCAATGTATTTGGAAAAAAATATAAAAAGGGCTAAATAGCAGTTTTACATTGAACAATACAAAGAATCTACAAATCACAGGAGACTACATAAAAGCAATTAGTATAAAACTGGTAGGTCTAGAGAACAAAAACAAAATGTAGATGCCAACAACACAAATGTGATTACTTGACAAGAAAGTACAGTCAATGGCAGATTTTTGGCATTCTCTCAATTTGAATAAGGGCTGGGAGATGCCATCAGTTAAACACACCAGGTAATTTTACAACCATGTGCAAGTCAGGAGTTCAATACAAGGGAGATCAGAAACTCAAGAGACAAGAACTGACTGAAATAAATTAGTAGACATACAGTGTATTTATAACATTATTTATATCAATTCACATACATTTTCTCATTAATCATGCACTCCATCAAAATATCTTTCATTTTCAAACTGAACTCATTGACTGCAGAATTTTTATTTATTTAAAAATTAAATTTCTTATTATATTGTCATTATTAACATACACCAGGTGGCTATGGTGTACATATAAAATACAGAGGTCGTAGTAACTGGATTAATAAAACTATCTTTTTATAGTTAATAGTTCTGATATATTGAAATTGGATTAGCGAAAGCATTTGAAAGAAGCATAACACCACAAGAGGTACTTTTAATCAACCTCCATTAGTTTCTATGGCAATATTCTCTGACAAAAAAATTGATTTGCTTATGATCTAAATATGGAAATGTATAATTACAATCATATTATAACAAAGAAAATTATGTTTATCAATGAAAGCCATTTTGGTTTTTGTTAATGGTGCAATAACATTTTATTTTGGCAATATATTTTGCAAAATAAGTTATAGATAGGCCTATTACCTGTATAATGTGCACTGTAACCAGCAGATAGAATGAATTTTGCATACTTTTATTTGAAATACTGCCCTAGCACTGAAAAATTCAGTAGAAAGTTTAAACAATTGCTGTAAGCATTTTCAAGTTTACAATCCTCAAGTAAATCCTATATGTTTGTTCAGAGTGTTAGTGTTCACAATACTCCACCAGGCAGGTAATTAAACTGGCATCTGAGCAATAGATGTCACGTTCAGTCATGACTACCAACGTAACTAAAATATCACATTTATAACTAGAAGGAACCCATGTGTATAAGAAAATGCAAAATGCAAAATAGAAAATAAAAGTATTAAAAATTGTTGACAAACAATAAACAGCTCTTATCACGTCCATTTTCAGCATGATTTTCCAAGTTGCATTACTACATTTCTTAGACTTTGTCTCTCCACTACCTCCACCCATTCACTGCCCTTTCCTACCTTCCAATTCAAAATTAATGATAGGCAACACAGATATGTGTACAGGCAACTCAGAATACAAAGCACATATTTCAAGAATGTCCTAAATGTTAAATACTGAGGTAAATCCACTGCTCCAGAGAATCTATAAAATACAGCTAAATTTATACAATCGACAAAGTTATAGATAGAAGCATACTTTCAGCAAACAAAAGAAGAATATCTATTAGAAACTGACTTCACTCAGATGTGGAAATGACTACCCTTGTTTATCTATTTTTTCCTAATAATCAAAATGCCAGAGAATATCTAACAAAGAAGAAAGGGCTGCAGTAAGGAACAAATTAATTTCTTCTTAAATAATTTCTCAAACGTCTGTTGGTTAGCAGAATTTAGACCAGAGAAAGAAATTTATTATTGAAAAGAGTTGAGAAAGTGTAGAGGATTAAATGTATTATGGGTTACCCCATATGCACCCTGTCCCTCTCAATGGAGTGACCCTTCACTTGCCAAAAGTACCACCCATAGTATGTAACTTCGTAGTTTCAAACGATAATACCAGGGATCTTGGAAATTCTCAAAGTTCACTATGCAGACATGAGATTGCAAGTAGGATTCTAAGCCAGGACCTCCTGAGCACAAAGTAAATGGCTTAGTCTGCATTATCTGCATCTTTCATTCTGACTCATCTGGTGTCAGCATGGCTTTTAGATCACTGACCTATGGGAGATGTCAACCTCACTTCTAAACTTTCTCAAAACATACCTGGCAAACCAGTATCGTTATTCTTTGATTCTCTTTCGGACCCTGACAGCACACTGGCGCAGATGCATCTGATTATGGATCAGATGAATGTTGGTTCAAATGTTTAAGTTTATACCTTGTTCTCCCCTTTCTTGAACATTACAAACGTGTCAGTTGACATCAAAAACAAAATTATTTGGGGCTCTAAATTAATAGCATTCTGTATAGTCTATAGTTACTCAAATAGCTATGATGCATCCTCACCTATTGTTACTGTTAGCATCAGATTCGACTCCCAGACTTCTATTTTTCAACCCTCTCTGTTCTAATCCTGGCTTCTTAAAAGCAAGGTTGTTTTCTAGCATCTTCTCATTTAGACATGCACCATCAATGTATATCTCAGCAAAGAAGCCAGTATGATCAGACAAACGAGCAGTTGTGTAGACATCAACTTCTTTGCCTTCAACAATGTCCTTCACAAACTTGATTGCCTGGTAATCATTACAAGAAGAATCACATTAACCAGATATAGTGGTCAGCACATAAATATTAATTTTTTTAGTCACTATAGCCCAATATTTCAAGAACAAGATTACTCCAAAATGGAATGAAATAATGGTAATGTGCATATGCAGTAAGAGTAAAACAGAGTGGTTATATGTGGGATTAGCTACCTCACGCCATAAAAGAAAAGCAAAAAATTGTGGAAAATGGATTTGTTGGGTAGAGAGGCACAAATATCATGGCTTAGCTGCCTGGGGTGGATACTGACACTTATCAGGCGCGTCCACAGGTGGTGGATAGCGGAACGACCTCCAGATATGGAGTGTAGGCTGCAAATAAGCAGCATCAGAGCAAACTGGTATTGTTACCCACCAGGAGGGGGCAGGATATAAGTTGCTGATATCATCAATGAAGTACCCCATATGTCTAGTGATGGGCAGCATCAAGCGAGTGTGAGCCACTATAAGCTCATGTTGCTGCCACCACACCAGGAACATGCTTTGGGGGAGGGGGCACAAACATCTCTGTTTTGTTATTGTATAATCTATTTGGTTTCTCATGTGTCCATCCAGTTTGTTTGTTTTTCGTTCGCTCCATTGTAACCATCACGGATATCCGTGCGATTTCCGCCGGGAGCGTGATTACGTTGTGCCACCATTATGCGCCTTGTAGGCCTAGCACATCCGATTTCGGCATGCCTTGACAATTCGGGTGGGCTACCCTTAGCCTGTGACAGCCTCTATATCTGTCTCCAGGCACGCGTAGTGGAGACTCTTCGCCCAGACAATTTATTTTTCCTCTCGTCTGACTCGAACGAGGTGTTCCACTGTCTATGAACTTGCCTCATGTAATTGGACGTGCTGTGCCTGTGCCCATTGGGTACTGAACCGTTTCTCATCCGTGAGCCTGGTTCCTTAAGGGGAAGAACTCAACAGAGGAGTTGGACCCTGGCTCTTTCGCCCTCTTAGCCGAGGTGTCATTCACCGACATCGTGTACCCCTTGTCCAAGTTCGAGTCTCACACCACGCGTTTGAGAGCAAGGCGTTCTCGAGCTGAGCGTCCTTGTCCCAATAGCGCCTGAGCCCATCAGGTACTGAACCCTTTCTCTCTTCAAGTGTATTTCCGGTGTAGGAAAACCTGACAGTAGAGTTGGGCCAGGGCTAAATCGTTGTCCCTTTTGTGCCTGGGCGCATCGAGTACAGAACCCTTTCTCTTCGCGAGCATATTTCCGGTTTAGGAAGGCTCGACATTAGAGTTGGGTTAGGTCTTCTTGCTTTACCAAACGCCAATGGATGGGTCTGGGTCTCTGCCTGTAAGGAACACAGGTAACTAGAAGCTTGTCTCGAGCTGACGGAGCTTGTAGTTCCCCTTTCCTATGGACTTTTCACTTTCTACTTGCAGTTCGTTCTGCCCTCTAGCGCTGTTCTGCCCTTTCATTGTTTCATTGTACTCGGTATGAAATCTATGTTTCTCGCCATGCATCTACCTTTTCGTGCATTTTACATTGGCCGCCCCTACAATGTTCGGACTGGACTGACTAGCTTCACTGTATGTCGACAGTGTCGCTATATGTGGTGATGCTGGTGGTGTCGGAGATATTGTCTGTCTCTTGTGCAGGCAAATCTCTTTCCATCTGCTACCTCCACATTCTCGGACACGATCCCCAAATGATTTGGCCAGAATCAGCTCGAGCTGCTGTATTTCTGTTTCCAGGGTGCACCGCGTGGAGGTACATTTGGGATCTTGGTTATCTGCTAACCCTGGGTCCGCCTAGAGCAATGCGTTCCCTTTGCACCCCTGTCCATCCAGTGATCTCCATGTATACAATCGTCTTGGATGTTGTTAGAACAATGTATTCATGATTGACAAGTTGTTTTCCATGCAGAAACAGACTAGGCAATCTCCCCTCTCATTCCCGATTCCCAATCCATGTCTTCCTTGTATTTTATATTTTTGTGGAGCTCTCTCTTTGCCAACTTTGGCATTAAAATTCCCTATATTAAGCATTACTTCAAAAACAGAAACTCCTATACAAGCACTAAATGAGACAACTAAGAATCACATACAGAAAACATACCTAAAGGATATATGGACACGTATATACAAATGGATCAGAAAAAGAAGCAGTATTAAATGGAGGAGCGGGAATATATATAGTAACAAAAGATGGAAAAGAAATAGAAAAATCCATACCCACAGGCTAACATTCCACAAATTTCAAAGCAAAAATTACAGCCATAATAAAGGCAGCCAAAATGCTCATAAATTACTTTCTGAATCACAACAGACATGTAGTCTTTCTAAAATGATGCAAAGTCAGTATTGCAGACAGTGAAAGATCTAAAGTACATGAGCATGAATGAACTTATGGCCTGTTTACTACACCTCAGCAGCATTACCAAAGAAACTACCGCAGAGGATTTCTGGTCACTGTAGCATACTTGGAAATGAAAAATCTGATCTGGCAAGGAAAGAGGGATCACTACAACAAATAGAAAGTGATAATATGTACTATGAATATAAGATTATGAGAAAAGCATAATATAAGAAAAAGTGGAAGCAGATGCACTCAACTGTTGAATCAAATGACCTACCATCAAATACACAAGAAACAAACCATTATCTTCAGACTATGAACTGAGAACAAGAGACTGAGAAGTCACATGTTCCAAAAACTTAAATATTGGAGAGAAAGACTTATGCAACTGTGGACTGAGCGCAGTAGAGACTCCAGAACACATTCTTCATGGCAACTTCATCAAGAGGAGAGGGAGAAAACATGGCCTACTGAGACGGCACTACTTTCAGGCCTGAGGGGTTCCATGGATGACCTTGAAGTGAATCACAGTTCATTGGAGCTGTTGGCACTGTAACCTGATATCTGACAGAAGAATATGATGGCTTCGCTGAAATCTAGCAGCAATTGTACTTATGTCCAAATCACACAAAAATTCATTTAAAAAGATATATCTGAATCTTACCAGTTCCAGATGTATTGATAATTCTCTATAAATGTCCCCACCACCAATTTTTTACTGCCATTGACCTTCCTGTAAATGCTCTTGTCCAGGAAGATTGCATGTAATCAGCACAAAGCATTTTTTCAAATATTAATTGTTTTAGAGCAGTTAGATATAGGTCAGCTATTGTCTTAAATGTTATGTTCTAGTCTTCTGTTCCTCACGGTTTACTGATATTTGTGGCTTCATTATATTTATTTACATGCATGTTTTGCAATTTATTACAAACTTACACTTGGATCTTGATTGTTGTTGCACCACAGAGAATGCAGTACATACTTCATTGCACATGGTGGTAAAGCTGTCAAGGATTTAGGTAATTCTACCAGATTGGATGGATTCATCTCTTCTGTGTTTCCAAAATCAATATACTGGACTTTGACCTGCAAAGATTTCATTTTTGTTAACTTGCTGCTAACTTACTCACCTTTTATCATTTCTGTTAACTTACTATCATGATTATGAAACTCAAAAAAATTTATACATAGTTCAACACCTACTTCCCAACAATCAGTCAGCTAAATAAATCACTTTTGCCCAAATATTTTAAGAACAAGATTAAGAAAATGTCATTATGACTATGTTTTATAGTTTGAATTCCCAGGAATTATGAGAAATGAAGCTCTTGTTTCCTATATTGAATGGGGCAGTATCTCTAGAGCTTTCTATACCCAGAAAACTTTCAGTGGTAGACAATGTTTTCAGAAGAAGCCTAATACTGAGGGAGTATATGTGTATATGTAGAGGACATGTTCTGTCATTATGTAATGATAGGTGAGTAATGACTAGAGCTGAATTTTGTTTTAAAGTGTGGAGAAGTACTTTGTGTTCTGCAATGCTCTGCTGTCAAGTTCCTTCTAACCAGTTGAACATCATATCCACGCTGTCCGTCATATCCAGGCTTCCCATGCTTGGGCAGACATGCCCTGTGTTAACCAGAGTCTGCATTTCACCTTATTCTACACCCCTAGTCTTTATGTGGATACTTTTCCCCAAATTCTCTTCTAATATGGCAGTGATAATCATGTCTGGCAAACTCAGAATAACTCAATTACTTTGTCTAAGTAATTGTAATTTAAGTTTGGATTTCTATAAAAAATAGCTTG
Organism: Meghimatium bilineatum; assembly: GCA_034231615.1. Taxonomy (NCBI): domain Eukaryota; kingdom Metazoa; phylum Mollusca; class Gastropoda; order Stylommatophora; family Philomycidae; genus Meghimatium; species Meghimatium bilineatum. The sequence goes on from CM067320.1 coordinate 34,637,457, forward strand.
TAGCTGTTTTTCAACCTTCTTGTATATTCATATTGAGTTTCCAAAGGCTTCTGCGACTTTGGTCAGTCGGACGCTATATGCCTGTATGTCTTCTTCTTTTTTTTCTTGCTTTATCCTCTTTAACTCTATGAATGCTCCTTGACCATCTCTCAATTCTCCATATCTACGTGCTAAGTGAAGTGCTCTCTAAATTTGCACCATGATTCTTCTTTACGTTCCTCTAGTCTTCCTCTGATATAATCGCTAACTAACCTTAAGCTCGTCTAAAAGGCTATCTTCTTAATCTCTAAGTTCATGGCATTGTATACAATTGTATACTTTTCTATTTCTTTCACCTATTGTCTGAATGTCTCTGCATCCCCAGTATACTGATGTATGTCAGTAGCTGTAAATGCAAATAAGGTAAATAGGTTACTATTTACTTTATTTGCATTTACCTCTATTTGTCTGGTTACTGCGGCACTTCCTTTTTGTCGGACATCCTCCAATATTTGGGTTATTTATATATGTCAGTAGCTATAGTTTGATGTCTGATAGACTGCTCAACCACTTCAAATATTTTAGTTACACCTTCCAATATCCCTACCATGGTTATCTCTGTCCCTGTTTCTGGTCTGAGTTCCATCTTAACTATCCCACAATTAGCTTAATTATACAATCCAAACAATAATAAGGTTAAACAATATCTCATTATCTTGTACACAAATCTGACTTTTTCACTCTATTTCAGTATTCTGCTGTCTAATATCCCTATATAATAATGTTTTATTTTATTGTCCCTGTGGTTCCTTGGCAATCCCAAGAAAATCTTGGTCTGTATTATAGATACATCCAACTCTGAAGATACCGAAGCTCAGAAAGCTAAAGATATTGAAGTGAAAGAAATAATACTGCACCAATGTAAACAAAGAACATTTCTGCTTAACACTTGACTGTTTCAAAGCATCTCATAAGTTGTTTGATTTCCCTAATAATATTTACGATGTTCCCCTCAGTCAAAGTCTCTTCCCCTATACATCTCTTTATGTCTTCCATTAAACAGCTCACAAATTTATCAGAGCCACTAATACTCTGTCTTTCTACTTCCTTTTCCTGATAATGTCTTCAATAATATCTACTTTCCATTTTAGTCTTCATCTATTGATCTTTTTCTTCTTCCCAACTGGTGCATACGAAATAGATCTGGTTTCAAAAGATGTACTAATTTTTTTCTTTTTGACCTATTTCTCTTTCTTTTTTTTAGTATAGTATGGGTATTCTGGTATGGTTCTTTATCTGAAGGTGTAAAATCGATAAATTGTACTTACCGTGCAAAACTGAAATCCAACAGGTAGATCCAGGGTAATAAGGTTTTGCTAATACTGAATAAAACACATAATGACACACAAATCGACGTTTCAACCAAAAGACCTTTATCAAGACAGACAATTGAAACAAAATTAAAACATATAAGAGAAAGCGAACAGTAATAACATCGATGGTCACATTGGTATGAGTAGTGAAACGTCGATTTGTGTGTGTCATTAAGTATTAGCAAAACTTTATTACCCTATTCCTGGATCTACCTATCTGAAAGTGTATCAGGTTCAACCGTAAGTTAAATATTGCTAACAGCAGATAAATAACTTTCTTCGTCGGCATATTCTTATAAGTGAGTCCTCTCTTCCCTTTGATCCTCACATGGGGTTTCTTATCCATAAGCACACAGTTTTTTCCACTTAAGATCTTTGCTTAAATATTTGTTACCATGGGCCCATAGTTTTTTTGTATTTCATGCCAAGATCATCATGCAAGGTTTCAAGCACAGAGCTTTCCGTACTTTAAGATCATTACATAAATATTCATTGGCCTGAACACACAGCTCGTTGTTACGATATCACTCTGCTTCTAAATTTAAACTAACCAGCACAGTTTCCGAATCTGAACCAATAAAAGTGTATCCCTAATCCCTACTTTCCATATCAAAGTGACATAATTATAGAAAACATATCCAATTAACTAAAGTTAACCAAAAATTTATGATTAACAAAATAGTTTCTTGAACATAACTGAAGCCAACTTTCTGGCTTTTGATGACAGTTGTAACATTTTTTCCAATTTGTACATCCATATTGTAAAACCTAACTGAATTAAATCTAACACTTGGATAAAGTTGACTACATAACATAAAGTTCCAGGCACACGCAAGAAAATATTCCAAACTTACTCCAAGTGGACAGTCAATCCACAAAACTATGTGCTAGAGATCCTTCCTATTTCACTCCAATGGAGTAACTGCACTATGCTCACTAAAACTGCTGATTTTCTAATTCTATTTTGCACACGAAAGCTAAAATTTGCAGATGACTCACTCAACCTAATCATATTTTCCAATTATGTCTTTGTTCTGGTAAATTGAATGAATTTGTCTAGCCATTGAAATATGTCGTAAACAAGTTGTTTTTCTAATTAATCTCCATACTTGTCTCAAGGTCACTTGACTTTATCGTGCATATAAATACTATTTTGCCATCTTGAGTTACTTCTGTCCATCTTGTCAAAAACTGGGGTTTTTTTGTCAACAATCTATCGTCTTCTGGATTATTCGAAAACAGTTGTCCCCCTTTTTTAGTCATTCAGTTTAATCTCAGTAATTTCCCTTTGAGCATAAAACTGAATTATATTATATGTTTTCCAACAGCTAAAGTCAATAATTACATTCCCATGATCTTGCATCATCAATTTTCCATGGTCTGTGATGTTTGTAGTCAAAGCATCCACTCATCAAAATTAATATGATTTTCAGAAAAACCAAAGTAGCCTGATGAATTGTAGAAACTGGAGGAATTAAAAATGGAAAAAAATTGGACTGGAAACATATATAATGGCAAAATAATATATCTAGATATAAGAATGAATTCTTTTTCTGCGTTCATGTCATCAGTGTGAAGTTCACTGTCTTCTCCAGGTCAGAGCTGCTGCCCCATAGCTTTTGCCTCAAATATGTATCCTTTGCTCTTTGTATATTGGGCAGTCCTGAAGTATGTGTTCAGGAGTCTGTGTTCATTCAGGGATTATATTTAGACAAAACAGTTTTGTTTATATGTCTCTTACAATATAACGTTTATAGCTTAAATGTGATTAAATAATGTAATTATACAATGAAACAACATGTTACCTACTCTCTCTGAGCTGAATATGTATCGCACTATACATCTGTACCAACAGTCATCTTCAGAGTACTGTGCGCCATATATCTGAATTATGAAATAAAGCACAATGATTGGTGAAAACATCTTAATTCTGAAACGCTGTACAAATTGATGAAAAATATTGTCAGACTCTGTAAATGAACTGTTAGACTCGGTAAATGATTATTAATTAGATTTAAATTGAACTTAATAAATTATTTTTCCATTGAACTTTTACATAGCGTCCATTATTACAAAAAAGCTTCCAGGCAAGTTGTGAATACATGTATAATGATTAGAAGAGTTTCAAGGCAGTTAAGTCTTTGCTAAAAGAGTCTATGAAAATGCAGTGGAGAGAACTAAACAGAAAATACAAACCTGAGCAAAACAATAGAACAGACTGAACAAAAACAAACAAGTCACGATATTTCGACCAAGAATGGGATACAGCATACTAAAATCACACACCAGATCGCCATCAGAAACTCTGCAGAACAACACAGAGACCAGAACGCATACGACAGGATTGTCCCAGCTGTTCTGTTCACAGAACAGCCTGTCCCACAGGAGGATCTCTACAAAACAGTGGGTGGATCCCCACAATGACCTAAAACAAGCAGCTCTATACATGACATTGGATTTGGATGTTTAATAATTGATTGCAGAAGTATGAAAATAATTCAACAACCATTATTAAATATAAAATAAATTACTAAATACCATGAAGTTGTAGAAATCTGGAATTAAGCAGTATAGCATTAAGTGAAACACCTCTTCATTGTCTGCCCTTACCTTTCAACTGCCAGACACCCTTAACAGTCACTAACTTACTGTATGGATCATTAATTCAACTTCAGAAAACCTGCACATTTTTAAGAATGGCATTATGCTGACAAGAGTAGCATTACTCATCAGCATTTGGATATCAACAATAACAACATATTAAGTTTCATACTTGATAAAGGCATGTCTGTAGGAACTAGTGTCAAACCATATGTTCCACTAGTGAAATGAACATGGTGATTTATAAGTGTAATATATAATGATAGCAATAATCAAACTCATTTACCTTATCATTTTCTGGCTTTCCTGTCACTCTAGGTGCTTCAGGACAAATAATGGCTAACTGTTCTAAAACACTTGACAGCTCATTCACATTTTCCATGCTGAGTTTTTGGCCCCACATGATAATCGGCGTCTCTACACAGGATATTAATAGTTTCTGTGTGATACAACGGAAAATAATAATAAACATCCAATTCATAACAAGTCGTGGATGTATCAATATATAAACATTTTTATGTTCTTCATAATTGAGAAGAATATCCATTGATATAAATCTTAATTCATAACAGACTACTTATCAGATCATCTGGATTGCGAGCTTTTACTCTTTCTTCTCTGCACAAGGTGACGGTAGATGCATGCCATCTTCACTTGTGGTGTGTCTGTATAGAGGGTGTTAGTGATGGAGTAGTCTCAAGGTAACAATTATTTTTGGTCTTAAGTGCAGCAAATTCAATATGGTGCTTTACTGTTTCCTCATCTGTTGCAGCATGGTGTATGGTCTGCGGTAAATCTTTGTAGATATTTTTTAAATTGTACATATGTTCAATCCTGTGGTTTAGTCTGTTCAGTGTAGTCTATTTATGCTGATGTATGGATTTTGTTTGGACATACCTTCATATAATAAATACAAAGCATTGAGAAACTATAGAATAAGGTAAGTAAGTAGTCCGTTATGTACTGAGGCCTGATGGCACATATTAGTGTTACATGTTTGTGATCTTTGAGAAATTTACATACCTTTGCAGTGTGTGTATTGTTGTCTGTGTGTCGATCGACAGGTCTATATTCATAGTCTCTATTTATCTATCGTCTTTTCTGTGCTTATGCTGTGAAACATCACAGAATTGAATGACGATAGGATTTCGAGCTATTGCACGTCTGGTCGCTTGATATGCAGTAATACTGTGCCGTGTCAGAATGTAGGTAATTCCTTCAATCCACCTTCTTATTAGTCTTCTTCTGTACCTTGCTGTTTCCATTTTCATGTTGTATGCTCTTACCACAGGGTTCACTCTCATTAGGTGGCCGAACCATTTCAATCTTTTTTCAATATATTTGATAATGTTCCAACATTGTTTTTCCTATATATCTCATTTCACGCGTATTAAGTTCTCTCTTGTTCTTTAGTTAGAGATCATGTCTGAAATTGAAATAAAAACAATGCTGGGATCGAGAGAGGAGGAGCAACCAACTTCCTACTACGTCCACAGGTGGCGGATAGTAAAACGGCACTCTAGATGTGGTGTGTTAGCTGCAAATAAGCAGCCACTGACCAAACCAGTGTTTTTGCCTACCAGGAAGAAGCGAGATGTCATCACTGAAATACCCCATACGTCCAGTGATGGACTGCATCAAGCATGTGTGAGCCGCTAAAAGCTCATGTTTCTGGCATGGGGTCACTGACACTATGCCAGGTGCAAGCCAAGGGGGAGGAGGGAGACTTGGAGAAATCATGTATAGTGGAATGATAGAGAATAAGAAAGGATAATGAAACCAGGGCAACAATTATTTCTGAAGATGGGAACTCTGACATCAAAACCCCAGGTAGATGGTGCTCATTAGATTAGTGAATGTGCTTGCTGCAACTGCTAGGTGTGTATTTATTTCTTTCAATGAGTCACCGTCTGCAGACATTCTGTTACCCAAGTAAGTAAAAGGTGGATACTTTCTCCAGTATTTGGTTGTTTACTGAGATGTTATTTGATGAGTTAGTGAGTTTCATGATTTTTTATTTGGATGTGTTTATTTTGTTGCCCAATCTGATCTGCAAGTGTGCATAGCTTGTTGGTTTATCTTGTGTTTGTTGGTGAGAAGAGTTCAAGATTGTGATGTCATCTGCAAAAAAGAAGGTCAGTTAAGTTGTTTCTAAGCCATCTGATGCCTTCTTTTCCATTTTGAATAGTTTTACGCATGATCCAATCGATGGAGACCCTAAACAGCTTTGGAGATAATACACAGTCTTATTTTACTCCTGTGTCGACATTGAACCATTCTGAATTTTCTGATTCTGTTCTTACACATGTTACTTCCTGGAAGATGGCTTTTATGATGTTTATATATTTTGTTTAAAATCCATAAATCTTTAGGATTTCCCGAAGTGCTGGACGATGTATGATTTCGAAAGCCTTTTGGAAGTCTAGTTTATCACCAACGTGACTGAAACTCAATTGAATTTTCTATAATAGTTCTGAGAGTGAAGATGTGGTGCACATGAACGATTAGGTCTAAAGCCAGCTATCCCTTCTATGTCTTTGATCAACAGCTTTTTTAAAAATTCTTTCCATTAAGATGCTACAAAACAATTTTTCCTGGATCGATAGCAAAGTAATCCCACGCCAGTTGTTGCAGTTTAACAGGTCTCATAAATCTGTACTTAGATTAAATCTTTAACACTGTCATTAGTAAATATGACCTCCAAATACAAAATTTTATTTTTCTCACCTCCATATCTCTTTTGTTCTGTAATCCTATACTGGGTTCAGATATTGGGACTGAAACATCAAACACAATATTTATGCTAAATGTACAGAATTAAATATTTCTTACTCACATATAAACAAATGATAAAATCTGTCTCACACATCATTACTTAGCTAACATTATATTCCAATAAACAAAATTGTTATAAAATAATTAGATCCGTATAATTTTTCATGTAATGTAATTTATGAACTGTTGTTATATATTTTCTAATTCAGATTAAGTTTCAACTACGAGCATAGAAGTTTGGTAGCATTTCCTATTCAGGACATAGGATTAACCCAGCATTTTTGGCTGTAGTGATTTTCTAGGCAATATAAATATGAGCAATATACATAGGTTCCCATTGCTTTGTGAGCGGTCTTGATGCAGTTGCCAGCATCAGTGTTTGAAACTGATACGTTCGATGAAATATGTGCCACTATGACACAGAGCAGAACAGCTTCAACTATATTCAAATTGTTATCAGATCAAGGACAGGATGTAGTGGTCATCTGTCTTTCTGAAAGCATGATGTTGTGGATGGTCCTAATCTCCTCTAAGTCTTGTTTGACAACCAACCAACAATGTGCTTGATAACTTTTGTGTGGAATTTTTATTTAACTAGATATAAATTTCTTCTGCCCATATGTTGTCGAACCCAAAAGGGAGCATATAATATTGAGTTACCTGCCACGCATGTCATAGGAGATGACTTTTTGAGGGTGGTTTTGGCCATCCCATAGAGGGTGAAAGTGACCCATAAGCCATAGGTAAAATTTAATGCATCAGATTGGAAGGTGCAGATATCACATCCAAGCTGCTAAACTGCAAGAGTTAGAGAATGAATACAGAAGATAGTAAATTACTCCAGCACAATGCAAGATTATGCTCTGTGATAATCTTTGTCAATTATCTGAGAGTTCTCAAAAGATATATTGAATCAATCCCAATGTATGAAAGTGAGTCATATATAAGAGCAAGATTATGAGAAGACCAAAGGAGAAGATGCTGGACAACTTGACATTTGGAAAGGGAGACATTGGTAACATAATATAATATTGGTAAGGGGGACATTGATATAATAATTGGCATTAAACAGAATGTTGACAGACATAATAAGTAATGCCACATGGCGTGAACTAGAAGAAAATTTTAAAACATTCATAATTACAGAGCATGTTAATTTTATTAATTTTTTAAGTGCTCAAATAGTTTGTGAATTTTGGACATTTTGAATTCAGATACTCAGTCCTGTGCCTGCTTCCATGGAGGAAATTAGTGAGGCAGTGTCACAATTCCAACTTGTATAAATTTCGTTGTGTAAAACCATTTCACATAATATTCAATGTTACTGAAACATAGAAATGGTGTTGGGGAATTCAACAATAGTTGACAAGCATTATGTTTCAATTATTATTGTATTATATTCAACCTAGAGAAAAGGAACATGGAATGTTAGAACACTACACCAGTCAGGAAAGCTAGAAAATTTAATATTAGAGGCAAAAGCATTAGATGTAGATATTCTAGGAATAGCAGAGACAAGATGGAAAGATGCTGGGTACACAAGAAAATTTTAGTTTTATACATTCAGGAGGAGATTACCATGAACGAGGGGTAGGAATACTGATCAGGAAAGAAATAGAAAAATATATCAGCTGGTACTGGACATATAATGATAGAATGATGATGCTAAAGATCAAAGCAAAACCGTTTGATCTGGCCATTATACAAACATACGCACCAACTACAGATTACACTGAAGAAGAAATAGAACAGTACTACGAAGATCTACAACAACTACTCAAACCAGTAAAATCAACAGACATTTTAATAGTCATGGGAGACATGAATGCAAAAATAGGGAAAGGAAGACATAAGAACATTGTAGGGCAATTCGGACTAGGGACAAGAAATGACAGAGGAGAAAGACTTATACAGTTCTGTGAGAAGAACAATATGATCATATGTAATACATTCTTTGAACATGAAAATAGAAGATGATATACATGGAAAAGCACTGGAGACAGAAAGATGAACCAAATAGATTACATTATGATCAACAATAGATTTAGAAATAGTGTCAAAAACATCAACAAAAACATACTCAGGTGCAGATATCAACTCTGACCATAATCCAGTGCTGTGCAAAATAAATGTCAAACTTAAAAAGATAGTAAATAGAAGAGTCCAAGAACCACAGATAGACCCATCAGCACTAAAACAACCAGACATACAACAAAAATACCTTGTAGATGTAAGGGATAGATATGAACATCTAATGATAGAGTGCATGGAACAATACAGAAGGGAAAATAGACAATAAATGGGACAGCTTAAGAAAAAGTATTCAAACATCAAATGAAAATTTACCAATAAGAAATACCAAGAACAAACAAACATGGATGACAGATGAAATATTAGAGAAAATGACAGAAAGAAAGAAAGAAAGCTAAAAATACTCAAGACAAGGAGATACGTAACATGTGCAGAACAGCGAAAAAACAATGGCTAGAAACAAAATGCAGTGAAATAGAGGAGATGTCCATACAACAGAAGACAAAATTAATGCATAAGGAGATAAGGCTGATCACAAATAAGAAAAATCCTATAAATGGGGGTGGCTGTATTAAGGATAAAAATGGTAAAATAATATTTGATAAAACAGAAGCACTTACAAGATGGGCAGACTATGTAACAGAACTGTTTGATGACCAACGGAACAAAAAACCAACAATACACAACAATGATGGACCAGCAATACTGAAATCAGAAGTAGAACATGCAATAAATTCAATAAAATGTGAAAAGGCTGCAGGCTCGGAAAACATAACAGCAGACATAATAAAAACTCTAAATGAGTTTGGTGTAGATACTATCACAGAAATTTGCAATGACATATACGATACAGGCCATATACCTAAAGACCTAACATCATCAATATTCATACTACTACCTAAGAAGCCCAGGGCTGTGGACTGTACAGAATATAGAACAATAAGTCTAATGAGCCATCTAACTAAAATACTTCAAGATAGTACATGAAAGAATTAAGAACAAGATAGACATGGAGGTCGGTGAAGAACAATTCAGTTTTAGGAAAAACAAAGGAACCAGAGAAGCTATACTGAGTATCTGGCTAGTGATAGATAAATATATAGAAGTCCAAAAAAGTATCTATATTTGCTTCATAGACTACAGCAAGGCCTTTGACAGAGTCCAACATGAAAAATAATCAAATGTCTTCAAGAAATAGGCATAGATCGAAAAGACATCAGACTGATTAGAAATATATATTGGGAACAAACTGCATCAATACGATGTGAAAACAGCTACTCTCCATACATAGAAATAAGAAGAGGGGTAGGACAAGGATGCATTTTATCACCAAGCCTATTTAATATCTACACAGAGAATATCTTAAAAAATATAGAAGAAATACCAGGACTCAAGATCAATGGGAAAATAATAAACAACCTTAGATATGCAGATGACACTGTTCTTTTAGCAGAAAGTGAACATGAACTACAAAGACTAATAGATCAAGTCAATAAATCAAGTAATGAATATGGACTGGATATAAATATTCAAAAAACAAAAACCATTATAATCAGCAAAGACACAGAAGAACAGGAGGTAAACATAAACATACGTGCAGAGAAACTACATCAAGTACAACAGTATCAATATATTGGACACATAGTCACAAATGATGGCAGATGTGAAACAGAAGTTAAAAGGAGAATAGGAATGGCTAAAAGTACCTTCAATGACATGAGGAAATTATTAATATCTAAACAAATTACAAACAAGTTAAAAATGAGAATTATAAAATGTTACATCTATTCCATATTAATGTATGGCTCAGAAACATGGACACTAAATAAACAATTAGAAGACAAAATTGATGCTTTTGAGATGTGGGTATATAGAAGAATAGGGAGAACATCATGGAAAGAGAAGAAAACAAATAAAGAGGTGCTAAAGACACTTAATATGAAGAAAGAACTACTAAGAGAAATAAAGATCAGGCAAATAAAATACATTGGACACATTAAAAGACATGACACCTTATTGAAGACCTTACTTGAGGGTAAAGTCAAAGGGAAGCGAGCAAGAGGTAGGCAGAGATACAAGTGGGAGAGTAACATCACACAAAGGACAGGTTACAGTCTAGCAGAGTGCACCACCAAGACAAGAGACAGGAGGAGATGGAGATACGTTACAGCCAACCTTCGTTGTGGAGACGGCACTTGATGATGATAAAGAAGTAAGTGTACACTTTCCAGAAATATTCGAAGAACCCACAACTGAATGGACTACTAAGCATATACAATCTTCTTCTATATATAGACACACCTTCATTCTCAAACTCCCACCAGACCATGGTCCTACTAGATTTCCAGCAGGATGTAGTCTAGAGAATGCTTTGTGTGGCCGCTTTATTTGCGCCAATGTCACGACACATCAATCTTCAGCAGCATATATATATATATATATATACTTCAGATGGATGATGAGCAGAGTACTTAATGGAACGTTCCCAACACTATGATCCTGTTTCCTAATCAATAATCATACTCAGCCTGTACTTCATAAAAAGAAAAAACATGATTCCGTACCCGTTGACTCACCAATGTCCGGATTCTTTTGCTTGACAGAAACAGGTATGGATGTCTTTACTTCCTCTTGATTTCCATTTAGATCACCATCTTTCCTCAATAATGCACCACCCCTGGATGATTAATGTCAAACAATGCTTAACAAAATGGTCTTGTGAGTCACATCCATCAACACCAAGGATTGCAAATTATGTTTCTTATTGTCTTCTTCTGTATTCATTCTCAAACTCCTGAAAATTAGCAGGATGTCATCCAGAGAATAGAATGTATTGTGTTATAGTTTACAGCTTTGCTGCGCTACATATGCACCTTTTTGCATGACATTTTACTTCAGCATAGCTTCTGCGTCACTCTGACCTATATATGGGATAGTACAGCCAACTCCATCTCATAACCTTTTTGACATGCATGGAAGGTAAACTATATTGATGTTCTTTGCTCCCCTTTCGTGCCCTGTCAATACACAGGCGATATTTCTTATAATTGCACAACAATATCATCATCTGGAAAGACAGAAAGCTGCCTATTATGACTAACAAACTAGTTTTTTAAAAGTTCTTCTTCAACAATCATCACTCACATTAAGACTAGATTCAATTATCTGTCTGCTGTCTGTTTTAAAAAAGAACTAGAAATTGTAGGTATCAGGCTGCAGAATCATCAGCAACATCTAAGATAAATATGTCTCTGGGAACTATGTGTTGTGTGCTGGGATTATTGGACATATGTATATGGAACATTACTTTCATGTACCCCCTCCCCCAGTTGTCAATTTTCGTTTTGGGGAATGTACGATCCATGTTGAAAACCACTGCATTATAGAATTAAATAATCTGTGAAGAGATTGTTATTCATATGTTTATTGTTCAAGCCTATTCTAACTCATTACAGTATTTTTAACACAATTTCACAATTGAAATTCAAGAAATAAAAACAAGATGTGTTGATCTTTGACTCAATCTAATACTGACTCACAAAATGGTCATCTTCACAGGAGCACTATCTGTTCTACAGACTTTAAAGTAGTACACTCTCACTCCTGAGAAACAAACTAAATATCATAATCGGTAAAAGAGAGACGTCTTCTTCAGTGGTTACCATCACTCTGTTGTGAGTCGAAAAAATTAAAAGACAGATGACCTGGCAAAATGAAAAGATGGGAAATGTATCCAAGAAGATAATGAAGTCTCATATAACAAAAAAGAATAGCTATTCACGTCATCAGAAGTGATAATTACTCAACAAAAGATGCCTACTATTATCTATACCTGCAGGGGATAGGTCACTATACTTCACCAAGGACATGACAGAGCAGACTAAATGAACACATACACAGAATATGACTGATATATCACAGTGCACTTCTAGAATAGATGAACAGAACTCTAAGCACACTGCAGAACTGTCCCCAGTATGATCGACGAAGGAAGACATACTGGACCAACTGCTTAACTTTGCAACCAAAGATTTGTATTAGAAACTAGCATCACAGCATGCAGGGCACTCCCATATCCCATAAGTGCTCCGCTCTCCATTTCAACTGCCATCCCAGTTATGTAGACTCAGGGTCCTGGTCAGGTGTTAATTATGCGATCTTCGGATCTTTAACCTTTAGGGCCCTGAATTAAACATTAAGAAATATCCCCTTGGGCCTGAATTCTTTTTTGGAAAATTTTCATTATTGATGGTGGGTGTTTTGAAAATGTGATAACTTTTTTATTTTAAAAGATATCAAAATAATTTTTGCATATCTAAATAAAGGAGTGAATAGTGAATATAGTCATGTTTTTGTTGTTGTTGTATGTATGATATGACAGTTGTGAGCTAGTTGTGAAGTTGAAAATTCGGGGAGAAAATCGCAAAACGCAATTTTCAAATCGCACATGTAACTTCTTGACGACCCTAATACTTGAGCAATGCGTGGAATCATTGATAAAATCCTCATAAATACCTATACTTATTGTATATATATTGTTTTATATCAAAACTAGTATAAGATGAACTAAAAAACTAATAAAACGTGAAGAAATTGCATATAACGTCCGCCCGGTAAACACTAGGTCTATCCCGACACGTAGCGTAATTATTGTCTATGCACTCACGTGGCACCCCTGATACATATTATTTTTGTGTTTTTGAACGACTACACAAACATTCTTATCAAATAACAACATATTAAACACAAAAAACAACAATTAAAACATGTAGTTTATAAGAAATCGCATATAACGTCCGTCTGGTAAACACTAAGTCTAGCCAGACACGCAGCGTAATTATTGTCTAAGCACACACGTGGCACCCCTGATACATATTATTTTTGTGTTTTTTAACGACTACACAAACATTCTTATCAATTAACAACATATTAAACATAAAAAACAACAATTAAAACATGTATTCACGATCACGTACCCATGCCACCCGGTACTCAATTTGATAGTTAAATATGGCTAAAAAATGGCCAACGCCGTTCCAGAAATTCGCTGACAGAACTAGCCGGTTTTCTCTCTTCTTGCAGTCGTAATGAGTAAAGTAACTTGACCTTTAAACTGCGACGTATTCCTAGCGTCGTTTATACGTCACGGGATCATTACTTCGTGAAGTTCCGTACTCGGGAATCGGGCGATATCCTATGTAGCGGGATTGCGCCTGCAGGCACAACGGAGCTGTTCTCATAGGCGCATTATTGCGACCGCAGAGTCGTAAAGGTTAAAAAATAATTTTCCTTCCCTCACCTCTAGACACCCCAATTTCTGACAAGAAACCAATGATGTATGGAATTAAATAACTCCAAACAATGTTAAGACTTTAGTATAACAAAAGTCTGGACTTCAGGTAGTGACGTCCATTTATGGAGGGTGTTTCTCTAATCAAATCTGGGTCATTCCATCGATCGTTGAATTAATTAATCAACTAACATCGTAAAGTCCAGACCGATTTGTGTAACAGAAGTCAGTTCATTCCAATTCTTTTTCATTCAAATGAATTATTTTGTGACAAATAGCTTTGAATGGAGAGATCTGACCTCTGCGCTACCTTCAGTGCAAAAGGAAAATGAATGAATGAAACAATTTTAGAATATACACATCAAGCTTCATCAAATTGGATATCATGTTGACACTTGTTTCATCAACCAGAACATGACACCAATTAGAGAGCTAAAGCAAGATCTTGGTCAGTATGAGTCCTGGTCCATCTAGTCATCCCAGATATCCATCTTAAAGAAGCTCTTTAAACAATTAACTTCCATGTATAACACATGTCCGATTCAATGCCACTTTCTGCAGATGGTATTCATGTATTGGTAGAGATCCTTCTCTGTCAAATATAGGTAGCTGATAGCATTGATGTTCACACTAAGCTCTTTAAAGTCAACCAACAAGAGTCCTTTCTCGGTTTTAAAAAAGGCAGTAATTATAACCTTTCATGCAGAAATTTATGATTTTCATTGTATGCTTGATAATACAGGATGATTTCATTGTGTGCTGGTTGCTTTGCTGCATGGCTCAAAGTGGTAACACCACAATTCTTCACCTGTCATAATTCATGACAGAAATGCATCATCCCCCACTTGGTAATGCCACAGGTGGTTCAAACTCACCCCATTCGTTCTTCCTTATGATGTTTAGTCAATAATCACGCTCCTCGCATGATTTCTTAGGTGACACAGCATTAGAGGGTTTCATATGAACATGCCTCTATGTTCTTGATTATTCTTGGATCTTTGCTATCAATGTTTAGATTTTCTAGCATGTGCATAACCTCACTGAGTCTAACCTTGTCAAAAAGTTTTATCTATAAAACAGAGATATCACTTGGCCAGTCTTAGATTTTAACCTTTAGCATGCTGTGTTGACAAACTGGGTGAAGCATATAGCCCGAAATGTGTCATTTCTTGACACTAACGGTGAAATCATCCTCCCGATTCGGTTAACCCGAAACGAACGAAAAATTTGAGTTTAGTAACTTTTTGACAGAATGTTTTGGTAACATTGAGAAGAGAATTTATCTAACTTCCTATTTCTATTGTCAAAATGGCGAAAGACGATAGTGTTTGATTATGGAATGGAAATCCGAGCAATCTTTAAGCATCTGCTTTGCGGCGAGGCGACATGACAGTGAATTGAGTTTATTATACTTTCCATCATTGATTTATTCAGTGAAATCATTATTTATTACGAATTCAAGGTGGAAATAACGAAAGGTAAGGACTTCAATTTGTTTATTTATAATAAATTTGAGGTTCCACAATGTTCTCACTATGTAAAATATATAATATTCAACGGCTTAGGATCTATCAAAAATACAGTAGGTCTAGATCGAGATAGGTCTAAATGTGACTATCACTTTCTCACATGTTTCGTATCACACACACACAAACAAAACGTACACCAATATATGCAGAATTTAATTCTTTATTTATATGTGCAAATATTATTTAAATATCTGTAACAATGAAAAAGTTATCGCGATTTCAAAATAGCCACCGACGATTGCGTAACATTTGCGAAAACCAATTCCGCAGCAGAGGAGAATATTACGTAATTGTAAACTAGCATGCTAAAGGTTAAACACCCTGTAATGTGAGTTCTTTTTCCTATTAATTCATTTATTTTCTTATACAGTAATTTAGTTTCCTTTTTTTTGTTTTTGTGCTGTAATTAATTCCTGTGCATTTCTTATTTTTAATATATACATTTGAGACAACATTTCACAAAGAAACAATGGATTAACTACCTTTTAACTGATTTTTTCACAAGAATAGGCTTTCCTCCTTCAAATATTGTCCCATTTGTCTCCTCTATGGCTTTTAATCCATCTTCTTCACAGTAAAATTTCACTAGTCTGAAATTAAATTAGCAACATAATACCAATTTTCACAATGTTCTTTCTAATTTGTAAATCAAATCTTACAATTATTAACTTTTTTGTAACAAGGGAGAAATAAGAATGGTAAACATTATGCATAAACACCCAATGTGTGGAACACACCTTCAAATGTTAGTACACTCAAAATTAATATTGTTTTTTTAATGTGTTTTCTTATTCTGCATTCAATCTCAAACTGCTGCAGATTAACAAAAGATGTAGAGCGTGAAATGCGTTGTCATGGTTTTTTTCACAGCTTAACTGTAGTGTCTGCGCCTTTTAGCTTCACATCAAACTTCAGTAAAGCTTTTAGGTTACTTTTACTCTTTATGGGATGGAACAGCCAACTCCACCCTAAAATCTCCTTAGTCGTCTATTATGAATTGCATGACATGTAACAGTGTCTGTATTCTTTACTCCCCTTTTAAACACTAGTAATATACAGAAGATTTGTCATTTTTAATATGTAATTGGCTGCAGTATAGTTCATCCATGTTTAAGAAAATGATACATTCTATAAGGGATACAGAGCATTTTTGCACTGATCATGTTAAACTCCCAGGTACAGTACAAAAAGGTAATCCGAAATACCTTTTACGCCCTTTAGAGGAATGAAATTTTACTGCACAGAACAAAAGATATTCCTGAATGACACTTTCTCAGTCCCCACAGCCAAAATACTGTTATAGCAAAGTATAAGAACAATAAGCCAGTTTTGTTATGTCCCATACTATAAATAGCGTCAACATCAGAAAAGTGCAATGGAGATGGAGAGAGAAAACACATCCATATAACCACATTAGAAGTCAGCTGGAGAGGAGATGGGCACCACTAGCTAAACCTTTTGCCCACTGAAATACTACAATGGAGTGAAAATCAAACTGTATAGGTCGCTGGTGCTTTCTGTTGTGTTGTATGGTTGTGAGAGTTGGACACTCACTGCGGACATGGAGAGAAGATTACAGGCTTTCGAGTATAAATGCTACAGAAGAATTCTACGAATTTCCTATAGGGAACATAAGACCAATGTGTACGTAAGAAATAAAGTAGAGATGTGTGCAGGTGTCCAGGAGCCATTGCTTTCAATAGTGAAACGACGAAAACTAGCATGGTTCGGACATGTATGCAGGCACGATTCCTTGTCAAAAACAATACTGCAGGGAACTGTCGAGGGTGGAAGAAGCAGAGGAGGACAAATAAAGACATGGACAGACAACATCAAGGAATGGACAGGGCTAGATATTTCCACACTCATCCGCATCGCTGAGGATAGAATTCGCTGGAGGACTCTGTGTGCTGAAGCATCCAATGTGGTACCCCTACGACCCTGAAGGGTTATGGGTTTACTGATTGATTGATTGATACTATAAAAGGTCCTAGTAACCCAAAAGTCATACTGAAGTTGGATGTGTCAGGTCAAATGTAGCTGCCAAGCCAAAATATAAACCATGACAAAATATCTTCCTTTCTCTGGATTGCATCTTGCTAATTTGCAGGAGTTAAAAACAAAACCAGAGGAAAAATATTACTCTTCTACACAGGAACTAATACAACACATACCCATATTTGTTTCCATCTGATGTGCTGTTAATCCATATATTGTGTACCTCCCCATACTTCGAAAATAATTTACCAATCCTTCTCTGGAATATTAAAAAATTGCATATTACATTATAAAAACATATCGGCCTTAGTCTAAATCACATTAATGTTATTAGAAATAATTATGCTGGTAGAATAGAAAAAAATACTGAAGTTAGAAGTCAGTAAGACAACAGCATTAAGTTGAAAGCAGTAGAACTGGAGGAAGTGGTTGCCTGTGCATATTTATGAAACTTAAAAGGAACAGAGGATTGACTTTATTCCCATATTTCCCTAAAAAGCTGGTTTCTTATTTTGCATTCATTCTCCTGCAGATTTGCAGGATCCGGAGAATGGAATGCATTATGTCATGGTTTACAGCTTAGCTGCAATAAATGCGCCTTTTGGCCTGACACATCCAACTTCAGTATGGCCTCTGGTTCACTTTACCCTCTATGGGATGGGACAGCCAACTCCACCCTCATCCCCACTCCAAATCCTCCTTCAATTACCTCTTATGCGGGCATGGCAGGTAGCATTGTTACCATTCATGGGCACCAGAAACAATACTGAGATGTCATGTATGTCGCAAGAGAATACTAAGAATGGTTGTGCATAGTGTTAGCATCATGGAACAGAGGTTGGGGAAACTTTTTCATCTATTACGCAAATTAGATTTGTTTACCCCTGTGAGTTAAAGGGGGGAAAAGGGCATTTGTAATTAAACAATATAGGCTCCTATGTATGTGCAATGAATCCTATAGGGCTTACCAATAGGGCATAACAAACAAACTTGAAGTGTACCCTGTGCAGGATCGTGTTATTCAATGAGAGTTGAATTTCTGAGAGTTCACTAATACATCTAATGATACAGCCAGTAGAATGTGGATAATCAGCTTTCAAACCACAAGCTAATTCAACTAATTGAGTTTGCTAGGCAATCTCTTTTCATCTTTGCTACTAAACCAACAATCTTGGGCGTAATAGGAAATAAAAAATATGCGGACTTATCGTTGAGGTAGAATTAATCATCCACATAAATTGAAAAAGATACAGCCTATCACAAATCTATGACTAGTAAAGCAGAGATGTGGCATCCCCCAACCAGCCCATGTGGAAAAACTGTATGGCAATGAGCTAGCTGGAGACAGACCGCCACCTTTATAAGAGAGATTGATTTGATTGTATGAGAAAACAATGAAAAAGAAATTTATGACTAATAAATAGTATTTAAAATCCAGGGAAAACAGACAATATTGTAATGAATAATATATAAATGTCATAATATATGGCAACTTTGTAACTCCTGCTGGATCTCTCTCATAGTGACAATGGTCCTTCTAGATTTCCAGCAGAATGTAGTCCAGAGAATGGAAATGTGGTGTGTCGCCGTTTTATTTGTGCCAATGACCCAATACATCAAACTTTGGCAGGCACATAGGAAAAATTATAACACAATCTTATAACACATAGGAAAAATTCCACAGCTCAACAACACACAACTTTAAAACCTTTTTATAACAAACACGTTTAAACATAGACAGTCACAAGTGTACACATGTTAAACTTAAAGGAAGAAAAAGTGATTACAACAATAAATACAATAGAAGACCTAGAACCATACATCCTGAAATCCGAAATCGAAGATGCAGTTAAACATGCACCAAATAAAGCACCAGGAATAGACGGCATGAGTACAGAATTAATAAAAATGCTAACAGTAACAGGTAAAAAGTGGCTACACAGACTGTTCCGTGTGATATGGAAGACACAAAAGACACCACAGGAATGGAATACAGTGGTGATTGTTCCCATCTGGAAGAGAAAAAAGCAGTAAGAGGAACTGCACTAAGTATAGAGATATATCACTCTTAAGCAACATAGGCCTGCCAAAGATTGATGTGTCGGGCCATTGGCGCAAATAAAACGGCGACACACTGCATTTACATTCTCTGAACTACATTCTGTTGGAAATCTAGAAGGACCATTGTCCTGCTACAAGAGAGATCCAGTGGGAGTTTGAGAATGAACGCTGAAGAAGCCACATAGGAAAAATTCCACACCTCAACAACACACAATTGGGCTTTCAAAAACATAAAAGCTATACAGGTTTGCCCTCAAATAAATTTCAAAAATTGTGACAGAACATAACAAAGACTTATATTTGGCTTTTGTGGACCAAGAAAAAGCCTTGACAGAGTGGATAGAGTACAACTATGGATAATACTACAGACAAATGGAGTTCCCCAACATCTGATAAGCCTATGTCAGAGCATATACACCAATAGTCAATGCGCAGTAAGAACGAGCACAGGCACATCCGATAATTTCCAAATTCACTCAGGGGTGAGACAGGTATGTGTACTATCCCCCCTATTGTTCATAACATACATAGACAACATCTGCAAAGTAGCACAGACAGTGGAAGAAAACAATCTGCAGGGTATCAATATGCAAGTTATGGTTGATCACATCATCATCATCATGTGACATTCTTTCCAGAATGTGGTCTTCCTTATGGATTCTCTGAACACTCACGATTCTGGACGTGTTGACAGCAGCTAGAGACATGTTTAAGCAATCTGATATATCACTGCACCATCGCCGTCTTGGGTGCCCTATTCCCCTGTTGATGATAATGCTGCTTTCCACTATTAATCTTTCCATGCTGTTATGTCTCTTTACATGACCAAAAAAACACAGCTTTCTAGTTCAGATATTAATCTAGTTTGATGTTCATTGATCTTAACACTTTTTGATTTGTCTTTCTAGCTGTCCATGGTAATAGCCTATGTAAAATTCTTCTGTAGCATCTCATTTCAAAAGCAGCTATTCTCTTTGCTATTGTTTTATTTAATGTCCATGCCTCACAACCGTATATTGTCACTGGAAACATGCATGTTCTGTTTGGCTATGCTGCTGGTACCTTGCCAAAGATTTTTTTATTTTGCTCAAGTTTCAATGGCGCCATTGCAATTCTCTTGATTTTTACAGTGAGTCTCCTGAGTTATTTATGTTTTTGCCCAAACATAAGAAATTTGGGTGAAAGTACAGAATAGTTCTCCGTTGTGCTTTAAATAGCACACTGTTGACAATTTTAATGATCCAAAGTCATGGATTCCCGTGTAACACCAATCAAAATAATGGCTGCCGTGACGTCACATCCGACAATCACACAGTTCAACTTTGGACACAGACAAATTTATGCACAATCTGTTTTCCAATTTACACATTTTTTACAATTTCCTATTATTTGTGGTAAGCGATCAGTATTTCTGCCCACTATACATGGAGCGAGGTGCGTGCACACATTAGAAATATTATTTCTAATCCTAACCTTACTCTAAGTACTTACCCGTAAGCTTGCCAAATCACACAACAAAGGTCAGAAAACACATCGAAACTAGAGCAAAGGTCAGAGCGGAGAACTATAATGTACTTCAGCCGAAATTTGTAATGTCCTCTAGTTCGAAATTGTCAATTATTATCTTTGGTTGTACTTTCACTTTATCCATTGTCGTAATTTTTGTTTTCTTTATATTTAAGAACTAGTGCTTGGCTTCACTGAGTCTTTTTGTTGATAGTAGCATTTGCTTTTATACCATCTTTATTTATTTATTATTAAGAGAACGCCGAACGGTGTACCGAGTTGATCATATAGGTCTCTATTAATATTATTATTATATAATAGTATAGTTAATGCTGCCCAGTTTTTATGCAGTACTATAAATTGTTAAATTAACTAAAAATTGGTAAGAATGGGTTTTTGTGTTTGAGCCCAAAGTGAGAAGAACTCATCTATTATCATGCATGCCAATGGCATTGAAATGGAATATGTGCTGTAATGAGTATGATCTACTAGTCTACATAAAAAATTGGGATATGTCAAAGTTTAGTCAAACCAAGTGACTTAAAGTTAATCTAGATTTATTTAGTTACACCTATTCAATTCTGTATTCACATCATAATTAATGAAATTATTCTCATCATAATAAGTAATAAGAATGTTAATGCACAATTCAATGAGTAGTAAACTTCTACACTTAGTTTTTCCTACATAACTAGGCCCTTTTTAGTCCTGACCCAGAATTATAAGTAGGTAAATGTTAAAAAGCTATTTTCATTTTGTACTAAACTTAGTGCAGTATTAATAAAATAATTAATCGTACTACACTAGACAGATTTGATTTCAATTACAGTGATTACAGTTGAGTACAGTAGTACACTGAGTACAGTACTGGCAGTGATCTGATGAAAATAAACCCATGAATGATGAGAAGGAAGTTAACATTATTTATTAATTACTTCACTTCATAGCTGTTTGAAGTGTTTGAAGTGTTTGTTATATCAATAAGATTAGATACACTGAATCGGGATGTAACGCTCACTCCGATGCACAGCTGTCTGGTCGAAATTGCCAATGAAAAATGACTCACATACATCTTAGAAAGTTGGAATAGACAGATAAGATAGACCTGACCCATATTTTCTGACTTACAAACTATAATCAATGTGGAGACTTATTTGCTGCTCTTTAATAACAACAACACAGTAATAACAAATTGCAGATGACCTGGTCAGTATCTGGAGGAAGATTCCCCACATAAACATCGAAAGTGTTCACCCTCTTTGATTGCAAAGGTGCCGACATCGTGGTAGAAGTCAAGAACCAATACTCAAATGTGTGCCAGATTTATTTACTGTTACAGTTTAAATGAATGTAACAAAATAAATAATCATCATTACATGACGTCTCCGCAATGACAGTTGGCAACGTACCTCCAAGATCTCCTTTCTCTTGCCTTGGTGGTGCACTCTCTAGACATCTCGTGATGTATCTCTCTCAATTGTTTCTCTGACTACCTCTTTCTCACCTTCCCTCCGCTCAGGGCAGTGCCGTGCTATGATGCAGAGATGTGGCCGCATCAGATGGCACCAATACATTGTCGGGGACGGCATTTCGAAAAAAAAAAAACCATTTAAGGGGGCGGCATTTCAAAGGCTTACATCATACTAAGAAAATATATCGCACTGTTTTGTCTGTGGCTATGTCAAAATAAAACAGCTGACAAAACCCAATCATATTCGACTGTGGTTAGCTTTGAGGTTGATGACCAGCGTGTGAGTACGGGAACCAGTTATCTCGTACGGCTGAACTATTAGCGGTATCGTTAACCTTTCGGTGGAAGTGGTAAAACACTGTACTTATTAATTGTTGCTATCGAATTCTGATGTGTTGGGCCATTGGTGCAAAATAATATCAGGTTAATTTAAGGAATTAAGATCTCATGTAATTCCTTTTTTGATAACATAAATAATATAATAAACAACAATAGCACAGAAGAAAACTTATTTGTATTACGAGATTTAATGTCCACCAGGGACCAGAAAGATATGGAATAGAAGAATACATTGGACCTGTCGGAGACAAAATTAACAAGATAAATGACACCGGCTACAGATTAACTCTTTCAGGACTTTATTATTTTCAAGTTTGGACCAAATTAATTTTCAGGAGTAGAAAAATTTCCTTACATGTGTTTTTCATTGTATCACTTGACATACTAATATTGATAAATAGTGTATGTGTAATATATCATTGGAAAGGGGAATTGATACAGAATATGAATATATAAGTACATTTATGATATTTGATTATTTCACAAGGTTAGAGTTAGTAAAACACAAAACAAGAAAATGTTAATTTATTAGTATAAATATTGTGGCTTACCCAAATGTATCCATACTTGTCATTGATGATATCCATTTTTCAAGAATGTTTACACAAGTATATCCAATTCTCTTCATTGTGCATTTATTTGATGAATTTATATCAATAAATGTTAAAGTTATGTACATTTTTCTGATTGACACCAGAAGCAATGAAAATAAGAAAATATTTCAGGGGTAGAAAAATTTCCCTACATGTGTTTTCCATTGTATCACTTGACATGCTAATATTGATAAATAGTGTATGTGTAATATATCATTGGAAAGAGGAATGGATACAGAATATGAATCCCCATCGTAACCAGCACCGTGCAGAGGTGATGGGGCTTAGTTCAGCCATCAGGGGCTGGAAACTAAGACTGGTCGGGCAGTCCTACTCGAGCAGGACCATAGTCCTGCCCAAGTAAGCAGAGTGCTGAAGACAGAGACATCCAGCCAAAAGGCGCACAGATAATCAGGATGCCACGCACAAAACACAATGGAAACATGTCTACATCTATAAATAGTTATGGTGCCTGCCCTGTGGCGGACATTCAGGCAGGGACGGTGCCGGGCCCTATACCTCGAAAGGGCCCAACCTCAGTTACTGGAAGTCCTTCTCAATTGCCCCGAGGAGCCAGGAGGCAAGGGAATAGAGCTACTGGCCAAACAAACAAACGACCAATAAAAATAATGCACTGGAATGCTGAGGGTGTCAACAGTAAAAGAGATGGATACAGCAAAAAATTGGAACTTGAAAATGTCCTCAGTGAAGAACAAGTTAGTATATGCTGTATCCAAGAAACACACCTCAGCAGCGACATAGCCTTCAAAATCAGAGGCTACCAGTGCTACCGGTCTGACAGAAAGGACAGGCGAAAGGGTGGAATTCTGACACTTGTTAAAAACAATATCAGCGCATGTCAGCTGGAAGTATATATGGAAGGGGCAGAATACCAGATGTTCCACCTAAAAACAGACAGTGCAGAATTCCATCTCCTGAACTACTGCTGCCCAAATGATAAACCATTGGCACTAGACACAATTCCAGACAAAGAGAGACTTATGGTGTGTTGTGACTTCAACAGCCACTCTCAGAGCTGGGGCTACGATCATATCGACAAGAGAGGTGAGGAACTTGAGAGCTGGCAGGATGAAAATAATCTCATCCTTATTAACCAGCCAGCAGACTCACCAACCTTCTACTCGAGAGCATGGCACACCACCTCTACACCAGACCTAGCATTCCACTCACCAGGCTTGGAATGGAACATCACACGTGTTGTTGGAAAGCAGCTTGGAGGTAGTGACCACAGACCAGTATTTCTGGAAATCCACAATGAATTTACCAAGGACAGCAGCAAGCTCACTAGGTGGAACTATAAAAGTGCAGACTGGAAAATGTACCAGCATTTAACCAGTGTTCTAGCTAAGGACATGAACTTGGACAAAGACATCAATAGAGCAGTGAGTGAATTTAATAGATGTATACTACATGCTGCTAGTAAAACCATACCCAGGGGGGCACGCAAAAACTACAAACCCTACTGGAGTGATGAACTGGAAAAGCTGCAAAATGAGATGGAAACATCTAGACAGCAGGCTGAGAACAGACCTAGCCAAGAACATCACAACAAATATCAGCAAACAAAGGCTAAATTTCAAAGAGCCAAGTTACAAGCCAGACGGAGCAGCTGGAAAGAAAAAACAGAGTTGATGAACCTAGAAAGAGATACTAGGAAATTATGGAAACTTGTAAAACAACTAAATGATGAAGGTACAGGCAGAAATACCAGTATCACACTTTATAAAGATAGAAACATTTTAACAGGTAAACATGCAGCTGATTACTTTGCAGATGACAATAACGTCAAAGTCAGCCCAGACAAACAACAGGAGGTTCGAGAGAACCAGCAAAACATTGGACAAGACGAACCTATACCTAAAGTCATGGAGGCACCAATCACAATGAGAGAACTGGATCATGCAATATCCAAATTGAAAATGAAAAAGTCCCCTGGAGCTGATGGAGTGTCCAATGAAATGATTAGAAACCTGGGAATTGCAGCAAGAACAAAGCTACTGCAGATCTTTAACACAAGCTGGTCCACAGGTAATGTACCACAGGTGTGGAGAGAAGCAATAATGATACCGCTCCTCAAATCAGGAAAAGATGGCAACACAGTCTCCAACTACAGGCCCATCAGCCTCACATGCTGTCTATGTAAAACAATGGAACACATTATCAATCTTAGGATGCAGTGGTACCTTGAAAGTGAAAACCTTCTCGTATCACAGCAAGCAGGTTTCAGACAGTGCTACTCTACTGAAGATCAGGCAACCTACCTCTCCCAAGAGATTGAGGATGCCTTCCAAGAAAAGAAACTGGTACTAGCAGCATGGATAGACCTCAGGAAAGCATTTGATAAGGTCTGGAAAGAAGGGCTCCTAAAGTTATTGCGAAATTGCAGGGTTAGCTCAAGAATGTACAAATGGGTAAAAGCATACCTGCATAATAGAAGAGCCAGGGTACAATTAGACGGTCGCAAGAGCAAGAAAGTTCTATTGCGTCATGGAGTCCCCCAAAGAGGAGTTCTGTCACCCACACTTTTCTTGGTTTACATCAATAACCTAGTTGCTGAACTACCACACAGGATCAAAGTGGCAATGTATGCTGACGACCTGGTGATCTGGTGCACGGAAGAACATGCAACAGTGGCCACTAAACAAATACAAAGAGCTATCGATGCCCTAACCTTATGGGCAAATAGATGGTGCGTCAGCATTAACACAGATAAGTGCAGCACTACACTCTTTACCCTCTCACCAAAACAAAAGCTGGTCATATCAAGTTAGATGGAGAGCTCTTGAAAGAAGACAAACAACCCACATACCTCAGAGTTACTTTTGATGATAAGCTGACATGAAAGCAGCACATAAACAAAGCAACAACAAAAGCCAGGAGGAAGCTAGCTATCCTGAGAAAACTAAGTGGAACCACATGGGGAGCCAGTGGAAATATACTCAGTAAAGTTTACCAGCAAACAAAGTTTAAAGTTTACACACCTGGAATATGGTTCAGCTGCGTGGTGTCTTGCATCAAACACCACATTACAAGATCTAGATAAAGTGCAAAACCAAGCACTTAGAATAATGTTGGGAGCAATGAAATCAACACCCATAGCAGAGATGCAGAAAATGGGAAGAATGCAAACACTTGGCGAACGCAGAGACACAAAAGTACTAATTCAAGCAGAAAAGTTTCAGTGTATGCCAAGTCATCCAATGAAGGAAAGATTCCAAAATCTAGCAATGGGGCGACTGAAAATGAGCAGCTTTATCCATCAAGCTAAACGACTCCATAGACAACTTACAGACCTACCTGAAGTTGACAGCCCCTTAAGGTCTGTACCAGAACAAACCCCGTGGAGTGAAAGCAATGGAATGCCAATATACATTCAGACCCATGTGAAAGGAATACTAAGCGAGGACGAACAGAACAGTGTGCAGCGAATGACAGTCACCCTCAGTTTCCTGGATGAGGAATATCCACAAGATATATGGGTCAGAGTGTACACAGATGGGTCAGCACAGAATGCTGTGAGGAATGGAGGTGCAGGTGTATATATAGAATATCCACACAAGCCTAGAGATACAATCAGAACACTGACAGGGAAATTCTGCAATAATTATGATGCAGAAATCCAGGCAATTAGTGTGGCAGCTAAAAAACTGCTGAACTCCAACTCTGGCCTACAGCCTGTGGTATTCCTGACAGATGCAAGGTCAGTGCTTCAAGTTCTCCAGTGTGGAAAACTAACAGACTTGAAAAAAACTACTTAGCGAATTGTCTTACCAGTATAGGGTAACCATGCAGTGGATACCCTCTCACTGTGGAATACCAGGAAATGAAAAAGCAGACCAACTGGCTAAGGAAGGTGCTGCCGAAGACCAACCAGATATACCAATCACCTACCATCAGAAAAAACAGATGATCAAGTCAATAAGAAAGCCACAAACAACAACACAAGATGACTATCATATTATGAACAGACCAGAACAAATTATAATTCTATGTCTCAGAACAGGACACAACCGACTCCGCAGTCACATGTATACAAAGTTCAAGATTGGCAACACAGCCATGTGTACATGTGGACAGGCAGCACAGAGTGCCAAACATATACTTCAAGAGTGTTCTGAGCATGAAACGCTGAGGCAGACATATTGGCCAGAGGAAACAACACTGGAATCAAAACTCTATGGGACACTGTATGAACTACAAAAGACAGTGAGTTTTATTAAGGAGACAGAATTACAGATATAGACATTTTTCAAGTGAACGAAAGAAGAAGAAGAAAAGAATATGAATATATAAGTACATTGATCATATATGATTATTTCACAAGGTTAGAGTTAGTAACACACAAACAAGAAAATAAAAATGTTAATTTAGATTTATTGACTTAACAGTTCTGTGTCTCCACCAAGTTTTTTCAGTCATGTCATATTTAGAACTCACTGTAAGAATGGAAGATTTATTGACTTACAGTTCTGTGGATTTCTCCATCGAGGTTTTTTAGTCTTGTCCCATGGAAATATACAGCTGTAAGTTGTAGGCTGAACTTACTCCTGCCATCTAAGCACTACAAACATTTGCTACATTATTTGGTAACCAGTTTTACATCTATAGCAGAAGAGGCAAACCTAATTTTGTCAGCTAGCTAAATTTAAAATTTCACATAAGCTAAACCTTTTAGTTCTATGAAGTGCCAATAAAGTCACAGTTTTCACCAACTGCCAAAAACATCAGGAGATGGAGACTTCCTGTCTTGGAAGTAAAAAAATTTTGTTTTATTGTTGAATATCAAACGTTTGCAGTGGGCACTATCTCCAGAAGTCTATTCTGTTCTGAACACTGTTTCTTCTTCAGCGTTCATTCTCAATCTCCCGCCGGATATCTCTTGAAACAGGACAATGGTCCTACTATATTTCCAGCAGGATGTAGTCCAGAGAATGGAAATGCGTTGTGTCGCCGTTTTATTTGCGCCAATGGCCCAACACATCCATCTTCAGCTGGTAACACTGTTTAAAAACACACATTTTCTCCATATGTTGGCTCAGTGGTAGAGGGATTTTTTGGTTCACTTCACAGACCCAACTTGGTTGAATTAGCTTGTGGTCTGAAAGCCAATCGTTCACGTTGTACGGGCGATATGATTGGATGGAAGCCAATCGTTCACATTGTGCTGGCGATGTCATTGCATGCATTAGTCGTGTCATAAAATTTGATCATAGTTAAATGGCAGTGGTAGGAGAAGATGAGGTGGAAAAAAGATACTGATATAGTAATAAAACCCATAGTCCGTCAGGGTCGCAGGAGTGTCACATTGATAAATTTGGTACAGAAAGATTTTCACACATCTATATCCTCTACCATCCTGATAAGTTTTGAAACTTTACACCCTGCCCAGTCATTGATATTATCTAGCCATGTCTTCTTCTGGCCTCCTAGTCTTCTTTCAACCTCCACCATACCTTGAAGAACGCCTCTACATGTACACAACACGGAAAGGGACAGTTTACAAGTTTCAATTTTTCTTAAATTGGTGGAAGCTCACTACGAGTAACTCATTTCAGTGAGAGCAGCAATTTAGTTGTACTAGTCAGCTAACACCTGGCATAA
Source organism: Meghimatium bilineatum (assembly GCA_034231615.1). Lineage (NCBI taxonomy): Eukaryota > Metazoa > Mollusca > Gastropoda > Stylommatophora > Philomycidae > Meghimatium > Meghimatium bilineatum. The sequence continues at coordinate 34,666,625 of CM067320.1, forward strand.
TCTGCACTGCTATTAGGTGTTGCCCATTATTTCTGCCTGCCTCATTGGACACATTGAAATAGATGAAACATTGGAAAACTGATTTTAATAATGTATAGTACCTAATCTAGGTACTATATAGTACCTAATCTAGGTGTAGTGAGGTCATTCTGTCGATCATTGGATTAATGAACTAACATCGTAAAGTCCAAACCGATTTGTGTAACAGAAGTCAGTTCATAATTAACACTCGACGGTGATGTCATGGCAGAAATTACAACTCGCATTGCCCTAGCATCAAGTGAATTTAACAGACTGTCTAATATCTGGAAATCAAAGTCAATCAGCACATGCACGAAAATGCGCTTAATTTCTGCGTTATTCCGGTGTTATCATATGGATGTGAGAGCTGGAAAAGCTCTTTATCTTCAGAAAATAAATTACTGAGTTTTGAGAACAAATGTCTTCGTAGGATAACTAACACCCATTGGAGTGAATTCAAATTGAATGATAAAATCAGAGAAGAGACACATCAAAATTTCATCACAGATGTTATCAGAAAACGCTGTTGGTCCTACATCGGCATGTCCTACGTGCAGACACCAACATAATACACCACCAATCTCTTGAATGGATACCTACAGGCAAAAGAGCAAGGGGTAGATCAAAAGAAACACTCAGAAGAACAATACTTAGAGAAAGTAAAACAACCAATATTCATACTATTCAAGAACTGCACAGAATAGCTTTGAACAGACAGAATTGTAGAGATCTGACCTCTGCCCTAACTTCAGCACAAAAGGAAAATGAATGAATGAATGAATGAATAGTACCTAGACAAAACAAGCAATCAGTAATACTCAGACTGGGTACATGGAATGCTAGAACCATATGCCTTAGACTTAACACCTCTGACATGACAAATGAACCATCTATTCATAAACCCATAATCTGTCAGTGTCATTACGGTACTACATTAGATGCACATCCTTTGTAGTATTTCTTTAGGCGTACAATATAATTGGTCATAACATTTTTCTATCTTGCACAGCATAGAGAGTTTAATAAAATAACTGAGTCTGTTGGTGATTGCGTTGCCAGCCAAGTGAGATCTGCTGTCACTACCTCTATTTCCATTCTTGTACTTGATGTTAATGTGGTATATGCAGCTCACTTCTTCACTAATTTCCTGCCATTTTGGTAGGCCACGAAACCCCAACCACACATGTGTGTTTCTTGTGTTACTGAGCCATCTGTGTAAATTATATGTAGCTTCAAGTTCTGCAGTATGAGTTCTTGGATCATCCTTCTTTTCTGTTGGCAGCCCAGTCACTGCACTCTTGTCCCAGCTGAATCACAGCTGTTGTCAATAATTTTCTATCTTTGCTAAATACCACCCATTCACAGCTTCTTCCCACTTCCTCCAGCTCACAAACTCTTGAGTCTGTGATGGCCAAAGTACTGGGTTCAAATCTCACCGAAGACAATTGTATATTCATATTGTTCAGAGAGATGGCAAACTACTGAAGAAACTAGACAAGTCTTGGTACCATCAAGGATAAACTAGACAAATCTTGGTACCATCATTGAGAAACTAGACAAGAGTATTGGTACCATCAAGGATAAACTAGACAAGAGTCTTGGTACCATCAAGGATAAACTAGACAAGAGTCTTGGTACCATCAAGGAGAAAAAAGACAAGATTATTAGTACCATCAAGGATAAACTAGACATGTCTTGGTACCATCAAGGATAAACTAGACAAGTCTTGGTACCATCATGGAGAAACTAGACAAGTCTTGATACCATCAAGGATAAACTAGACAAGAGTTTTGGTACCATAAAAGGAGAAACTAGACAAGTCTTGGTACCATCAAGGATAAACTAGACAAGTCTTGGTACCATCATGGAGAAACTAGACAAGAGTCTTGGTACCATCAAGGATAAACTAGACAAGAGTTTTGGTACCATAAAAGGAGAAACTAGACAAGTCTTGGTACCATCAAGGATAAACTAGACAAGTCTTGGTACCATCATGGAGAAACTAGACAAGAGTCTTGGTATCATCAAGGATAAACTAGACAAGAGTCTTGGTACCATCAATGATAAACTAGACAAGTCTTGGTACCATCAAGGATAAACTAGACAAGTCTTTGTACCACCAATGAGAAACAGTTATTACTTGAATGTATTATGTGAAGAACAATCAAGAATGGAATAGGTTTCACCATAAGAATAACAGATTCATCAACTACATAAACATTCACAATGCTATCATCATCATTAAGTGCCGTCTCCGCAATGAAGGTTGGCTGCAACGTATCTCCAACATCTCCTGTCTCTTGTCTTGGTGGTACACTCTGCTAGACTGTAACCTGTCCATCGTGTGATGTTACTCTCCCACTTGTATCTCCTCCTACCTCTTGCTCGCTTCCGTTTGACTTTACCCTCAAGTAAGGTCTTCAATAAGGTGTCATGTCTTTTAATGTATCCAAAGTATTTTATTTGCCTGATCTTTATTTCTCTTAGTAGTTCTTTCTTCATATTAAGTGTCTTTAGCACCTCTTTATTTGTTTTCTTCTCTTTCCATGATGTTCTCCCTATTCTTCTATATACCCACATCTCAAAGGCATCAATTTTGTCTTCTAATTGTTTATTTAGTGTCCATGTTTCTGAGCCATTCATTAATATAGAATAGATGTAGCATTTTATAATTCTCATTTTTAACTTGTTTGTAATTTGTTTAGATATTAATAATTTCCTCATGTCATTGAAGGTACTTTTAGCCATTCCTATTCTCCTTTTAACTTCTGTTTCACATCTGCCATCATTTGTGACTATGTGTCCAAGATATTGATACTGTTTTACTTGTTGTAGTTTCTCTCCCTGTATATTTATGTTTACCTCCTGTTCTTCTGTGTCTTTGCTGATTATGATGGTTTTTATATTTTGGATATTTATATCCAGTCCATATTCATTGGTCCATATTCAGTCCACAATGCTATAGTACATGAGGAAAGGAACATTAGTGTGTGAGGAAAGAAATGTTAGTATGCAAATAAAATACATTTTGAACCAAAAAATACAATGTTTGTTTTCTGTTTATATACTATGTAGGTCTTTTTTATTCTGTTCATTCTCAAACTCCCATGGATATCTCTTATAGTAGCACAGTGATCCTACAAGATTTCCAACAGAATGTAGTTCACACAAAGGTTATGTGTTTTTTGCCGTTTTATTTGCACCAATGGCCTGACACCTTTGGCTTTGGTAACTAATACATTCAATGTTTTTACCACATCTGCTGAACAGTGTACGTCTGTGATTATATCGATAGTATAATCGAACAGCCATACAAGAGAATATTGCTGAAATGACTAATGTCTGCTTCACAACAGTGTAATCCAAACTATATTATGGATCTGAAACATGGACAACCTACACAAGACATGAGACTAAACACCTTTCAGCTGATGTCTCAGCAAAATCTTACATTAAATGGCACGATAAAATCATCAATATTGAACTTTTACGCCACACTCAGCTACCATCTGCCATTGAGACACTTAATAAAAATAGATTGTGAGGGCTGGACCATGTCCACAGAATGCCAAATTGTTGCATTCCACAATAAGTACTATTCAGAGAAGCTTCTGAAGGCCTGTGGTAGTCCCATGCTGAGGTACAAAGACATTTTTTAGTCATCAATGAAAGATTTCTTCAAAATCTGACAAACATGGCCAAAACTTGAGCTGTCTGGAGACACAATCTGCGTGCTGGCTTGGGCGATGTTGTTTAGGAACAATATAATAAAAGATATGGAATATAAAAGGGAAAGATGAAAACAAACATCTTCTGTTGCTTTAACAACATGATCGCTTAGAAAGTCTTCCATTACTGAGAGAAAAGGCTCATTGACTTGTTTTTGTTTGTTTTCTTAATGATCGTCTGCAAGATGCAAAAAGCCATTCAGTAAATTCTAAATATTACAGAAAGTTATGCTATATTTTTATAAAGAAAATTAACTGCTTGTGTTACAGTGATTCATTGGTGGAGCAAAGACGAATAATACTACAATCTGCCATGTATGCTATGAGAGGAAACTAAGAAGATGTAGGGTTTATTATAGTGGAATCCCCTTATAACAACTTGGTCCAGACCAGCAAAATATGTATGTAATAACATAAATTTACCATGTACAGTACAAACAATAAAGAATAAATATAATTGGGGATTTTTAAATGTGTTGCTATATAAGGAAATGTGTTATAAAAGGATTCTCTATAGAGGAATTCCACTATACCAATCCTCATGATTTTTTCTGCAATGACCCCTTGGAAGAAATCATGCCTGAACTTCTGGTAGGGAATCAACCCTTTTTACCTAACAGTTTGTCTCAAAAATGCAGGATGGTCACAGCAAAGACCTCTCTAAAGTAAAAGACTTCCCAGATCCTAGCATTGTTCCTACAGTTACATTTAACCAGCGATCTTGAACTTGCTCCCTACAGTTACATTTATCCAGTCATCTTGGACTTGCTCCCTACAGTTACATTTAACCAATCATATTGGACTTGCTCCCTACAGTTACATTTAACCAGTCATTTTGGACTTTGCTAAACCTATTTTAAAAAGCTGTTGTCTTTCTCCAGGTGAATTATGGTTGATAGTATTCACACCTGTCATTCTTCTTTCTTTCTAGCACCAGGAATTGCAAGCGATTAGCTCTTACTTCCTATGTGCAGTGGGTTGGTTTTTATGAGCGTTCCTTCATACCCAGGAGACTTCGGCTTAATGCAAATGCCTAATGAAGAAGCATTCTACTCGGATGGAGTGTTGTCGATCAAGGGCCAGATGTGTCACCTTGGTTGAATTGAGTCCATGTTTGTTTAAGGTTATCTTGATTTTTTATATCCACCGTTTTCGTGGTCTGCCTGTGGTTTTATGTCCAGATACTATTTTGTTATATGCTCTGTTTGGTATTTAGTTTCATTCTCATAAGGTGATCAAACCATTTTACTTACTGTCTTTTGATATGTTCAATACATGATATTATACCTATCCTTTTCCCAATTGCTTTATTTCTTATTTTATCTAGTTTAGCAACCATTACAGCTTTTCTCATACATTTCATTTCACATGTAGTGATTTTTCTTTGCTGCGAGACTATTAAAGACCATGTTTGGCATTGGTAGCATGGTGTCGTTTAAAAAACTGTCCCACTGAACAAAAAAGCATCACAAAATGAATGTGTCTTACGAATTCTTATTGTGAAATTTTTGTTAATTACGGGGAGACATGCCACATTTTTAACTAAACACACCATACTTCTTCTTCTTCGGCGATCATTACTCAGTCAGGTTGGGACTTCGGATTCTATGATATAGGCTGCTGTCTGTTTTAGAGTGTCCACTGTGCCATACAGTTTCTCTTCAACACTGATTGGGGTGGGCCATGTCTTGTTTCTCAGGTCTGCATACTGGGGACATTCTTGTAGGATATGTTCTGCTGTCATATTTGCAAGGCTGCAATGGCAGAGCCCAGTTTGGTGTACAAATGATGTCTCATTTTGTTGTGACCAGTTCTGAGGCGCAGCAGGATAACCTGGTCTCTTCTGGACAGTTGGTAATACCCGTCATCTGCATTATATTTGGGGTGGTCTTCTTTCCACTTTTTGTTATAGTTGCCTTTAATGATGGTCTTCACTTCTTCATAACTGACCAGATAGTCTTCTTGAGGTAACTTCCCTCCTTCTTTGGCCAGTCTATCTGCAACTTCATTCCCTTCTATGTTACAGTGTGCCGGTATCCACTGGATCACTACTCTTTGGAAATTATTGTACAACTGAACTAGCACTGCCCTCAATTCATTCAGTTCGGTGTTCTTGTGTAGCTTCAGTGCTGTTATGACAGAGAGTGCATCTGTTAGTAGTACAATATTCGTGTGCACTTGTTCTTTGTGTTGTAAGATAGTTTCTGCTGCTTTCTTGAGAGCTTCCATTTCTGCTTTAAAATTGGTTGAGAGCTTGCCTGTAGCTATGGCTAGAGTAACATCTTTCCCGCATTTTAGTCTGAGGGTCACTCCTCCACCTCCATTCTCAATTGCGTTTGTGGCCGAGCCATCTGTATAGGCATGAATCCATGCACCTTGTGGGTAATTAACTGCGATGTGTTGTTCTGTGATATGCTTTATCTCCAATTCTGTCTGAGTTCCTTTCTTTTCTATACCTTCTATTTGTTCTTTTAGTTGTGGGAGTCTGTATGCCCAAGGGGGGATGATACTGACTAGTTGTATGGGCCTTGGTTTCGCTTGTCCTATAGTTGGTGCCTTTTGTATCAGTTTCTTTGCATTTGCTGAGAAGTTGCTCCTCTCCAGCCTGCTTTTGCCATAGCCATTAATTCTTTGGTGCATAGGATGATTCAGGAGTCTCTTGTATTTTTCTGCTTGTTGAACTACTTTCATGTCTCTTCTATCTTCCATTGACTGAAGGCCAGTTATTGTTTCTAATGTATTTATGCGTGTAGATTTCATAGATGCAGTGATAATACGTGTAGCTTGATTCTGGGTTTTGTTTATTTTGTTGAATTGCGTTTTAGATGCTGTGGCCCAGGCTGCGATGCCATACTCTAGTACTGGCCTAACTCTACCTGTGTATAGCCTTTTCAAGATTTTGCTGTCCGCTCCCCAGTTTGTGCCTGCTAACTTTTTCATTATTGCCATTCTATTTCTGGCTCGTTTCTCTGCTTTTTCTGTCTGTTTTGCCCATGTCATTCTAGAGTCAATGGTAATTCCGAGGTATGTTGGGTTCTGCTCTAGTGGGAGAACGTGATTGTTTATTTTTAGTGTTGTTTTCTGTACCTTGTTGGATAGTGTGAATATTGTGTGTGTGGTTTTCTTTTCATTAATGGTAAGCAACCATTTCTTGGTCCAGCTTTCTAGTTTGTGCAGTGCCCCTTGCATTCTATTTTTTGCAACTGCTATTGTCACCCCTCCTGTCCACAAGGCCAGGTCATCTGCATACATTGCAGAGTGTACCCCAGTTGGTATGCCCTCCATAATATCATTTATGTAAATTAAGAAGAGTGTAGGGGATAGTACACCTCCTTGCGGGACACCTTGTTCTAGTATTCTCTTCCTGCTACGTTTTCCCTGTACTTGCACTCTAGCTGTTCTTTTTTCCATATAGTTGCATATCCAGTTATATAAGTGTCCTCTGATTCCTAGTCTAAGGAGCTTGTTCTTGAGTCCATCTTTCCAAACTTTGTCAAATGCCTTCTCCATGTCAACCCACACTGCAAGCGTGTGTTTTTTTTCTTGGTATGCGTCTTCAATCTCTTGGGCTATGTAGGCGACCTGGTCCTCTGTTGATCTGTGTTGTCGGAAGCCGCTCTGTTGTGCTGCTATGAGTTGTTTTCCTTCCAAGTGCCACATGAGTCTTCTGTTGACCATTTTCTCCATTAATTTGCCCATACAGCTGAGGAGACTGACAGGTCTATAACTACTTGGGTCGAGTTTGTCTTTGCCTTGCTTTAAAATGGGTACCATGATAGCTTCTTTCCATGCGGTGGGCACCTGTCCTGTTCTCCAGCTAGTATTTACTATGTTTAGAAGTTTTCTCTTTGCTCTAGGCCCCAGTTTCATAAGCATCTCATTGGTAACCCCATCTTTACCTGGTGACTTCTTGAGTTTAAGGTTCTGTAGTGCTTCTTCTAGCTCAGTTTCCGTAAATTTTGCCAACATTTGCTCTTCTATAACCATAGGCATATCCTTTAGTCCATGGATTTCATTCTTGACTTCTATTTTTCTTTCTTTTGGTATGTTTATCTGGCTCACAGTTGCATAATTTTTAATGAAAATGTTTGCTGCTGCTTTTCCCGTGTGCATTTTGTTATTATATTCCAGTGTTATTGGAGGTCGGCTACTGTTTTCATCACTCAATGCCTTGGCAAGTTTCCAGAGTTTGTTTCCATCTTTGTCCATGTTAAGGCTCTCGGTTTTCGGTTTTTTCGATCCATCTCCTCCTTGCTGATGTTTTTACCTCTCTCTTGTATTTAGCTGAGTCTGCCTTGAGAGCAATATTGCTTTCTGTACTCTGCTCTGTTTCTGCTAATTCTCTGGCCATATTCAGGTCTTCTTCAAGCTTTTGTATTTCTTTGGACCAGTACAGTTTGTAGTTTTTTCTTGCCCCTCTTGGTATTGCGTCTTTTGCTGCCCTAAGTATTGCCTCAGTTAGCTTTTCCGTCATGTTCTTAATTTTTTTTGGATGGGTGTTGATAGGCTCACTATATGCGTCTGAGAGTTTTGCAAATTTGTCCCAGTCTGCTCTCTTATAGTTCCAGCGGGGAAGAGGTTTCTGCTCTTCCTGTGTGCAGTTAAGGTTGATAGTGAGTTTTATTGGTTTGTGGTCACTGTCCCCTAGCTGGTTCATAACTATTCTACATATTTTATGGGATAAATCGCCAGTGGCAAACGCTAAATCTGGGGTTGATGTTGATTTCCATCTCCTTGAGTAGAAAGTTGGGGGATCATCCTGTGCATTCAACAGAAATAGATTGTTATCGTTTTCCCATTCTTCCACTTCTTCTCCTCTTGAGTCAGTTTGCTGGTAACCCCACCTTTCAGAGTGGCTGTTAAAGTCACCCACTACAATACAGTGTGTGTCTGTAATATCCATTGTTTCTAATTTAAGGGCTCTTCCTACTGGGCTGTATATGTTATAAATTCTGATGGGATGGTTTTCTATGTACACATCTGTTCCTATAATCTCTGATTCTCCTATTGTATTTATTTCTATCTGCTTTGTTGGAATGGTGTTGCGTATCAGTGTAAGTACCCCTCCCGTATGCCCTTCTCTGTCTTGTCTGAATGTTTGGTAGCCCCTGATAGAGAATCTATGGTTTAGGTTAAGATGGGTTTCTTGTATGCAAGCCACATCAATCTTGTCGTTATCCAGTCTAGCTGTTAGTGCCTGCTTTTTGTGGTAAATGCCTTCTGCATTCCAATGCAGTATGTTTAGTCCTTTTGTCTGTCGTGTGGTTTGACCAGTCATAATTTCCTGCTGTTCCCATTTCCTGGTCTTCCAAAATGGGCCAGGGTGACCACCAGTAGCTTGGGGTGGGTCCCTTCGAGGCATGGGGCCCGGCACTCTACCCGCCTGGTGGGACTCCTCAGGCAGAGCACCATACCTAGAATCCATTGTCTCAATCTGCATGAGTGTATATGAGGTACGTTGCACTTTGTTATGCGCCATATGGCCAAGTGCATCCGATTTCCGCCAGCTATTTTTTTTAGGTTTGCTTTCCTTAGATGGTCTACTCTCCTGGGATCATGAGCACCATCTGCCCAGGCTTTGTGTAGAGTTTTCCATCTCCTAGGTGGCCTGTCTTTCTGGACTCTTGAGCGCCACCTGCCCAGTAGTTAGGGGAATTTTTTAAGTTTTCCTGCCTTTTTCCTTTATGGGATAGAGCTGATTGGGGCCTAAGTAGGGTTTTACTGACTTCTCCCTTTGTATGTTTTAGAAAATAGTTTCCCATATTCCCCTATTTTAAAGGTCCCCCCAACCCTGGGGGACGCGCATGCTGGGGTCAATGACCCCAGCTGTTGGCTTGAGCTTATAGCGGCTCATACTCGCTTGATGCTGCCCGTCACGAGACACTTGGGGTATTTCAGTGGAGATATCAGTGCCACCTGATATCCCACCCCGTCCTGTTGGGCAACATCGCCAGTTTGTCCGCGACTGCTTATTCGTCCAGAAATCTGGATTATTCGTCCAGAGATCTGTCTTATATTGCAGCCAACCACCAGATATGGAGACTCCATATCCGGAGGTTGTTCCACGATCCGCAACCTGTGGACGCGCCTGGTAGGGGATGGTCGCCCCCCCCAGGAAACACACCATACAGTAGTTAACAAAATGAAATTTTTATAATATATCGCTACATCCAATTATCTTCACTCTACGCACCGAGAGGACCCCAGTATGAACCTAGTAGGGGTGCCCCTCAGTGCGTTGCATGCAGCTCAATTTATCTGCAGCTGAAGTTGTGAATTTTTTAATCTCCAAGTCACAAAAGCTGTATTAAATACTAATGGTTACTGTTATAGCCTAACTATCAATGTAAAAAATAAATAAATAGTAATAAACAAAAGAACAAAGACCTTTTTTCTACTTTACGGTCCAACTGGGACCTTTTTCAAGAAACACATAAACAAGAAAAACTTACAACTTCTGTTACTGCATGTTTTCCTGTGATGGAGTGCAGAAAGACTTTCTATGGGCTGTGGAAATAAAGGCTGCTTTGCCATAGTAGACGCCTCAACATATATAGGAAGGATTTTAATTGTACCTCCAAAAGATAAAATCATGCCTGAGAAATGAGTTCTAACAACATGACCATGCGCTCCACTAGCTCCACACATAAACAAGAAACACAAAATTATCAAAATATACATGTGATTATTTTGAGATGTCTTTCTTACTCAACAATATTAAAAAGTTGGACTATGGTCACGCGATGTGGCCACATCTCCCCCATAAAGCACCATAATTTTTTTTCATACACAGTGTTGTCAGAATTGTTTTCACATTGTGCTAGCAAGGAGACCAAAATCAATGCTGAATGAAATATGTTCTTGGTTAACAGCGAAGGTACAGAAGCACAAACCAACAACATGATAAATTGGTATAAATTTGAGGACTTGAATATTTTCGAATACCTAGGATCCTGCATAGGCCTATGCAGCATAGAAAACGCAAAACAGACTTAGAGATAGGTCCATACGGCTGGAGTTGGATGTAGCGGATAAGTCAAGGTTAACTTTAATGTGGAAAAGCAAAATCAGTGTTAGTGTGAAAAACTAACTTTGAAACTCACTTATGTTGTCTATTGTGTTGTATTGGTGTGAAAGCTGAACACTCACTGCAGTCACGGAGAGAGGTTACAAACCTTCAAATACAAATGTTACACTAATTCTGCGTATCTCCTATAGAGAACATGAGACAAATGTGTCAATCAATCAAGTGTCATGCCGAATGGCATAGGCGATCATGTTTCTCCACGACTCTCTGCCTCTCATGTTGTCAATAAGCTTGGTTGGTGAGCTTTTACCAAGCCACAATACTAGTCCATATAGCGACAAATGTGTACGTTACAAAATAAAATAGATTCATACAGGTCTATAAGAATCATTACTACCAATAGTAAAACGACAAATATACCTACCTGCATGGTTTATAGGTCTGTTGTTAAGGGAGGTGGGTGTTCATCTCCACCCTCCCACCCTTAGGAAATCATAACGTTTTTTATTGCTAGGAATTTAGCCAAAAGGTGGGATGAAACCCGTACATTAATGATTTTTCACAATAAGGTCATCTTTCTCATTAAAAAAAGTCATCAGCTTTCGCATCAAAAAAATTATCGGCTTTCACCATAAAAAAAAGTCATCCGCTTTTGCATCAAAAAAGTCATCACCTTTCTCATCAAAAAAGTCATCAGCTTTCGCATCAAAATGAGGGAATTACATACAAAAATGGACGAATGTCTTTTTTCACATTATTTTATAAGTAAACCCCTTCCTCAATGAAAACTTGTCTACGGCCTTGATGGTTTTTTTTTTTATTTTTGACGTTCTATGATATGATTATTTGTCATAAACTATACTAGAGGGAACAGTCGAAGTTGGAAGAAACAGACGAAGATATGTCAAGGTCAAGGTATTTCCCACACTCATCTGCGTTGCTGAAGATATAATTTGCTGGAGAACTCTGGGTCTTGTTTCATCCAATGTTATACTCATTGAACCTGACATGTTATAGCAGTGTTACCCAACCTTAGCTTTAAAACTTTCCCCACCTCAATCTTTCAAAAATTCTGAGGTCTCCCCCCCCCCCCATAAAGGGACCCTACATTTTTTATAGGTCTATTAAAAAATTGACATTCCATAAATGAAACCTAATTATAACTTGTTCAGGACGCAAGACTTAGGTTTTGGGAAGAAAGCACTATAAAATTATTAGAAGAAAAAAAGTTAAGTAGGTTAAATTTTCAAAACATATAAAAGACAACTAAATCTGAAGTACACATTTTTTTTTCGATGTGTCCCCCTAAACAATGAAATTCCCCCACCACCCCCCTTTCCGGCGTATGCCACAACACCGGGTTATAAGCTTATAGTGGTGTGATAGCAGGGAAAGGAATATGAGGTAAATGGGGATTGTTGCTGGTCTTTCGTGCGAAGACGGCACTTCATCTTAAATGAATAGCCTATTGTAATGTTAAACTTCTGTCATGTTTACGGGGAAATGTCACTTTCTTTTTTTTTTAAGTATGTGTCAACCCTGATTAAGAATCTCAAATAAATACGTCTGTTCAATCGTCTCATTTTATCTTCACGGTAAACCACCCCCCCCCCCCCAAACACAAAAAACCAACAACCGAGAAATATAGGAATACTCAAAAACGTGTAATAATGATTTACACAGGAGACACATTCACGTGACATTTACAGTGCATGAATAAATGTCTCCCTAGTTGATGATTGGTCGATAAGGGATTAAAACCTTTTGGTTAAGGTATGTTGATTATCATGGACTGCCAGAAAAACTAATGTGGAAGTGTTGAAAGAGTCAAATGCGAAACGGATTTTAATCAATAATATAAGAAAAAGACAATCTTAATATATTTGGCCACTTCATAAGGCAAGGAGGTTTATAGAACATAGTCACCACAGGCAAGATTGAAGGCAGCAGAGACAGAGGGCGACAATGTGAGAAAATATTAGACAGTTTGACAACCTGGCACGGCAGGGAAACAACGACGAGAAGATACATAATACTGGAGACAGAGAGCTGTGGAAAGCCATGATCGCCTACGCCAGCCGGAATAGCACCTGATGATGATGACATTGATATCGTCTTAGCGGAAATAGGCTTCAATTTCTGGCAAGTGTACTTGCGTTACAGCAAACACACACATCGTTAGGCTGCTTGTTGTTTAGTGAAGGCTCCACTGGTTTCGTGAACTGTTCTTCCACGTGATCTGGTGGTAAATGTCCATTCGAACCACTGATTCTGGATTATTTTGATCGTCTGTGTCTCACAACATACGTGTCATGAAAATGTTCGGAGATGAACTCCATGAACATAGCATTCATTCACATTCATAGCCTATGTTTATCAAATAACTCTCTAGTTATTGCAAAGATAGTCTTGAAAAGATAATCCATTCTTCACCAAGATCAATGCCTTCTGGTGTACACATCTGTTCAAGATCGATGCCTTCTGGTGTAAACATCTTTTCAACTTCTTGTTTCATCTTCTGCATCCATTCTCAAGCTCCTGCAGATCAGCAGGATATAGTCCAGATAAAAGTTGTGCCATAATTGACAGCTTAACTGACAAATCGAACTTTAGCATAGCCTCTAGGTCAATTTGACACTGTGGGGTGAAATCAATGTTATAAAGTAGGGGGAGGGAGGAGGAGCACTTCCCTTAAAAAAGGTCATTCGTGTTTTTCGTGTATTCTTCTTCATGTGAATTGTTATGTTCCTTTTGTAAAAATCTCGGGGGGGGGGGGGGGGGGGGGGGGCTTTTTATCCACATTTTGGCCAAATTTCTAATACTAAAAGGCATATACCTATTCTGATTGCTAAAGGACGGGAAGTTGAATATCTCAACCCTAGAACCTACTTCTCTACGGGACTTTATGGGACAATAAACTCCACCTTAAATTCCTCTTAGTTGCTGCTTACGATATGCTTGACAGGTAACAGATTAGCTCCCCATGCTGCCCTTTCAGACCCGCCAACCAACGACGATTTCTATTGGAAATTAAGTTTATCTATCACTACGTTCAGATTTTTGTTTACTAGAAACATATTCTTGGAGAGATTCTTTCTTTTTAATTATAATAAATACACGGCTCAGCTGTGTTGGAAATTTAATTTCTTTATTGGATGATCTCCGTAACAGAAGACACATGGTAATCACATAATACTGTGAATTTATTAATACGTCTACAGAAAATACCTTATGACCACTGATCTATGTATAAATAAATCAAAGTCTTCACGCTCGACCGCATTTAGGGTTACCAAGCGTGTTTATTCGCTTGAACGAAGCGAGGCCAAGTGTGTTGATTTGAACACGTAACACATTCGTTGTATTTGTAAACTGTTATAGAAACTGGGACATAGGCAAAACAGGGCGAGATATAAGTCAGTGTTATAAAACCAAGACAATCTCGGTGAGACACATCTTTGCACTCAATACATACAATTACAATACATATGTGCCATTAACATAAACAAATGTATATTTCCGCAATTTTAGTAAGCAATGTATCAAGTCAAAATATTTTGAGTTTACATTTTTTAAAAACTCATTTGACACAGGTGGATGTCGTTATATTGTGAAATTGCGTTATTGTTGAAAGTAAATTTTCTCTAAAAAATGAAGCGTTTTAAAACTCACAAATTGCAATCCCATTTTTTACCCTCGTGAATACTAAATTTATTATCTTTTGTTAACGAAATTATAATTAGATCATTTAAATTACGAATTAAGAACTATGGCCATAAAAACTGTAAGACTATATTATTACTTTGTATCAAAATTGTTTATTCTTTCCAATAAATAACAGTATCAAAAATACGTTTAAGTGTAAGGGAGGTCACCGTGTAAATACAAATAATACTAAAATTTAGATAATTTCATGACAAAAAAGTCGAGTGAAGCACTTTCTAAGCAGCTCTCCTATACCCCCGTAATCCTCTCTCGAGGCGGTATGACATAGCAGGCGCCGACATCGAAAGTCACTCGGACGCTGAGTATAGCTCACCACTCAGCTGAGCACGTTTATGCTGTTAACATTCCGTACGACCGAAAGCTTCACCCCGGTGACTTGGTCCTGTCTTAACATGTCATATGGGGAGGAACCAGCCTAGATCCCAAGCGGTACTGTGACGAGCGAGCTGACTCGACACTGGCTGAACCTTGACCCCGCGGTGGAGTCTAAGACATGTGAACGGACTACTGACACTAGTTCCCATACAAAGTCAAGAGCCAACTTTTGTAAAGTTCCGCGGGGAACTTGAACCTGATACGGACATTATCCCTTAACATCCAAAAGCTTATGTGCCACACTTTTGTTCACCATGTCAACAGTTAGGGAAGAATGTCGTGCATATTGCTTTCAAAAAAAACGTTTTTATAAATAGTAGAACGGGGAAGAGTTACATAAAATCACTCAAGATAAATGCGAGTTGTTTATTTAAATTATATTACCACATGATCAGATCAAAATATTTGTATTCTTATGATTTATTAATATATTTGCACATATTAATACATTTCACATGTATTACATCCCCTTAACTGATAGTATCTGCGGGGTTATGACCCTTAATGAATAGTGGAATTTTTCACTCTCTATAACCCTGCTATCCTAGACAGAGCCTCAAAATATATTTCACAAAATTATTTTTCCATACAGAGCCTCAGTTTTTATCCCATTGTTCCATTGCAATCGCATTTTTATCTTCTTAAAACTTCAAGTACAAAAAGATCCATGTTTTTATGTTATGAGTTTAATTCAAGTACAATTAGTTTTCGCAAAAACAAAACACATGACATTTGTTTGGACAATCATTCAATCATGACTATTACATTTTTGTTTGTAAATGTTTTGTAAGGTGTCTTTTGCTAGGTCATATCGACTTACTGTACCGTGTCTCTCGTCAAATACAGTCACGTGAATTCATTCTTCTAAATGATTTACTTGACCTTTATTTGTCATTGGCTGTCGACACAATGTATACAAAAGTGACCAATGAAAATCACTGTAATGGTTAAATAATGTGACTTCAGATGGATTATTTTCAAATAGTCCACACAACTAATTGAGAGACAAGATTATACAGTGTAGTAAACAATGTGTAATGGGGAATTTTTGATACCATACCGGTATATTCCGGTCATTTCTATTTGTACTGTGTCTTTCAGCAGACATGGGTTACAAGCGATCTGTTGCATTCTTTATCTTTATAATAACTAATGAAACCAGTATTCTCGTTTTCACACTTTTCTTTTATTAATATATGATATGCAAGTTGATTGGGAAAATTAGCAGTATATTGCCCTGAATGATTGATGCACAAAATAACCATCTTTTAATACGTATTGTGTTTAGGCAAGTGCTACCAACTCATTCCGTCAAAAGCACTAGACAACACACATTATTTTTAAAAAGTCACACACCATTAGTTTTGTTTTTTTAAAGCCTCGAGAGGGGAACAAAGAATAGCAATATTGTTTGCCTTCCATGTACATTTTAAGAAGCGACTAAGGAGGTTATATGGTGGAGTTGGCTCTCCCATCCTATATAAGGTCAAAATGATCCAGTGCCATTCTAAAGTCGGATGTGTTAGGTCAAAAGCGAAGATCTCGCATTAATGTTGTGAACCATGACAAAACGCATTATGAACTACATCCTGCTAATCTGCAGGAGTTTGAGAAAAAACGCAGAAACTCAATTATCAAGAGTGAGAACTAAGATGGAAAGCATCTATGTCTTGTTGAGCAGATCTCAATGTCCTTTTTATCTCCTGTTACCAGGATTGATCACATCGTCCGTAATATCACTCCCTTAATACCCACTTGTGCTTCACTTCTTTCTCTCTCACTTTCATCATCCCTTGCCTCCCATTTCGTCATATGTGTGTTTCTATTCATTGCTAGTCAGCTATCGTTTGTCCTGATGATGGTTTCTTATTCAAAACGTCGTATGTCTTTGCGTCCAATCGCTAGTATATCGTGTGTATACATATTGACAACATTTGTATCTAAATTCGTTTTTCCATATATTGCACTGTGTTTCCCCAGCCCTCGTATTTCCAGCCGATGTGGTGTTCCAAGCGCTAGAGATTGATTCCTATAGACCAGAAAAAAGCTTGTCATATTTTCTCAAGGATTATTATTAGCGTATATCTTATGCGTCGCATAATTCTTTTCTCCTTCTTCCTAGTTTTCCTACAGGTCAGATGCTGATATGAATTCCATCAAAGAACTGTTCTGTAGTTAGCAGCTCCAGTGCAGTAGTTAGACAGTGCAGTAGCGCTTTCTGACAGAGCTGTTTCAGATAGCCATCGTTTCCCCCCTTGTGCTGTGATATAGTGGGCAGTTTTGTAAAAGAATAACAGTATTAAAACATATTTTGTGTCGCAGATCTGGAAGAATCTGCGCCATAGTTTCATTTTTTGGTGCAATTATCCCCCTCCCTTTAAATATATAGCCCCAAACGTGGACCTAATTACATTTTGATAACCACTGATCTTTATCTGCTTCTTCTTTTTATGCGTTCGTCCTCTAGCTTCTGTATGTTATCAGGATGTAATCCGGAGAATGGAATGTGGTATGTCATAATTTACATCATGGTTGCGATATCTGTGCCTTTCGATCTAACACACCCAACTTCAGCATGACTTCTGGATAACATGATCCTCTATTGAATAGAAGAGCCAACTCAACCACCCAAAACCTTCTTAGTCACATTTTACGATGTGCATGATAGGCAACAATAACAGTACCACTAACTTTGCTTGATTTTTCCACACCACATTGGCACCACTGATCTAAACCACATATCACAGTCCACACCACGCATTGTTTGTGTTGTGGTTTTTCTTACTAGTCCTAATGTTGACATTTTAAGAGCAATCTTACTTTCATGAACTGTGCTCACGTAATAAAAATAGGGCTCTGTTTACTGAAAGAAAACTTGACTATTGTGTCTTAGATAGTCACACTGACTAAACATAATGCTTCATTAATAAAATATAATTTAGTCACAGTAAACAGAGAACTTCCCACTTTATAGAAGGTGGTTTTCAATTTATAAAAGGTGGTTTTACGTTTGCAATGAAGGGGAGATAATATGCACAGTTGTCAACAGATTTGTTTTAATTAATTATTGTGTCAAAACAAAGTTGAAAAATCTACTCCTAATGTACTTTCACTTTAAATTTGCATTTACCAATTAGTGTGTTCGTTTTTTAATTGTATGCATCTGTCTAAAATATTTTAACAAATTATTGTTTCCTATATACAAAAACGAGAAATTTGGATGAGATCCCCTTGTTCTATCATTTTAAAAAAATCATATGGTTACTGTTTCATTGTTACGGTTACTCTTACTGTAATTACTGTTACTCATTGGAGCACCTGCCATCTGATGTTAAAATGGTGCCAAGATAATTGACTTTATCCCCATGATTTAATGCTGAATCATAGATAGTAATGATGTATTTTGGCGGTGTGTATTTCTTGAAAAAGCCATTACTTCTGGTTTCTTGTGGTTTAGACTGAGAGCTTTGTTTTCACTTTTTTACTACCATGTCCAACAAGCTATAAATTTCTTGTTCTCTCCCTGTAATCAGAACTGTATCGTAGTATATCTTAGATTATTCAGATTTTGTAACCTCCAACTGCTATTCCTAGCATGCTTTCTAAGTTCCACATAATATCCTCTGTTACAGAAAGAAAAGATCTGGTGACATTACACATCCTTGTCTGATGCCCATCTCTATCTTTTGAAATGCTCCTACATTACCGTAAACCCTCGACACAGCTGTTTGTTTCCAATACATGTTTCTTACTATCTTTAGATCTTTTCCATCAACATATCTGTCATCTTATTTTTACATACAGTCATATGTAGTTGAATTTATATGCGTATTCTTATACAACTTGTGACTTATGAAACAACAGAGAATGAACAACGTAAAAACAAACTCAATAAACTGCTTTTCGATGACGATAAAAATATCATGTATGATGACGAAGAAAAACTGCAAACTCACATCAACTCACTATCAAGAATATGCAATAAATACAACAAGCGGATCAATAGACAAAAGGTATAAACTATGCAAATAACGAGATCAGCAGAGTATTTAAACATTCATATAGAGAACACAAAAATAATGCAAGTCAAAGAGTTCAAGTACCTACGAAGTATCTTCACAGAAGACGGACTAGTCAATTGAGAGATAGAAACAAGATGTCAAAATGCAAATATTGTGATATACCAGATGTCACTTTTGCTTTAGCACCAAAAAAAAACAAACATGGAAGTAAAGAAACACATAAGTAAGAGCATCTTTGTGTCAACATTATGCTGCCAATGCCAGTCTTGGCAACTAACACCTACACATAAGTAAGATCATCTTTGTGCCAACACTATGCTACCGATGTCAGACTTGCAACTAACACCTACACATAAGTAAGAGCATCTTTGTGCCAACACTATGCTACCAATGCCAGACTTGGCAACTAACACCTACACGTAAGAGAAAGATCGAAACTTGCGAAATGTCTAAGTTAGGCTATTTGAGTCACCAGATTCGACAAGGTGCGCAATTAGAACATCAGACGGATACTAAGTATAACAGAAGCATCAAGTATATAGAGAAACAACAGATACAATTGTTTGGACGTCTTATGAGGATGAACGGTCCCATAAGAGCGTATAACAGGATTTAAATAATGATACAAAGCCAAGGGCAGACCTAGGAAAAGATAGATAGACAACATCAAAATCATCCTGAATAAACATGACTGCACTACAACCATAGCAACACACCTGGGTCTGAAACACAGACTACATCTTCTGTACAAACCTCTACGCTCAGCGGCAAGTGTGGACGTTATGACAATAGACAATTCTTATAAAAACGTCCGTATTAGTAATAATTACTTAAATGTAAACCCCCTCCCTCCATTGTCCAAACTATTTTATCTGTTGTTTCTATATATATTATATGCATGGTGTTTTATCTATTATCTTTCTTATGTTCTCATTGCACATTTTGGTTGAGTCTGGTGATTCCAATGGCCTTCTTCGGGCATTGCATTTTGCAAGTTCTGATCTTAAATAAATCAAAAATCCTGTACACCATACAACATAACTGCAGGATGTTCAAAGTGGTCAATAATTACATACTTGGGTTATACATTGTTCACTTTCTCCACCTTGGATTCACTGGACATTTATGGATCACATTTATGGATTTAGAAGTTATTCATCTGACATTGGAACATTCAACCATCTCAAAAACATTAATCTATTGTTTCTTTTGAGCCATGTGCTCGCTTTTATTGCGGAATTCTTTGCCAGAGAAACTTCTACCATTTATTCATTAAATACAGAAATTCGTGAATATTTTGCGCCGAGTATTTGTCACAAACTGAAACAGTTCTGTAGTATGTGCTCTGGGAAATTACCTTATATGGTACAGAAGACCTCTTTACATAATTAATTAGGACGTCATTCGTTACGTGTTTTATTATTACCGCACTATTCGCTGGCTACCATTTATATACTTGGAGTCGCCTGGCTATTTTTGGCATGCGACGCCAAGTATACAAATAATGGCCAATGAAAACCACGACAATAATTTGTTAAAAAACGTAACGAATGAAGTCCTAATTAATTGCGTACAGAGGTCTTCTACCGTAGAATGTTTTATTTGGGGTCAAGTCCGTTGATAAGGGGGCAGTGGGTGTTTCTTTCGCTTAAGAAGTCAGATCATGACACTTAGTACTAGGAAAAAAATGCAAAAAAGGGTAGACCCCCCCCACACGAAAAAAAATATAATTGGTTGTCTAAAAATAAAAATATAAAGAAAACCCAAGGAAGATGAAGGAATGACTCATGAGATTGAAGATATAACCATTTTAATTCAGTACATTTTCCCCTCCCCCTTATCGAAGACGTATCTATGACCCTGGTTCTGGTGAATGCCCCTATAGGTCCCCTATGTTATTCCTGGGCAGATGCAAGTCGCAGAGTGTTGATGACGATCGATTTGGTGTAAATGCGCATTTAGACGGCAAAGTCCCGTTCACAGTCGAAAAATCTCGACTTGTTTATTGCTGCTCAATTTGTTGCTGTTGTCTTCCTGTAGTTTCCCGTAGTTCTCTACACTGTCATTATCATCAAGTACCGTCTCCGCAACGAAGGTTGCATGCAACGGCACTGTAGTTACATGTTATTTTATCAAAGCTTTTACTTCCATGAAACTTTGAAGTAGTCCTATTCTCTATTCTCATGTATACTCTTAAAAATTTCTAAATTTCATGCTAAAAAAATTAATCTAATTGAGATATGGTCCTATTCTCTGGTCACAAAACGCACGTTAAAATCATATTTAGTCTTATCATTTTGAATTTGTGCCAGGCAGTGTCAAAGGTCTTGTAAACATTTACTATAATCACTATCGGAATCATCATTATCAGATTCACTAATTAGCAAGCTCTGAAACATAACCATAGCTTGTTCTGCACTGTATCTAGAAGAAGTGGGCGTTGTCATTTTTTCAGAATTTCGGAAATAACAAACGCAGTGTATGGCGGTCAAAGAAATGGTTTCTTTTGCAGACACGCAAGTCGTCTTCAGTTTTCTAAAGGAAGTGGTTTCCTGTGGTTCAGAGGTTACCATAAAAACTTGAACTGGGCAAAACGAAATATAACTGATCAATATATGATCGATCTAAAATCGAAGCCGTTAAAGTGGCGAAAGGTCATGTAGACCCATACTATAAAGCCGTTATAATGGCGATCGGTCACCAATGAGTTAATTGAAATGTGCATTCAGAACAACCTATTTATAACTAACACATTCATCAAGCACAGAGAATCCCTAGTTCACACCTGGTACAAGTGGAATGATTTAGACTGCGAAAGCCAGATAGACTTTATATTAACAAGAAGAACCAACAGACGGAAAATAACAGACGCAAGAGCCATACCAAACATGTGTGTAGACACCGTCCATAAAACAGTAATAGTATCTGTAAAAACAAACAGGAGGAGAAAAAAGAAGGACAACAATAAAGATAACAAACCAACAACAATTAAAATACACACGCTTTAATGACGACACGTACGGGAGCAACACACACACACAAAATCACTGAAAAATTCGGGGAAAAAATACCAGTAGATACTACAACAGAAGAAGAATGGAAATTATTCACAAACGCTATAACACAAACTACAGAAGAAGCATGCAAGAACAATAGTGTAAAGAAACCAAAAATAATAGCATCGTGGAATTAATCAGTAAAAATGTCACAAGAGAAAAGAAACAGAAATATAAGAAATGGGTCAAAAGTAAAAACCAAGTAGATTACATAGAATACAAGACAGCAAAAATAAATGCCAAGAAAGTCATTAAAACTGCCAAAATCAAGTCATGAAAAGAATATGGAGACATGCTCAACGCAGACTATAAAAATGCACAAAAGAGGCTCTACAAGAAAATTAAGAACAAGAGAAACAAAGAAGATATATATATGAACCAACAGAAATAATAAATGACGAAAACGGGAATGCACTAAAAGAACAAAATAAAATAATGGAAAGATGGCTACAATATTTCAAAGAACTACCAAGCCTAAAAGAAGAAGAAGAAGACACAGCAATAAACATTACAACAGCAAACCTAGAACCAAATATACTACTATCGTAAATAGAAAATAAAATAAACAAAGCACCAATAAACAAAACAGCAGGCTTTGATAACATACAAACAGAACTTATCAAAGCAACAGCAGAGAGCGGGGGGGGGTGGTGGCTACGCAGACTTTTCAATGTAATAGGGAAGAAACAAGAAGACTGGAGAAACGCGATAATCATTCTCATATGAAAAAAGGCAGAGAAGCTGCATAAAATAGAGGGATATCCATACTAAGTCACACAGGAACAATTTTTAACAAAATATTTGAACAGCGATTGCAATCATACATTGAACAACAACTTAAAAACACCAAAATGCGCTTCAGTAAGAACAAAAGCTGTACGGATGATATCATTACACTTAAACAGCTATAACAGAAAGAGCGACAGAAAACAACAAAGAATTATACATCGCATTCGTCGACCACGAAATTGCTTTCGACAGAGTAGACAGACAACAACTATGGAAAACACTATCAATATACGGAGTCATCATCATCAGGTGCAATGCAGGCTGGCGTACGCGATCATGGCTCTCCACAACTCTGTCCACAGTATTATGTATTAAGATCGTTGTTGTTTCCCTGTCGCGCCAGGTTGTCAAACTGTATAATATTTTCTCACGTTGTCGCCCTCATCTCTGTTGCCTTCAATTTTGCCTGTTGTGACTATGTTCTTCAAACCTGCCTGTCTCATGTAGTGGCCAAAAAATGAAGGTTGTCTTTTTCTTATATTATTGATTAAGGTCCGTTTCGCATTTGACTCTTTCGAAATCTCCACATTAGTTTTTCTGGCAGTCCATTGTATTCTCAGCATTCTTCTATAGAACCACATCTCTGTTGCCTCTAATTTCCCACTTTCCAGTTTGTTTATTGTCCAAGACTCTCATCCATATGTTACTATAGGAGTTATATAGCACTGCAGAACTCTCTTTCTCACCTCTAATGACAAGGTCATATTACACAAAATGCTCATCTTCGCCTGCAAAGCAAACATCGTCATCATAATTATGATATATGTATCTGACAGATATCATAATTATGATGATGTTTCTGCTTCGCAAGCGAAGATGAGCATGCATTTAAAAAAAATGTGGGGAACAAGAAGAAAAAAAATGCATGTGTAATTGTTTAATTTAGTTTGGGAGTTCATATATGCTCGATGAGTAAAATTCGCGCCAGGAAAGTTCTATTGCAGTGCATGCAGGAGTGAAGATGGTCCCGAATAGGAGAGTTTTCGAATTTGTCCTTCCGCTTCGGTCGCTTGTAAATTGCCCGTAGTGTCTTCTCTTTTTCAAATTTATTGATGCCAGCAGTGATCTGAATGTGCCATACTGAGCGATCAAGTGTTATAGTCTCACAGGAGCTCTGATCGATGCTGCAGTGCTTGAGAGAGTTCTTTATGTGATTATTGAAGCGCTTGTTCTGCCCTTCGTTGAATTTTTACCATTGCACAGCTTCTTATATAATAAACTTTTTGAAAGGCGCTTGTCTGGCATACGGACGATTTGGCCAGTCCAGCGGAGTTGGGACCTAATCAACTGGGCATGGATGCTTTGCATATGGGACTTTTGAAGGATTTCCGTGTCTGGTACTCGATCCTGCCAACGTACTCATATGAAGTTTCTTAGGCACTGAAGATGGAAAGAGTTAAACTATCGAGCGTGTCTTGCATAGACAGTCCAGGATGACGCAGCACAAAGCACTGTTGGTAGACGTTCAACTTAGTTGTCAATCTGAGACCACGCCTGATACAGACGTTGGCAACGAAGGCTCCCAAATGCCGCACTGGCACGAGAAATACGCAGGGCAACATCCTCGAGAGAAGTCTATAGAGAGCGGAATTCTGTGTGTGTTGACCCTGGAGTCTAGGTTTTCATTTCCGAACATGTTGATTTACACAGATAAGTCGACCATGTTCCCAATAGTGCGCACTGCCTTTATCATCAGATCATGTGGAAGAATGGTTCATGAAACACGTGGGACTTCGTCGCAACAGCAAGTAATCTAACGCTGGATGTGTTTGCTGTAACAAAGACCCTAAACTTATTGGAACCGCAAGCATATCATTATGCTTGCATGCCGAATATCTCCTTGAGTATGATCCAGAAAGTCAAAGCGGTTGAATTGTATACATCTTTTGGGTACCCGCAATACACGGGGAGTTTGAGTTATCAATGTGGAATTCTGAGAGCGAACGAAAAGACAAACAGTAACAGTGGTCGTGAACGGAATATATAGCCTACATCAATTGTGTTTTCTCTGCTGTTTTTTCTGTAAGGATTGAATGACGATCGGTTTTCATACACGTTTAGTCGCTTGATATGCAGTAATATTAACTCAATCATTTTCATACAAATTGTCTCAGAATAATTATGAACATCAGATGGCAAGACAAGATTCCAGATACCACTGCCCTTGATAGAGCTGGTATCCCAAGCATTGACACGATCCTGATGCAGACACAGATTCGTTGGGCAGGTCATTTGGTGCGTATGCCAGACCATCGTCTGCCAAAGATACTTCTCTATGGTGAGCTAGAGAAGGGTATACGATCTCATGGTGGCCAAAGGAAGCGCTACAAGGACTCGTTAAAGAACTCACTGAAAGCTTTTGAAATAGACCACGATACGTGGGAAAAACATGCACAAAATAGATCTACATGGCATTCTATAATAAAAACGAGCGCATCATCTTGTGAAAAGAAGAGAAATGCAGCAGCTCAACAGCGGAGAGCAGCTAGAAAGTCACAGATAGACCAAGATCCGTTTACAGTCGTAATTCCATGTCCGAACTGTCCAAGGACATTTACAGCTCGAATAGGGCTCATTAGCCATCTACGAACTCATAATCAAGGACATAACTAGAATTGAATTTTCACAATTGGATGTAACAAATGGTCATCATCACTTGTGATGGACGAACAACAATATTGTGACTTTCTCAGAACGTTGGTAACTCCTTCAATCTTTCTTCTTCTTGATCTTCCTAATTATCGTGCTATTTTCATTTTCATGTTGTATGCTCTTGCCGCTGGCCAATGATGATTCTTTCTCATTAAGTGACCAAACCATTTCAGTCTCTGTTTTTCAATATAATTGACAACATATGTTTTTCCAGCAGTTCTTGTGATCTCTTCATTCCTGAGCTTATCTATTCTTGTTCTGTTTGTTGCTGTTCTTAGACATTAAATTTTACACGCAGTAAGCATTCTCTGATATTTAGTATTGTGGCATGGTAGAAGCTCACCAACCGAGTTTATTGACAACACAAGAGACAGAGAGTCGTGGAGAAACATGATCGCCTACGCCATTCGGCATGGCACTTGATTGATTGAAGCTATCTCTCTTGTTCTTTTAGCAGTGTCCATGTCTGACATTGATTACACAATGCTCCGCCGAAGACGGATGTGTTGGGCCATTTGCGCAAATAAAACGGCAACACAACGCATTTCCATTCTCTGGACTACATTCAACTGGAAATCTTGTAGGATCATTGTCCTGTTACAAGAGAAATCCAGTGGTAGTTTGAGAATGAACGCTGAAGAAGAAGATTACACAATGTTAGTATCAAGATTGAATTTATTGTTTGTCTTTTGGTTTCCATCGGAATATAAGCCCTAGGTCTATTTGTGCTTCAAAATTGGTTAATAATTTAATACTTTATCAAAGTTAACAATTTACGTAGTTGGCTTTTTGAATTCTTATATCGTGCTCTCTGTTCATTCTTCGGTCGTCTAAAAATGATCACAAGATAGGGGCCTATTTAAATTCCCTCACTTGTTTCAGTAATTGATTATTATCTTTACGGTGATTGTGTGTGTACTGAATCTATCTATCTCTCTACTCTGTGGCCCTTGTTTACCTTGCGGCGTCAGGGATAGAAGAGTTCTATGGAGATGGCCTCCTTCTGTGCTGTTTGTAAGCTTGTTCCTGTAGCTTCTTTGATTTATGTGATCCATCTTTTACATGGTTTGCCTTTGGCTTTATAGCCGTGATGTATATATGTCATGGCCATTTGTGGCATGCTATCTGTTGAAGTGACTAAATGATGTGTCTAAACAACACAAGAGCAACACTCAGAAAATAAAATATTTTGGACACATTAAAAGACCTTTATTGAAGACCTTACTTGAAGGTAAAATCAAAGTGAAGCGAGCAAGAGGTGGGCAGAGATACAAGTGGGAGAGTAACATCACACGATGGACAGGTTACAGTCTAGCAGAGTGCACCACAAAAACAAGAGATGTTGGAGATCCGTTTCAGCCAAACTTCGTTACGGAGACGGCACTTGATGCTGCTGAAATGGTGTGTACTGAATGGCACACAGTAATGTTGAATATGTCGGTAGTTCCCAGGGGAGCCTACTACTCTTATCTTCTCTGATAGCACAGTTTATTTCCCTTGTAGTTTTCATCGGATAGATGATAAGGCCTATGTTATATTAGTAATAATTATATATTAGTGTTGTTCGTTTTAAACAAACATTAAATGTTATATCGTCATTATTTATGACTTCCTATTATTTAATTTCCCATCTCTTACAGATCTTATTTTGTTCTATATTTGAATGAGTCAATGTCATTCTACCGCTACTACGCAAGATCAACAAGGTGAGAAATATTTTACTTTTGATGCTAATCATTAGTAAGCATATGTGTCATTAGCAGCTAATGTCACTAATGACTAATGATAGGTACTTGGACAAAATTTTCAAAATAATGCTATATCATTAAAAAAATACTATAGTTAGATAGCCCTTAAAAATTGCGATTCAACGAGACCTCAACCAAGTCTGTACGGAGTGTACGTCAACCCTGAAAAAAGTTATGAATTTTTTTCAAATTAATTTGACAACAAAATAATATACATGAAACTTGATATAGGAAAATATAATTAAAACTTGACCACAAACATGTAACTGAGCTGACAATTTCTTAATTATCTTAGTTATTTTCAATAATACAACACACAAACTACATACTATACACAACTATATCATCGAAATTGTTTGACTTGCCCTTTTGTCATCGAAATTATTTGACTTGCCCTTTTGTTATTCTCACTCCCATTTTACAGTTTCCTAAATCACACTTTGATATTCAGGATTCTTTTTCATGTGTGTCCCGTAATTTAATATACTCTATCATATGTAAGCGTTGTGATATGAAGTATATTGGTGAGACTGGTAGACGTTTAGCAGATAGATTCGCCGAACATTTGAGAGATATCACGAATCATCGTGACTCCCCAGTGGCTAATCATTTTAACAGCCCGTCACATCATGGTAGCTCTGATGTCTCTGTAACCGGTTTGTTATGTTGTTATACCGGTGACCGGCAACGTCAGTCCTTGGAATATCGTCTCATTTGTCATATGGGAGTCTTGCAACCACACGGAATGAACATTAATCACCGTTTTGTTTGAGTTACCCACCTTTTCTTTATACCCTCTACTCCCGTATTGCACTGATTCTTGTAATTATTTGTCTTTGTACACTTTCGTGAGTAATTATTATTTTTGTGTTTGCCATACTTCTATATAATTCTTTTATGTCTTCTTTCGTTTGTGTATGTCAATATGTGATTATTTTGTACTCTGCCATTTTGTTATTGTTAAATCATTTACATATTTAGATTTTGATTTCCTCGTTTTTATTGCAGTTGTCTCTTCGATGGGTGCCCACACATGTATAGTTATTTGTATATGCATTTCGTTTTACATGGTTCTATGTATCCACACAATTACTTTGGGCCACACATTTGTATGTATACATATGCAGTTGTTATAGCATTATCTTTATGTGAACGAACGTTTATATTTACATTAATATATGTATATGTTTCTATGTGTACGAATGTTCATGTTATTGTTTTTATTTATGTGAGAAAGTGTTTATGTGGATGAATGTTCATATTTATGTATACACATATATATATATATATATATATATATATATATATATATATATATATATATATATATATATATATATATATATATATATATATATATATATATATATATATATATGTGAGCGCTTGTTTATGTTAATGCACATATCTCCATTCTGT
The DNA here is from genome assembly GCA_034231615.1 of Meghimatium bilineatum. Taxonomy (NCBI): domain Eukaryota; kingdom Metazoa; phylum Mollusca; class Gastropoda; order Stylommatophora; family Philomycidae; genus Meghimatium; species Meghimatium bilineatum. The sequence continues at coordinate 34,695,188 of CM067320.1, forward strand.
GTCAATGTGTATACCTATTCTGGTGTGAGCCCTTTCCTGTGTGTGGATACATTTACATGCCTGTGCATTTTGTGTGGGAATCCTTCACAAATCTGTGTCCATTTTGTTATGTGTTTATTTCTTGACTCTTGGTGTGTGTATACATTTCTATGTATGTTTAGGTTTGGTTTTATATATATGTTTATGTCTATATTTGGTTTCACATTCATTCCATGCATTTTCAAATGTTGATTCTTCTTGTATCCTTCCTTCCCCAAACCCACTCACCACACATCCTCATCATTACTCATCTATCATTGTCATATGCCATTATGATTGGCGTAGGTGACCATGGTTCTCTGTTCACAGTATTGTTATCAGGATCGTTGTTTCCAAGCCTTGCTAGGTTGTCACATTAATATTTTCTCACGTCCCCATCTGTCTCTGTTCCCTTCAGTCTTGCCTGTTGTGACTATGTTCTTAAAACCTGCCTGTCTGATAAAGTGACAAAAGGGGTATTTTTATTATCTTTGTCTTTTATTATTCTTGCACTCATCTACAGTGCCTCTAATTTCCCACTTTCGGTTTGTTTATAATGAATGCAAGGATTTTTTTTCTTTTACTAGATGCGTTGCCATCTCTGCGCTATTGAGATGGGGCTTGATGAAATATAGTCATTTATTTTGTTTTTTATTTTGTCGTTTTCTGTTGTTTGTCTCTTGAAAAAAGTTCAATTTGAGCCGATACATGGAGAATTGTCCTGTTTAGTTTTATTGTATGTTTTGTTATATATAAATTTTTTATTTTTTTAAAATATATTTTTATTAATAGGCAAGGTAAGTGTTTTAGTAACCTGTTTAACTCATTTTGCTTTACTATTTGAACTACAAAAGACAGTGAGTTCTATTCAAGAGACAGAATTACAGAAGTATTTGATTTCACCTTTGACAAAAAATTGACAATTAAACAGTGTCTTTCATCAGTTATACAGTCCTGCTGGCTACTTGGGATTCATCCTTCAAAAGTAACGCATTTGACCTTTCCTGTGATTTTCATTGGTCACTTTCTGTGGACAGCCAAAGAAAATCATGGTAAAAGTCAAATGCATCACTTTAAAAGGATGAATTTCAATTTAGCCCACAAGTCTTGTATTATCGATGGTGACAAACAAAAGGATACTGGACTGCAAGCATTAAACAAATGTCAGGGAGAACATTGTTCAAATTTCTGACTGGAGTAGTGTTGAGAGTCAGACTCTGGATACGATGGGCACTTATAGGGGGAAACAAGTCATCGAGGACAAGTAAATCTAGCCCAACTCTACTATTGCTGTTGTCCAACACAGTTTATACAGAGAGAATTGGGTTCAGTACCCAAGTGCCCACTGCGAAGCTCCAAGATAGGTGCAATCTACCTACTTCTTTAGGTGATATACGCAATTGCGAAGAGTAAAACTACATAGGTCGTGCCTGCTGATGGATTTGAAGGCCATTGCAAGTGGATAAGGCGTTTGCGTGAGAAATACACAGATCAAATCCCAGAGCCCTACGAGCCCTTTGGCAAAGCAGCACCTTGTTTAGGAAGGTGTATCAACCCTGAGTCTAATTCGATTATCGCTGTTGCCCAACATGGCTCAAACAGGCGAACTTAGGTCTGGGACCTACAGACACAAAGGATGGTAGTGGAATGGTCTTCCTACATGAGGAATAGCTTGCTGGCTGCGAAGTGCCTCATCGAAGGAAAGGTGACTCAGGAAAACTATCAGCTCATCTCATGACATATACCCCTTGAGTAGAAGGTTCCTTCAATAGGCATCACATTAAGCTGAAAGCTGAAGTCTCCTTGGTATGAAAGAAAACTCAGAAAAACCACAAATAATTATTAGGCTATATAATAGGAAAATAATTACAGAAAGTACCAAGTAATGATTTTGTAAAACTTAGTCTTATCTTCAGTCTCTTGAAAATTTACAAATAAAACAGCCCTGGAAAGTTTAACAAATAAGAGAAGTGATATTTTGACCACGAGACCTTTATCAAGATTCTTCTTCTTCTTTCGTTCACTTGAAACATGTCTATATCTGTAATTCTGTCTCCTGAATAAAACTCACTGTCTTTTGTAGTTCATACAGTGTGCCATAGAACTTTGATTCCAGTGTTGTTTCCTCTGGCCAATATGTCTGCCTCAGCGTTTCATGCTCAGAACACTCTTGAAGTATATGTTTGGCACTCTGTGCTGCCTGTCCACATGTACACATGGCCGTGTTGCCAATCTTTAACTTTGTATACATGTGACTGCAGAGTTGGTTGTGTCCTGTTCTGAGACATAGAATTATAACTTGTTCTGATCTGTTCATAATGTGATAGTCATCTTGTGTTAGTGTTTGTGGCTTTCTTATTGACTTGATCTTTATCAAGATAAGGACAAACAACTGGAAACAGAAATTACTTTAGGCAGATGTTCATATCTGTGTTATCATACAGGAGAATCAGACAAAGATGAAATAGTGCTAACATAGAACACACCAGAAATATCCCAAGTTTACACATTGAACTCTCTTTGTGGTTGTCCAGAAACTGTCTGACTAGTGTTGCTATCATCACGTACTCAGTATTAATGGTAACATTCCTTCTCCTTCCCAGAGCATGAACTCTGATACCCATTTCTTGGTGGTTGGGTGGAACAGTGGTGCTATTTGAATTGTGCAAACTACGAGTGAACTCTTCTTTTCTTCTTCTTCTTTCATTCTCAAACTATAACAGATTAACACAAAGTAGTCTAGAGAATGGAGTGCATTGTGTTATGGTTTACAGATTGGCTGTAATATCTGTGCCTTTCTGTTGGACACATCCGAATTCAGCATCAATCAATCAATAAACCCATAACCCTTCAGGGTCGTAGGGGTACCACATTTGATGCTTCAGCACACAGAGTCCTCCAGCGAATTCTATCCTCAGCGATGCGGATGAGTGTGGAAATATCTTGCCCTGTCCATTCCTTGATGTTGTCTGTCCATGTCTTTATTTGTCCTCCTCTGCTTCTTCCACCCTCGACAGTTCCCTGCAGTATTGTTTTTGACAAAGAATCGTGTCTGCATACATGTCCGAACCATGCTAGTTTTCGTCATTTCACTATTGAAAGCAATGGCTCCTGGACACCTGCATACATCTCTACTTTATTTCTTACGTACACATTGGTCTTATGTTCCCTATAGGAAATTCGTAGAATTCTTCTGTAGCATTTATACTCGAAAGCCTGTAATCTTCTCTCCATGTCCGCAGTGAGTGTCCAACTCTCACAACCATACAACACAACAGAAAGCACCAGCGACTTATACAGTTTGATTTTCACTCCAACACTGATGTTGCTTTTCCAAATCACAGTTAGCCTTGACAAGGACGCTAAAGCCATCTCCAGCCTTATTTTTAGTTCTGCTTTGCATTTACCATCGCTGCATATACTGGATCCGAGGTATTTGAAGGTATTGACCTCCTCAAGCTTATGTCCATTCATCATGATATTAGTCTGGTTTTCTGTGTCTCTGCTGTTTACCAAGATTTTGCTCTTATCTGAATTGATTTCCATTCCGTACTTGCTGGTAACTTTTTCCAACTTTGATGTTAATTCTTGCAATGATTGTTCTGACCCAGCTATAAGATCAATATCATCAGCGAAACACAAGTTGCAAATAGGGCGACCTCCGATCGATATAGACGTGTTGTAGTCATGTAATGTCTCTTGTATGATGTGCTCTAAGTATATGTTAAAAAGTACTGGGGACATTATGCATCCCTGTCAACTCCCACAGTTGTTTTGAAGAACTCTCCAATTGTATTTGTCACAAGACAGCACTATTTTCATTTTTGTACAGAGCTTCAATAATGTCTATAATTGTGGTGTCAAAATTAAATTTCCTCAGTATGTGCCACAGACCATCATGCCAAACACGATCAAAGGCCTTTGTAAAGTCAATGAAGTTGTGGTATAGATCACGTTGGTGCTGAATATGTTTTTCGATTAGTGTTCGGATGTTAAATATTTGTTCAACAGTGCTTCTGTTTGCTCTGAAGCCAGCTTGTTCTTCTGCAATTATTTCTTCCGACTTGTGTTTTATTCTGTTTAGTAGTATTTTTAGCATCACTTTACTGGGGTGTGTTATAAGGCTAATTGTTCTGTAATTTGTACACACTTTCAAATTTCCTTTCTTGGGAATTGGTATTATTAGTGATTGTATCCAATCAGTGGGTCATTGTTTTGTGTTCCATATATTTTGGCATATTTTGGTCATAATATTTACCACATTAATGCCCCCGTATTTCAACAATTCTGCTGGAATGTTGTCTACACCAGGTGACTTCCCTCCTTTCAATGTTCGTATGGCCTCTTTTATTTCATCTACTATAATTTCTGCATTTCCTATTTCTCTGTTGTTTAGTTCAGAATCTGTAATATCGTTTAGTCAGGATTACACTTGCAGTTATACAGCTCCTTTCAATACTCTGTCCATCTTTTTACTATATCTGTTGTTTCATTGAGTATCTTTCCATGTTTGTCTTGTATTGTAGATATATTTGGTCTTTTAGGCTGTGTTATCTTTCTTAGAGTGTCGTATGCTATCTTACTGTTTCCACGTTTAATACCTTCATTGATGGTTTAACATTTTTCCTCTAGCCACACTTCTTGTGCTTGTTTCATTTTCCTTCTGATGTTTTTGTTTATTTTGCTATATTGCCCTGACATTTCAGGGGCCTCTTTCTTAATCTTTTTCATTTCCCTCCGTTCGTCACACAATTTTAGGATGTCATCTGTTACCCAAGGTTTGTGTGTTATTCTTCTTGTCCCTAGTATTTCTGTTGCTGATTCTAATAAAGTTCCTTTCATGGTTTCTGTGAGAGAGTTAACATCTTCATTTACAAGGTTTAGAGCTGCAAATTTTCCTCCCACTGTTGCCTCAAATATCTCTGCTACTTCTGGAACTTTCAATTTTTCTAGATTAAATCTTAATCGTGGGCATTTATTTTGCGTATGATTCTTTTTACGCTTAATTTTGATTGTCAGTAGAACTATATCATGGTCGCTACCGATGTCTGCTCCTGGAAAAGTTCTTGTTTGTGCTTTGTTTATGCTGGACTTGAATTTTCTCGGTGTAAGAATGAAATCAATTTGATTATGTATGTCTGCTTTTGGAGCATGCCACGTTGTTCTTCTGGAAAGCTTATGTGGGAATAATGTATTTGCAAGAGTAAATTTAAATTTATTGGCAAAATCCAATAGACTTAGTCCTTGTTCATTCGGCATTTAGAATTCGGCATGGCATTGAATCAATTTGACGCTATATGGAATGCGACAGCCAACACCACCACATTAATTTTCTTTGTCACTATTCTTTGCTCCCCTTTCATGGCTACCCATGGGGTGCAAAGGGAACGCATTGCTCTTGGTTAACAGATAACCAAGATCCCAAAAGTGCCTCCTCATGGAGCACCCTGGTAACAGAAATTCACCGGCTCGTGCTGATTCTTGCGAAACCTTTTGGAGATCATGTCCGTGAATGTAGAGGTAACAGATGGAAAGAGATTTGACAGCAAAAAGACAGGCAATATCTCTGACACCTCTGTGCTAACACATGCAGCAACACTGTCAACACACAGTGAAGTTACTAAGTCTGGTAGAAGCATTAGAGGGCAGCCAATGTAGTCGGTACGAAGTAGGCAGATGTCCCAATAAAAATAAAAGCACAAGAGTATACTGAGAAAGATGCACAGCGCTAGAGGGCAGCGTCATGTGCAAAGAGCATGGAAAATGGTTCGATGAAATTGGTTCTAAAGCATTGTTTGCTCGAGACAAGCTTCTAGTTACTGGTGATCCCAGTCTGGGCCCAACTCTACTGTCGAGTCTTTCCTATACCGGAAGCGGGCTCGCAGAGAGAAAAGGTTCAGTACCTGATGGGTACAGGCATAGCAGTCACAGGTACAAGCACTGTTCAGCTCTATAACAAAATGCAAGTCCCCAACGTTCCTAAATATATGTACAGATTCAGACCTGGACAAGGGGCTCACGAAGTTGGTGAGCAACGCTTCGGCTAAGAAGACGAACAAGCCCGAGCCCAACTCTTCTATCAAGTTCTTCCTAAACCGGAACCAGGCTTGAGGATGAGAAAAGGTTTAGTAGCCAATGAGCACGGGCACAATACGTCTAATTACACAAGGCAAGTTCACTGGCTGCGGAACGCCTCGTGAAGGACAAACCGTCTCGGCGTAGAGTCAGTACATATTCGCTGTCTAGCGACAGATAGGAAGGCTGTCACATGCTAGGGTAACCCACCCGAATTGTCAAGGCATGCCGAAATCTGATGTGCTAGGCCTACAAGGCGCATAACGGTGGCACAACGTAATCACGTTCCCAGCGGAGATCGCACGAATATCTGTGCTGGTTACAATGGAGCGAACGCAAAACAAACAAACAAACATGGCTACCCATGGGGGGGGGGGGTGAGCTCAAATTCTGGATTATTTGGTTGGTGGGTAACTTAGACACTTCACTACAAGGTTCCCATGCAAGTCATCTAGAAGAAGTAAAAATGTCTACGGCCTGCGAGCTATCCTTGAATGGATAAAGGCTATTGAAATCATTCCTGACTCAAAAGAAACAAAGAAGACTGGATCAAAAGGTGCAAAATAGTCCAATAAGGTGTAATTGTTGAAGCTGAAAACTGCAGTGCAATGCAAATACGCCATTGTAAACTTCGTTATGCTTCTTGAAATTAGTCCTGTTAGCCATTTGTAATCTCTAGCAATATTTTTTGATGTAAGCCTATATGATGTACACAATAGTTAAATTTGTTCCTTTTCAGTTATTATTAGACTGATTGGAACATGGTCACTGCTTATCATCTGACTATTTAAGACACTTGTTGCGAGTATATGGATGTCATCTATTGATGAGGAGTTCTGAGAGCTGAACACAATTCATATGTGCATATTTAACCAACTGTTTTTGAGTTACCTTGACTCTTGCAGAACTTTACAAGAGTAAGAATTTGAGACAAACATTATTGTTTTTCTCATACTGCGGCATCTGAAAAAGTATTTCTTACTAACTCGAGACACATATACTGTTCTTTGAACAGAAATAATGTTTACCTTTTCATTTGTAGGTTTTATTATGTAATAATTTACTTGTTTTTTAAAGGGCTTGGTATTGGAAGGCAAAGAAATGGTTCTGATCATACTGGATTTATGAAGAGAGAAAAGAGAAGAAACATCCGACAGCTTCAGGATGCTATATCACAAGGGAATGCTGAATTAGTGAAAAATATTCTCAGTTCTGACTTTGATGTAGACTTCCAGTATAACGGTCAAACTTCACTACAACTTGCAGTATGTCAAGGATTTCCAGAAATCTGCTCACTTCTAATTGCAAAGGTAATATCATGAACTTTTTTATTAGTCTGAGAGACTATAACCTACTAGGAAAGATGCTGAGCAGTGCATTGGTTGTAGTACCGGTAATTAGTTTGTTCGTTGAATGCTAATCAAGTGGTCCATGGGCTCATGCCCATTGAGCCAATGTCATTGTGTGATATATATATGTGTTTGGGAACTGTTGTTTTGTTCTATACAGGGTGTTCTGACCTTAGAGGGAGAAGCATTTCTCTGAAATCATCCAGCGTTATACTTTACAAAATGTTGGTGGTTGACAATTTGGTAAGGATGTGTGCATATCCGGCACCCTAGAGTGTGTTGTAGTTGTATTTTATTTATGTAATTGTTAAGTTATACATATGTACAAAAGCAAAAGATGATACCCTGGTCTTTTCTTCCCAGGAAATTTATGCTGTCTTTGGGGTTTTGGCTGGTTATATATTTGTAGGTTTCTCTCCAAGTGTTTACCATGGCATGTCTGTTCAATGAAGTCTCTTCGTTCGCAGATTTCAATATATTTTTTTAACTGTGTGCATTTCCATTAGTGTGTATGGCAGTTCTTGCTGTATTTCCTTCTTTACTAGTCTGTCTGCCTTGTCATTGCCAGGTGTGTTTGAATGGCCAAAAATTCATTGCATAACAATATTGATTGACTTCATGAGGTGTAAGTAGTTGATTGACATGATGATATATCAGAACTAGACCAGGCTTACAGTAGGAAACCACATTTTAGAGTTTGGAGAGTGGACATCGAGTATAGATCACAATGTTTTGGACTTTCAGTGGAAAGACATCATATATGATCTTCAGATGTAGTGGTCAGTGATTCATTGCTGATAACTAGGGTTGAAAAATCAGGTGTGCCATGCCGGCTGGCGTAGAGATCCATAGCTCTCTGTCCACAGTATTATGTATCAAAATCGTTGTTATTTCCCTGCCATGCCAGGTTGTCAAACTGTCTAATATTTTATCACGTCGCCTTCTGTCTCTGTTGCCTTCAATCTTGCCTGTTTTGACTATGTTCTCAAAACCTGCCTGTCTCATGAAGTGACCAAAAAATGAAGATTGTCTTTTTCTTATATTATTTATTAAGGTCCGTTTCGCATTTGACTCTTTCAACACCCCTGCGTTAGTTTTTCTGGCAGTCCATGGTATTCTCAGCATTCTTCTATAGTGCTACATCTCTATTGCCTCTAATTTCCCACTTTCCAGTTTGTTTATTGTCAGAGATTCTCACCCATATGTTACTATAGGAGTTATATAGCACTGCAGAACTCTCTTTCTCACCTCTAATAACAAGGTCATATTGCACAATATATGCTTCATTTTTCTTAATGTTGTTTTTGCCTGTCCTATTCTGCTTCTTATTTCTGTTGAACTTCTTCCTTCTGCTGTAATCGTTGTACCTAAACATTTGAATTGGTGAACCTGTTTTAATACTATACCATTCACTTTGATCTTGCAAGGTGTGGTATTTTGTTTCTTTGAAATACGGTAACCATTTCTGTTTTCTTGATATTTAGGAAGAGACCTTTCTCTTTACTTTCTGTGACTACTACATTAATTAAATTTTGAAGGTCTTCTTCACTTTTTGCAATCAGAACAGTGTCATCTGCATATCTCAAATTATTTATGTTATGTCCTCCCACTGATATTCCTGTGATATCTACTATCGCATGCAATATATTTTCACAGCAAATAGCATAACTACTAGTTCACCGTAATCTTTAATAGCATTAGTTCTCAACTGTTTTTTGTGTGTACCATGACCCCCCGACCCCCTCAAACACCTCCATTTTAGGAACTATTTTTTCCCCCTTGCGTCTTGGAAGAAAGAAAAGTAAATAAAAGTCTTTGATTTGCTTTCTTTAGGGTCTAACAAATTCTTTGAAGGTTTACTAACATATATAGTCATCAATTTTATTCCCTACAATTGCCATTCTGTGGGTCCAGTGTCTGTTTGTTTTCTGTGGTTCCCCATTGAGAACTACTGCTTTATTGGATGGGACAGTTAACCCAACCTCCAAAACCTCTATTAGTTCTCTCTTACGACATACAGGTCACAGTGTTGCTGTTCTTTTCTTTCCTTTCCACATGTATTCTGAACCACCTTGATTGAGACATGTTTTAATTGGGTGCGTAGAGGATGGAATTTTAGACCTTGTCTAATTGCAAACCATGTCCTTCTAGTCTTCTTCTTCTTCTTCTGCATTCGTTCTCAAACTCCTGCAGATCAGCAGGATGTAGTCCGGAGAATGGAATGCATTGTGTCATGGTTTACAGCATTGCTGCGATATCTGCGCCTTTCAGCCTGACACATCCAACTTCAGCATGATTTTTGGTCACTGACCCTATATGGGATGGGACAGCCAACTCCATCCCATAACCTCCTTAGTCACCTTTTACGACATGCGTGGAAGGTAAACAGTGTTGACATTCTTTGCTCCTCTTTCAGGCCCCCAGCAACACACAGGCGTCCTTCTAGCTATTCTAACCACTTTCCTTATTTTTTTTTCATTTTCTAGACTTCTATCTGACTTTTATGTGTGACAGCCATTCAATCCACTTATAGTTTGTTTTATCTAGTTCTCCAGGTGTTTCTTAGTCTTCATTTCCATTTTCCTTATTGGTTCCAGAAATGCCAGTATTTCAATGCTTTCTGACCATCATATTTAATGTACCGGGTATATCCTATCCATCTCCAGCACTGTCTCCTAGGCTATCTCTCTTCTCCTCTCTCTTCTCTCTCTCTCTTTCCCTTTTTATACTGGTGTCTGTTTAGTAATTATAATGAATTTCTCTTTGGTGCTTCTACCATACAGGCATCCATTATTGAAAATCTGTAATAAGATTGCCCTTTTGTTCTTCATATTTCTCAGCTATGCAAAAGTCCTTATTTAATATTTGCATTAAAGATTATTAGTTTCTGGTTTTTGAAATAATTCTTTTGATTTCCATATATTTTCCACTGAAAGTTTCCTTTTACTTTTTGTGTACTGGAAATTAATCCCTAAAAAATTTGTCAGGGAACATCAATCATAATCTGTGTCATATATATTTCTGGGGTATATTTTTTTCCATAAAACCGTAATACATAGCATGTTGGTATTAACCTTGTGTATGTAAAAACCATGTGCCAATGTATATGACAGTGTGTCTTACCGGCGCATGAAAGGGGAACAAAGAATAACAACACTGTTTACCTTCCATGCATGCCATATGTGACGACTAAGGAGGTTATGAGATGGAGTTGCTGTCCCGTCCCAAATAGGATCACGCCTGTGTGTTGCCAGGGCCCGAAAGGGGAGCAAAGAATAGCAACACTATTTACCTTCCATGCATGTCGTACAAGGCGACTAAGGAAGTTATGGGATGGATTTGGCTGTCCCATCCCATATATGGTCAGTGACCCAAAGCCATGCTGAAGTCGGATATGTCAGGTCGAAAGGCGCAGATATCGCAGCCATGCTGTAAACCATGACACAACGCATTCCGTTCTCCGGAATACATCCTGTTGATCTGCAGGAGTTTGAGAATGCAGAAGAAGAAGAAGAAGAATATAGGGTCAAAGTGACCCAGAAGCTATGCTGAATTCAGATGTCTCAGACTGAAAGGCACAATCATTACAGCAAAGCTGTAAACCATGACATAACACATTCTCTTCTCTTGACCACATCTTGCTAATCTGCAGGATTTTGAGAAGGAACTCATAAGAAGAAGAATAACTTGTGTGTACATAAAATACAGAGAATTGTATCTATTGATTTCTTATAAAATGACAAATACAGCAGATTTATTAGAGCATACAAAAACTATTGGGAAACAGCCTGGACCTGAAGAAGATATTCAGCTTTACCCTTGGATTGATGATTCAATAATACCTCAGACCTTAATAGAAAAGATGAATATCTATTGTGCAATAATATCTTTAATTTGCCAATTATTATCCAAGGGTGCAAATGTCAATCAAACCGATGCAGCTGGAAACTCCTTGCTAAATATGGCTTGTTGGAGAGGATTTGCAGAAGTTGCTGTTTTGTTGGTGAACAATGGTGCTGATGTTAACTCTCAGAATGAATCTGGTAACACCTCACTCAATGCTTGTGCCTATAAGGGGTTTTCACATATTGCAGAGGTAAGATATAATTTCAGATAGTGACTGTTCATTGGTTATTTCATGAAATACTGGACATATTTGAGCGAGCAAATTTACGACACTGCTATGGAGGAACTAGGTCAATCTATCAAGAAACAAAATGACTGGTTTGATAAGAATGATAGTACAATTAAAGAAATATTGGCTGACAAACACCACCTTCTCAAAGCATGCTTAAATGATTCAAAATCAACATCTAAAAAATATACACTCTATTGCAAACAGAAAATAATACAAAATAAACTACGCCATATGAGGGACTCATGGCTGAGTACCGGTAAGAAAATACAAAGATTTGCAGATACCAACGATTTGAGAAACTTCTATGATGCACTTAAAACATTATATGGTCCAACCTCGTTTGGATCTTTTCCCCTTCTCAATGCAAATGAAACACAATTAATTGTAGAGAAAGATAAAATTCTGCAGCACTGGATAGAACACTTTGAGCACATTTTCAGTAACCCATCATCAATAAATGAAGAAACTATCAACTGACTACCACAGGTTCTTCTCAATGAAATTCTAGGTGACATCCCTACTTTAGAGGAAACTCATAAAGCAATTCATCAGCTTTCTAGTGGAAAAACACCTGGCTCTGACTCAATTCCAATTGAAATATATAAGTATAGTGGTAACAATTTTATTGAGAATATCATATAATTTTCCAACAGTCATGGAAAAGTGAAATTATTCCACAAAATTTCAGGGATGCAACAATTATACACATATAGGATGAACATGATATAAAATATCATTTTATAAACATAAAGAGAAACTGTATGATGATGATGTGATGATGTTCGTCCGTCGTGATCGACGATGACCAAAAACTCAACCATAATAATAATAACAATAAATAATAAAAGTTAATAGTGCGTTTTTAAATGACTAGCAAGTCCACTGCGCGCACAAAATGTTCTTTTACAGAATTGACAACAATAGAAGGTATCTGTGTGAGGTTGAGATGTTTTTTCTTTTCTACATATCCGCTTCTGTCTTGCAGTATCTTGTCTGAATTCTTCCGCCGCTAGTGCTCCTGTTCTAATGCTGTAACGCCATGCTGTTCTATCCTGAGCAAGGCTCTCCCAAGCACCTACGCCAATGTTAAGATGTTTCAAGGATGACTTGAGCGTGTCTTTGAAGCACTTTTTCTATCCACCCGCTTTTCGAAATCCTGCCTTGAGTTCTCCATAATAAGCTATTACATAGTTTATAAACATAAGAAACTGTATAAACATGAAGGGAACTATCAGTTCTGTAATAACTATTGTAGTATCTCTCTACTGTGCATTGCTGGGAAGAGTTTTGCTGGAATCCTTTTGAACCGTTTTACATCTCATCTTAATGAAGGATTATTACCCAAAAGCCAATGTGGTTTCAGAAAAGAATGTGGAACAATTGATACGGAAAACCTGTTTACTTGTGTTGGAAAGCGATTCGGTGCTGCTAGAACAGACCTGGTTCAATTCCCGTCAGCTGTAAGAATTATTTTCATTTATCCTCATGCTTCCTACTTGAATTTACTTGTATAAGATATTATTTGAAGCAACATTGTTCTGTCTCTATGTTATTTATGTTTACAAGAAGGCCTTTAGGTCCTTGTGTACGAATATGCATGTTCTGTGTTTGTGTTCCTGAGGATAATGTAATACTTGTACGGGATGTTCGTTGATGTAATAGTCCTTGTCTTGATTGGTCTGTTCTCAGTAACTCAAGTACACAGGCTGAAAGTCTTGACCACTCCACATCATTTTTAGGGGATGTGGTTGGTCAAGTACGGAAAACCTGTTTACTTGTGTTGCAAAGCGATTCGGTGCTGCTAGAACAGACCTGGTTCAATTCCCATCAGCTGTAAGAATTATTTTCATTTATCCTCATGCTTCCTACTTGAATTTACTGGAACAATTGATATGGTCTTTGCTGAAAGGCAACTGCAAGAAAAATGTAAAGAACAACACTGTGACCTGAAACACAGCATTCATAGGCAACAAAAGCATTTGACATGTTAGTGACATGCCTGAGACAGAATTGTCTCACTTCATCAACTTCATCAACAATTTTAACCCTGCTATTCAATTCACATCTAACACCTCTACCACTTCTGTCAACTTTTGACATTATTGTCACTATTCATCCTCCTTACCTCACCACATCTGTTTACTACAAACCTACTGATGCACATGGTTTTCTGCTATACACTTCTGCTTGTTACAACTCTCTGTCATTCTCCCAGCTTCTTTGCCTTCGTCACTTGTGTAGTGATTATGACAATTTTCTTGATAAATCCTCTGAGATTATTGATTTCCTCCGTAGATGTTCATTCCCTGACAGTGTCCTTTCATCAGCATGGCTTCATGTCTGTAAGTTATCTTGACTTGATACCCTGATTAATACTCAGGGTACTTCATCCTTCTCTGATAAAGTTAAACGTGTCCTTACTTTTCATCCCCATAACTCTACTGTCCGTCGAATATTGTTTAAGCATTATTCCATTCTCCAGTCTCATTCTGAAACTTGTGCCACTTTCCAGAATTTTCCTTTGGTTGCCTATAGGTGTGACAAAAATCTTAATGATATATTGGTCCACAGTCACATCAGGTCTTATATTTCTGCTCACCTTGGCACCATCCGTTGCAAATGCGTCGTTGGAACATTTGTAGTTCAGATCCACTCTGTTTAATTTCCTAAGGCCACTTTCACTATCAATGATGCCTTTACATGTGAATTCCGTAATGTAATTTAATTATATGTAAACGTTGTGACAAGAAGTGTATAGGTGAAATGAACTTACGATTGAGTGACTGCTTCTGTATGCATCTTCATGCCATAAAACACTGAGAACCTACCCCTGTCACCATTCATTTCAATGGTGATGGTCATCATAGTGCCCCCATATCCAGGTCTCAGATCCTGCACCACGGATGACGGATCTAGGTACGCTCTTGAAAATTGATTGATTTTTTAGTTTGGTACCCTCAAGGCTTTTGGAATTAACTACGAACATTAATTTGCTTAAATTTGTGTTGGTGTGGTCCTTATTGCATTGCTATCCATGTTGTATTGAGTAACAATATGTTATATCTGTTATCATCTCCCATCCAATTTTCAACAAAACAAGCTTTCATGACTATATGTTTCCACATACATCATTGTCTCCTTGAACTTCATATTGTTTACATGTCAATAGTGTATCTAGTGCCTCTGTGGTGGTAACATTTTCTTTACTGTTTTCATTGTTTTTCACTGTTTGTTTTATATATTCTTGAGAAAGACCTAAAGGTTCAAAACATTTTCAATGTTTTGTGTATTGTAATTTGTATGTTTTCGTGTTTAAACCTCATAACCCCTTACCGGTAGTCTTAGTGATAGTCCGTCTATTGTATTCAAGTGAAACATCAAAAACTTATGTTCTACGTAAGTACTATTGTTGTTCCGTTTAACTGCAGTACTACCTTATATTGATTGCAGTATTCCTGACAGATGCAAGATCAATATTCCAATCTCTCCAGTCCAGAAAACTCCCAACTTGCAAATACTGCTGATCGAACTAAGCAATCAACATAAAATAGCCATACAGTGGATACCATCACATTGTGGAATATCTGGAAATGAGAAAGCAGATTGCCTGGCTAAGGAGGGAGCTGCTGATGATCAATTAGATAGTAACGTACTATCAAAAGAAACAGTTGATCAAAGCAATTAGAAATCCAACACAAGATGACTATCAAATTATGAACAGACCTACTTAATGAACTGTCTTACCAGTATAGGGTAACCATGCAGTGGATACCCTCTCACTGTGGAATACCAGGAAATGAAAAGCAGACCAGCTGGCTAAGGAAGGTGCTGCCGAAGATCAACCAGATGTACCAATCACTTATTATTAAAAAAATCAGATGATCAAGTCAATAAGAAAGGCACAAACACCAACACAAGATGACTATCACATTATGAACAGATCAGAACAAGTTATAATTCTACGCCTCAGAACGGGACACGATGGACTCCGCAGTCACATTTACACACAATTCAAGATTGGCAATACGGCCATGTGTACATGTGGACAGGCAGCACAGAGTGCCATACATATACTTCAAGAGTGTTCTGAGTATGAAACTCTGAGACAGACATATTGGCCAGAGGAAACAACACTGGAATCAAAACTCTATGGGCAACTGTATGAACTACAAAGACAGAGAGTTTTATTCGGGAGACAGAATTACAGATATAGACATGTTTCAAGTGAACGAAAGAAGAAGAAATCCCATATAGGGTAAAAGTTACCCAAAAGCCATACTGAAGTCAGATGTGTCAGCTGAAAGGTACAGATTTTTAAGCAAACCTGTAAACCATGTTTCAAGTGAATGAAAGAAGAAGAAGAAGGTAGAGTTGGCCCATCCCATATCGGGTCAAAGTTCCTCAAAAGCCATACGTAAGTCAGATGTGTCAGGCCAGAAGTTACAGATATTGCAGCTAAGCTATAAGCCACGACAGCGCATTCCATTCTCCAGTCTGCATTCTGCTAATATGCAGGTGTTTGAGAATAAACGTAGAAGAAGAAGAATGAGAGCACTTAATGAAACTAATATTTTCATTAAGCAGCATTGTATTACTAGGACCAATGACACGAGGGGCAGAATGAGAATTGTTTGAACCAAGAAGGCACAGCAACCATCGATGTGCATCACTTTCAAAATTTGCAGTGAAATATCTGATCGATGAGCACATGATTTATGATCTGATCTATGATCCCATGATCTATCTGAAGTGAAATAAGGTCAGTTCTAAATCCAGTGATGTTAAACTGTAACGAAGCCATGTAGATCAGGTGTGCTTATTTTAGAAATGTTAAAGGCACTAAGGAATTTAATTAATACTCTGAATCAAATTGTTTGTGATCTATCTTTGTTTTTTCTTACATGTGTTTTTCTGAAAATGTTTTAAAAAAACAAAAAAACAGATACTTTTGTCTGCAAAGTGTGATACTAACCTGCACAATGAAAAGGGACACACTCCACTTTATAGTGTCTCATGGGCAGGCAATGAAACCATGGTGCAGCAACTGATAGAAGCTGGGGCAGATCCTGACTGGGGAGATCTGAACCAGAAGACCCCACTTATGGCAGCTGCGGAGGCAGGGCATATTCATGTTGTCAAAGCCCTGTTAGAAGGAGGTATAATTGATGTGAATATATATTTAATAATTTACTTATTTTTTTTTAACTGAAAAAGTAGAGCATTTTATGAAAGTTATCTGTGGAAGTCAGGAAGAGTTCTTTAATTATTAAATAGAATAAGAATGTTAAAATGTGGATGTGAGCCATGGACAGTAAGTGAACTAATTGTAAATGCCCTGGAGACACAGGGATGTAATATTGCAGAAGAATGCAGAGATTATAATCTGTTCAAAAGTGCAATGTTGAAATGCTGAAAGAGATACATATATCACACAATGGCATTGGGCATGGATCTCCGGATCAGCAACAACCAAATGCTGAAAATTCATCAGCGAATTTCTCTTCGACGATGATGCTGCACTGGTGGCACACGGTGAGTCCAACTTGTAGTCCCAAATTGACAACATGGCAGTGGCCTGCGAGCTGTTCTCTAGGACAATAAGCATCACTAAAACTGTGGCAATGTGTCAGGGATATACAGTACCAACAAACATCATCTTAAACAACACCCATATAAAGCAAGGCGACAACTTTTGCTACCTAGGATCCACAATTACATCCACCCATACCATGGACAATGGAATAAACGCACATATAGGGAAAGTGGCTACCATTTTTGGCGGACTGTCAAAACGAACTTGGAAAAACCATAAGCTAAAAATGAAAGCTACATATTATCTACTAGAAACAAAGATAGTTTAAGTTTAACCCATAGCATTTGTTAATGCCGTAGGGGTGTGAGATGTTAACAATCTCACATTTCAGCCGCTCTACTATATGAGGGCGGTAACCATCTCCTTTCCCACGCAGTCTTTACTTCCCGGATTAATTCGGTACCCAATTAAGGCTGGGTCGACCCGAGAGCTGTTGCGATCTGAAAAACATTTCTGAACTGGGGAATTTCAAGTCACTGAGAATGACCAATCGAAAAGGACTATTACAACAGCAACGAACATCACGTACAAGTGTTGAAGTATCCAATATTGAAGCAACATTGTACTATCTCTATGTTATTTATGTTTACAAGAAGACCTATTGACCCTTGTAGTACGAATACAGATGTTGTATATTTGTGTTACCAGTACTGAGGATACTTCAACACTTGTGCGGATGTTTGTTGTAAAAATCACTTCTTTTTTTTGAAGATGTGGTAAGTCAAGTACGGAAAAACCCGTTTGCTCAGGTTGCAAGGCAATTCAGTGCCGTTAGAACAGACTGGTTCAATTCCCATTAGTCTCAAGAAGTTCTAAAGGTATAGAAGATTTACTTCATTCTACTTGGATTTCCCCATATGTACTATTTTCCTCTCAAAGAAATGGCACAGCTTTCTGATAGTACCCTTCATAGTACGTAATTCCACTCTAGGTATCTCAGAGATAAACCCACTTTGTTAACAAGATGACATGAGCTGGTTTAGAATCTGTGACCTCTTGAGCACAAGGTGAACAACATAATCACTACTCTACGGAAATCCATAAAATACCAAGCTTCAAAAGTATGGAAAATATGGGAGCACTTCAGCACACAGGTAATACATCAAGTAACAGATCAGAAGAATCTTGGTTTGAGTCATAGCAAGATTAATGTAAACAAAAATAATTGTGAATCTTTCCCTTCCGTCTTTTTCTTCAATCATAAATCTTTCTCTTTAAGTGGACAATAGAGATGTAAAACGGTCACAATAGGTCAAGCATCCATGACTTGTTAGTTCTGAGTGTAGTGAATAGTAGGTAGGTACAGGAACCAGTTCTCTTGTACTGCTGACTAACTATGCTATTGATATGGTTACAGACGTCCATCATTTAGTGGACGTGGTAAAAAGACTAAACGTATTAGCTACCAATTCTGAAGTCAGTTGTGTCAGGTCATTAGTGCAAATTAAACGGTGACAAAATGCATATACATTCTCTATACTACATCTTTCTGGAAATCTTGTTAAACCATTGTCTTGTTATAAGAGAGATTCATTGTGAGTTTGAGCACGTATATGCACACAATATTATTTTTAAGACTTATAAACAACATATTCTTTGAAATTACCAAGAAAAAATATTTAACTACATTAAGCTTCATTCTTCTTCTTTCCTTCCTCTTTTACCCTTTATAGGTGTCGAGGGAGATACAATGTTCTTGTTCTCGCTTTTCTGGCAGCTTCAGATAATGTTATTTGGTGTTCGTGTAATGTCTCTTTGATGTTGTTGATCCAGCGTACTCTAGGTCTACCCCTAGCTCTTCTTTCTGCTTCTCCTATCTTCATTACCAGTATTTAGATTTTTTAAAATAGATCTAGAAAAACTTTGTAGGGATGGAAAAATTGTGAATGAATCTGTGGTATCTTTTGAATAATGACAACATATGCAAAATGAAGAGAGTTTGTTGCAGAAATAGATGTAACTGATCTTGATGTTTGCTCATTTTCTGATGCAGGTGCCAGTGTGAATAAACAAAGCCAATCAGACAAGACTGCTGTTTTTGAAGCAGCCAGTTGTGGACATACAGAGATTCTTAAAGAACTTATCAAGTTTAAAGCAGATCTGAATCTTGCTACCAAAAAAGGATGTACTCCTCTCATTGGTGGGTTTTTAATAGACTGATTCTCTCATAGCTGCTTTAAAGCCTGTTGAAAAATTATCAGTTTTCAGGAAAGAATATGGGGTAATTAAACATAAATGAAGCATATTCTGTCTTATTAGTAAAATTATAAGCAAAACTTTTTCATTACCCTGTCTCAAATTTTTCCAGAAATCTTCTATGTAGGAACATTGCTTTTCAGCTATCAGTTAGTTTTTAGACCACACTCATACATCAGTCCCATTGCAATGTCAACAGCATGATGTTCACAGTGCTTAAACCTCTACATAGTTCCTGCAAGTTTGGATTGGGGGATTGTCTCACAGAAGCAGATAGAAATAGATCATCAGTAATTAATTAAAGATCATCTAATTTTACACATACCAGGGACAGCTAAAAGGACAAATCAAGAAGTGTTAAGATCAATAAACATCAAAGAGTTCTGACTCTTTAGCAGCATCCTAACAAGAAAGCTGTGTTTTTTATGGTCATATAAAGAGACACAACAGTATGAAAAGATTAATATCTGAAGGCAATTAACGGCAACAGGGAAAGAGGC
The DNA here is from genome assembly GCA_034231615.1 of Meghimatium bilineatum. Lineage (NCBI taxonomy): Eukaryota > Metazoa > Mollusca > Gastropoda > Stylommatophora > Philomycidae > Meghimatium > Meghimatium bilineatum. The sequence continues at coordinate 34,715,057 of CM067320.1, forward strand.
CACCCAAGATGACGATGGTTCAGTGATATATCAGATTACTTAAACATGTCTTTAGCTGCATCAGGTCAACTCACCCAGAATCATGGAGTGTTCAGAGAACCATAAGGAAGATCACGTTCAGGAAAGAATATGTCACATGATGATGAATTAATCATTAAGACTACCAGTAGCTAGAAAAGTGTGGGCTTTAAGATATGGAACACTTCAATTAGATCTAGTGACAGTACCTGAGAATTTGTATTGTTTGACCAGTTATGAAAAGAACAAGTGGCAAATGCATTGTGCCTTTTTGGGCTGACTTTTCAAGCGTGTTTACCATGCTCAGGCAGTGCTGGATGTGATGACTGATAGACACATCCCAAAGATATATTCTATATGCATTTCATAATGGCAAGAGTGCAAGTGGTTGAAAAAGGTTAGTGTGTTTATTTTTGGACTAGTCCACATAACTGGCACCAATAGAAAAGATGGCCCAAAAAATGTTAGTGATATGCTTGTTTTTCTCTGTAGCAGTGATACTCAACCTTTTGTTTTACCCATATTCCCCTTTCTGGAACAAATTTTCCATGGCCACACAAAAAAGTTGTCACAATTTCTTGGAGTTATCATTGCCTTATTATGCATCAACCAAAAATTACCTTCCCATGACCACCGATCAACTTCCAATTTTTATATTTCCATGGCCTCCATGAAAAATTATGTTCCCTTGAAAAACACTGTCATCCCCTCCCCCTTGAAAAGCTGTCAGTCCCCTTTTGAACCATATTGAGAATCAATGTTTAATAGCAGCAGCAATGAAGTGCCAGACCTGGAAAATGACAGCAAAAGACAAAAGAAAAATAGTGACAACAGAAATGACATGTCTATGAAGAATATTCGGAGTGTCATTAAGAGATAGAATTAGAAATGATAAGATAAGATAACCAAAACAATACCAGTATTGGAACACATCAAAATACAAACAGATCAAGTGGTTTTCACACACTTCCAGACTACCAACAGACAGCATGCCACAAATGGCCATGACACAGACATCACAGATATAAAGCTAGAGGCAGACATGTAAAAGATGGACCACAGAAATCAAAGAAGCCACAGGAACAAGCTTACAAACAGTACACAAGAAAGCCATCTCCAGAGAACTCTTCTGCCCCTGATGACGCAATGCAAACAAGGACCATAGCGTATAGATAGAGAAATGAAGTAGCTCTTTATTTCTGGTGACCCAGTACTTTTAATAATTCAAAAAACATGTGTAATGAGTTTGTACACTAATACTGCATTCATATGAACACAGATGAATCTTTGGAGGGATTTTCACTAGAATAAAAACGTTACTATATAGGGTAGGTGTGGGCAAAGTTCAACAATTTCCACTTTTTAGTGTATTCTGACACTTAGACCTAACTACTGGACAACAGACTGTCACCAGTGTATAGCTTATCTATCCATTTTACATTAGTAAGGGTATTGAAAATGTACTATAATGTGTAGACAATAGAATGAGAGTTTATGAGCATATGTACAATTGAACTAATGGGGCAAAGTTACGTAGGCAAATAATGTGATATAATCATTACAAAATTGAGGGAGAATTGACACAGTGACAAATATTTTTCCCCTTTGTTGAAAATTGACTCATCCTTGATCTTTCAAATTTCTTTCTGTCAGAGATTGAAATGTTAGCATCTGACATAGTCATGTATGGTATTGGGAAAACCCATATATTCTAAATAAACCTGCTTTGGATTGTTGCCCCCATGTGGATCTTTATCTTCATCTACCCTAATCATATTATCTACTAGAAATGTAATGTAGCATGATAGTTTTGTATGGTAGGCCGCTGGTAAAACCTTCAGACCTATCACTTGCAGAAAGACGAAGATGTTCTACTTGATATGGAACCATCAATGGTACCATTCTATTAAAAAATCTTTGGAGATGCTAACAGCTGGCATAACAATACTTTATTAGAAAATATTTATGTTTAGTAGGTTGTCAGTTCTTTATGGGCAGTCTTGATTCACAACTTTCTGCAGCGGAAATTGAATATGATATCTTGGCTGTTCAAAACATGGGCTATACCTCAGCCATAGTCTGACTTCACTTAGTTTTTAAATATATTATGTTTTTTTCCGTTATGTTCAGAGGCTATTTCATGCAACCATGCATATTCTGCAAAAGTCCTTATAGAAGCAGGCTGTGATGTCAACTTAGCAGATAGAACACAGTGGGCTCCAATACATGCTGCCATCAGACAGGGTAATCTTCAATTTAACCAATTCTGATGTTGTTTTGAATATCATCATTGTCCATTGTACAATATAATACTCATAATAATTTTAGTGTTTTAAAAAAAAAAAAAAGCATATTTTCTTCTGCCTACACTCTCACATTTGAACTTATTATGTTCATAAGCAGAGTAATGTTTTTTTATTCAGTTTTTCAATTAAGACAAATACTAGTAATAAGGGACGTAGTTAAGTTTCAGTAAGGCGATCATTTATGTGCATAATTCCTTCATTTTCAAGAGATTTTTGGATTGGTGGTTTTTTTTGTGGAAAATTATGAGGGGGGGGGGGAATTTACCAGCCATTTCGTGAAACCCTTCATTTCTTAGTGCTAAAAGGCATATTCTGATTTCCTAAAGGGTGGGAGGTGGTTGCCATGATGTCCCCCATCCCCCCCCCCTTCCCCCCCCCCCCATGCGGAAGTGGTTTTTTACACATTACATGTGTCAAGCCAAAATGCGCATATATCACAGCCATGCTGTAAACCATCATATAATGCATTTTTTTCTATGGGCTTAGTTTGCTTATTTGGTGCCAAGGGCAACACATAGGGCAGAAGTCATGCAACCATGCATATTCTGCAAAAGTCCTTATAGAAGCAGGCTGTGATGTCAACTTAGCAGATAGAACACAGTGGGCTCCAATACATGCTGCCATCAGACAGGGTAATCTTCAATTTAACCAATTCTGATGTTGTTTTGAATATCATCATTGTCCATTGTACAATATAATACTCATAATAATTTTAGTGTTTTTAAAAAAAAAAAAAGCATATTTTCTTCTGCCTACACTCTCACATTTGAACTTATTATGTTCATAAGCAGAGTAATATTTTTTTATTCAGTTTTTCAATTAAGACAAATACTAGTAATAAGGGACGTAGTTAAGTTTCAGTAAGGCGATCATTTATGTGCATAATTCCTTCATTTTCAAGAGATTTTTGGATTGGTGGTTTTTTTTTGTGGAAAATTATGAGGGGGGGGGGGGAATTTACCAGCCATTTCGTGAAACCCTTCATTTCTTAGTGCTAAAAGGCATATTCTGATTTCCTAAAGGGTGGGAGGTGGTTGCCATGATGTCCCCCATCCCCCCCCCATCCCCCCCCCCCCCCCAAATAATTTATGGGCTTACTTGTGATATTAAATTAAACTTTGCGCTTGTGGTGCCAGGGCCCAAAAGGAGAGCAAAGAATAGTGACACTGTTATCTGCCATGCGAGTTGAGTGAGGAAGTTTTGGGGTGGAGTTGGTTTGATCCCATCCCATAGAGGATCAAAGTGATCCATAAGCCATGCGGAAGTGGTTTTTTACACATTACATGTGTCAAGCCAAAATGCGCATATATCACAGCCATGCTGTAAACCATCATATAATGCATTTTTTTCTATGGGCTTAGTTTGCTTATTTGGTGCCAAGGGCAACACATAGGGCAGAAGTCATGTTTCTCCATGCTGTGCAGTTCGCTGCAAGTTGTTGTAGTTCTTTAGTCCTCATTGGACTTGATTCTTGATTAGAAACTGGCCTCACAGCACGTGGGGCATTCCCATAAGTGCTCCGCCCTCTGTTCCATCAGCCGCCCGACTCAATGGTGTTTCGAGTCTAATGCCGCCGAAATGGATGTCGACATCAGGGCACAACTCTGGCCCTTGCGACAGGTTTCTTTGTTGTTCCGCTCACCCACATCGTGCCCGCAACTAGTTCAATGACAACGTCGGCCTGTCGGAACAACATGGTAACTTTTATCGAAGGTTACAACTACGGGATTGTATAGATGACGTGCCATGAAGCTTCTATAAGAAGATAACCTCAATATAATGGCATGTCATCTACTAAGGTTTTTCTGTTGCATGTTTGTCTAGTGAGCCATTGGTGAGACCCACAGATGCAACTTCATGAGTTCATACTTCTACATACTACATACTTCTACTACATACTTCTAATCTGAAGGAATTTGAGAACGAATGCAGAAGAGAAAGAATTAAACAAAATGTGTTGTGTTTTATATTCTATCATTCATCACATTTACTACAGTTTTTCTGTCATTTATATGTTCAAAGTTAAGTTGCCAGCTGGAGACTATTAGTATTTTATTACTTTGGATGTTTATTTGGTAAAAAGTGTTCACTGACGTACAAAATTCAGACAATTTATTATTCATAAATGGTGTGAAGACACAAATAAACTCCAGTTGAAGAGGACACCTCGGTCTGATGTGAAAGTCTGTAGATAAGGAAGTGTTCACTTCACCTTAGGAAGTCAGAACTTGACATTGAGTACTAGGAAACACACAAAATAAGCGGGTGAACCATTCTCACCTTATTGGATTTCTCAAATTTAAAGGTCTTTAAAAAATCTTATAAAAATGAGTAAATTATTATTAATTTTTTTTTAAACTACAAAAACCCCTCACCACTTACCAAAGATGTAACTACAGCCCTAAATTTTGTTAAGCATCTTAACTTTTTTCCGAAGTGACATCTTTTGATCTTCTTCTGCAGTGTTTATTCTCAAACTCCCGCTGGACCTCTCTTGTAGCAGGATAATGATCGATCCTACTAGATTTCCAGCAGGATGCAGTCAAGAAAATGGAAATTGCTTTGTGTCTCCATTTTATTTGAGCAAATGACCCGACACATCTGTCTTCGGCTGTATCTTTTTTTTTATCTTATTAACATCACCTGTTAATATTTTATATCTACCTAGCTTTATTCATGTTTATCTATTGTGTACTAGCTATCTGAATGGGACTAAATGTTTATGAGGTACCTTGAGTGGCAAGACAAATTATTTTCAGTTCTGTTTTATACAAACTATTGTTGCAAGACATATTTTTCAAATTTAAAGAGTATAAAGAGTAATGGTGTGTTGCATTTATTCTGAATCCCCCAGTCTCAAACACATTTGATCCCGATAACAACTCAATGCATGATGTTGTAGTAGCTATGGTGGATGCTGGAGCAGATGTAAACAAGTGTGATGCAGAAAATTGGACACCTCTCTATCAGGCAGCATCCGCTGGTGATATAGGTAAATTTTATTCCTGTATTTTGCCGGGTCAAATAGGGAAGAAAAGAATAGCAACACTGTTTATGCCTTCCATGCATGTCATAGGAGGTGACTACGGAGGTTATTGGGTGAAGTTGGCTGTACCATTTCAGATAGAGTCAAAGTGACTAAGAAATTATGTTTAAAGTTGATGTGTCAGGCAGAAAGGTGCAAATAGAAAGTCAAAGCTGTAAACTATGCTATAACACATTCTGTTCTCAAGACTACTTCTGCCAATCTGCAAGCGTTTGAAGAAAAAATGCAGAAGACGGTAAATTTTACGTGTTCTTTCCAGTAGGTATTTTATACTTGTTTGCATTTTAAAAATATTTTATAGCATTCTTGTGAGTGTTGTATATAACTTACTCATCTCAATGGAAGTAAGACAAATTTCATCTGAATAAGAAATATAGACAAAGTATTGCTAGGTGGATAAGACAAACATTGAGAGTAACATCAGCTTATAATACAAAGTGCTGTGTTTTATTAAGGTTTATTAGAATTTATGTATACCTTGATAGTATAGACAATGAATTCTAATTTTTTTCTTTTTAGTTTTAAATTTTTCTTTAATTGTAATTTCCTCATTTTCTTTTACTGTGACAATATTTAACAGACATCTGCAACTATCTACTGAAGAATGGAGCTGCCTTAGACAGTGTAACAAAACATGGAAGTTCCATCCTTCATGCTGCGGTATATGGTGGAAAGTTTGAAGTGGTTAAACTGTGTCTTGATGCAGGTTTGTACAATTCATGAACAAATTAAAATGGATTAGGATACACCCGTGTGGTGTCGGGGCCTGAAAGGGGAATAATAGCATCATTTTTTCATGTTTCATGCATGTCCTAAGAAATGGCTAAGGAGGTTTTGGGATAGAGTGGGCTGTCCCATCTTTTTTTGGGTCAAAGTAACCCAGAAGCCATGCTGCTGTCAGATATGTTAGTTGAAAGGTGCTTATATCACAGCTTAGCTGTAAGCCATGACAAGTGCATACCATTCTCCGGACAACATCCTGCTAAACTGCTGAAGTTTTAGAACAAATGCAGAAAAAGAAGATACTGCTGCATTGGAATGCTTCCCTTTGGGAACTGTACATGTATCCATAAATCCCCAACACAACCATGACTCTGAGACAAGAAACCTTATATAAGTATGGATGTCACCTCGCTTATGCAACTGAGGAGGATCTGTGATTTTCTCAGAAAGGCTATTGGTAGTCAAGAGATACTCATTCACAGCTAACAGGTTTACTTCATCATCATCACCACCATCATTACCATACCATCCCATAGAAAGCCAGTGACCAAAATATGTCATGCTAAAGTACTTTGTATTGGTTAAAAGTTGCAGATACTGCAGCTAAGTTATAAACCACAGTGCAGCTCAGTGCATCCTGAAAATTTTATGCAGTACATTGCATATGTTATTTAGGACATTGTGACCAATATAGTATTTTTGGAAGTAATTTTTTTGTATAAGCATTGTTTACATTCAGTATTTTGTGATTACTTTCTGAAAGTTCTTCGTGTCTAATTGCTTGCAGCTAATTTCAAACCCAGTTGTTATCCTGTGACATTTTCTTTCCAGGTAGCCTTCCTTATGAATCTCCTGAAATCCCCGCTGTCTCTGGCAAGTTGCCTCGCTTCCTTCTTCCGGTTCATTTCTTTCAATATTATATGAATTTTATCATGGTACATACTTCCCACATTCCATGTTCCTAACTTTTTGTTCAATTTGTATTTATCTATCCCTATATTTTGATGTTACCCCTGTTATTACCACAATGGCTGCTTTGGTGAGTTGATGCTTGCACAGTTTGTTTATGATGTAACATGTCGTAAGGAACTAGTTAACACTCGCAAATTTCAAACGAAAATTTTAACAGATCTATAAGGAAATTCTTGGCACAATACTCCTGTAGTTTGCCCACTATATAGACATTACCCCTATTATTGTAGTATTTTGTCTCCATTGTCTGATTAATTATGTCCATAATTTTTTTTCATTGCATTTTGTGTATTTCTAGGTTGTTCTGTTAATGCAGTTGATAATGAAGGAAGACATGCACTGATGGCAGCAGTTGCTTCCAGATGTGATATCAAAGTCAGTATTTCTATGGACATACTCATTTTATCCTTAAGAGATTCTTTGATTCATGTTTTATTACAAGTTCAGTTTTTTCTTTGAAAAAATGAAAATATTTCTGGATATTCATTATTCTTGGTTCTGAACTAAAATGATTAAAAATAAGCTATCTATTCCCTGCTACCATATCGCCTCAATACATTAGGTCTACGCCTTTATCTATTGAAACCATCGTGTTAGACCGTATATCTACTTTGAAAACAAATTTAATTAACAAGAATTCATCATCAGAATCACAATCCACAATGATTTTACTGAAAACCCGATAAAACTAAAGTCTCGAAAACCCAATTCACACTGATCGTGATTCACTGATCTGTCGATCTGGACAGATGCCTCGGATTTTAAAATTACAAATTCCCTAGTCATCTCTCATGTTAACACAATGGCGGAAATGGAAGTCTAATCTATTAGCTAGCTAGGATTCACAGATTCTGGTCACATGAACATTAAACATCATGTTATTTCCATCGCTAAATCAATGCATAGCAACTGGCAACAAATGTTGCCTACTGCACTAAACAACAGAAAGAAAAATGGCGACGATTGTAGTCAATGGCGTACTAAAGGTTAATTAGAAATCAGTACCATAGAACAGGAAACATTCCTGTAAGTGTTCTGGTCTCTGTTTTAGCAATCTGCTAGATGTTGATTATGTGCTCCTTTCAGAGATGATACACATTCTCTCACCACATCAACTCTAGAGTTTCTTTAGTCTTAGAAAAACACACAGTACAGGTCTAGCACTTTATTGTTCCATACATATCAATGGTATGAAAGGAGAAGTTGCTTACTATTCTATGCTATTCAATTTCTAACGTATAGGTCCTGCAAACTTCTTCCATTTTTTTTATCCTTAGCTATTGCTTCCAGTTTTTCCAATCTTTACCAATCCTTTATGTATCTTCTTGTGTATCATCAATAATCACCAATGTAATAAATCAATTTATTATATCAGAATGATGTATTAATGTACCTTTTGATATTGTGACCAGCATATCATCTTACTTATTACCTTTAATACCCATGTGATCAGGCAGTAATATGGAAGTATTTTTTTGGTCACAAGATTGAATCAACATCTTTACACATTTTCTCTATTTTCAGAATAATAATAAATATGTCCATAATTTTACTAATCTTTTGTGTATCTTCTGAATGGATGAAGTCCACTAGTGCATTTATTATATAAGAAAGATGCATAGTTGTACCATTTGATATTGTGTCCAGTATATGATCTTGCTCATTACCCATAAACCTGCATGTCTGGACATGAATATGAAAATAGTCTTTCTGATCGGCAGAACATCTTCACTTATTGACAACGCACACACTCGCATCAACTTTGCGGTTCATGTTCATTGAGTCACTTAGTATGCATGAATGAGAATAGTCCTGTAATATTAGCCATGACCGGAACAGTGTGTTGTCAAGAAAGTGGAACGATGAATAGCGAAAGTACCATCCATGCTTTTTGTAAGAGGTGAAAATGTTGTATCTCCTTTCCGTGCCTAAGGACGTTTTGTGGTGAAGTTGGCTGTCCCATCATTTATAAGGTCAAAGTGGCCCTCAAGCCATGCTGAAGTCGGATATGTCAGGCCTAAATGCACAAATATTGCAGATGAGCTGTTAACTATGACACAATGCATTCAGTTCTCCAGACTACATCCTGTTAATCTGCAGGAGTTTGAGAGAATGAACACAGAGGAAGAAGAAAAATCAGTGACACTGTCTCTGTCACAGTTTCTATTTCTATTGTAGGACTGCTCATAATTGCTGTGAAGGAATCCACTAGTTCCATGACAGTTTTTCCATCATCTTAGCTCTCTTGATACAATAAACTTCAGCATGAGCAGGGCAAACTATCCATATAAATTCCTTCATGTGTGAAGCCCCCCAATATACTCCATTCAGTCATGGTACAGCCATGTGCTGAAAGAAAAACAACACCTAAAGGCATGATCAAAATGTAATGACATTGGTTCAGAAAATCATTAAAAAGTGATTTTGTATTTGGTAAAATATATACAAACAGTAGCTAACTAATATATTTGTCACAGATCATATGTAAAGACATCTTAATTCATGCAAATTTTCCAGAACTTCATTGTCTCAGATTAAGACACCACTTTTGATTGTGTCGTTGCCGAAGTTAAGTATCTGAAGTATATGTACATTCATTGTTATTTATTTGCATAGATCATTGAAATTCTGTTAGAGGCTGGCAGTGATGTGTCAGTAGCTCATAAAGTGACAAAACAGACAGCATTACATGAGGCACTGTACCAGCATTTTGTTCCTGCCGCACATCTGCTGATTGATAAAGGTAACATATTTTGTCTTGGGATGGTCAATTGAAAATATAATTTTCTAAAAGGGGAGATCAAATACATTGTTGCAAGATTAATTATAGAAATTTGGGAAATTAGTATACAATATTTTCTGTCTTCTATGGTGGAGGGGTTATTGGTAAATTTTTTTCAATACAAACTCATAAGAATTCTAGATTTGAGTGCAAAATTAGTTGTGCCATTTACATTACACTCACCTATATGTTGTTGAGGTCTGCAAGGAGAGTAAAGAATAGCAACACTGTCACATGCTATACATGTCATAAGAGGTTTTAGGGATAGAGTTGTCTGTCCAATGCCATGGAGCACCATCTTGACATTATTAAGATACACACCATGCTGAAGACAGAACTGTCAGGCTGAAAAACTTACATATCACAGTCAAGCTGTAAACTACGACACAATGTATTATGTTCTCTGGACTATATCCTGCTAATCTATAAGAGTTTGAGAATTAACAAGAAAAATAAAACAATGTACTGATTATGCTACTTAACATATCAAGTGCAGTGCTGACTATCACATAGATTTTCACCCTTACATAGAACAAAACAACAGCTCACAAACACATGTATATATCACACAATGTCTTTGAACCAAAGGTCATGAGCCCATGGACTGCTGGATTAGCAACCAACCAACCATAGATTTTCACAATTCTGTATCTTAAGTATTTTGAATCAGATTTGTTGTTGACTCTCTGCCATTCCTTGATGTTAACCTTTTAGCCTGCCGATGCAGCAACTGAGACCTGGACTTCTAATTCAGGGTGCAAAGAATAGGGTCACTGTCTTCTTTCCAGGCTTGTCGTAGGATGCAACTAAGAAAAGTTGGGGGATGGGCTGAAAACACCTGTGAAAGTCATTGTCACTGCATGTTTTGCCACAATGTATTACTTTTGTCTTCTGTCCAATGATCCCCTTTGAATATGGAGAGATGTGGCCCAGCAAATAGTGCAACCTTGTCTTTTTGTGAAAGACTCCTAGGTGACAGAGAATGCTAAGTGTCTCATCATTGTAGATGGGACAAAATATCTGACAAAAGAATGTTGAACTAGTTGGCTCATAAGTATGTATTGCATTTCTGGCAGAATTGTATTATTCTGGGATACTGCCACACTGGATTGCCTCCCTTCAGGGACTAAACATGCATCCATAAAAACTCCCCACCTCCTTCTTAAGAAAAGCATGCCTTTAATACAGCAAGTCATATACATTTGAGTGGCACTTGAGTTACTCAACTGAGAAGCACCAATACTTTTGTTAGAAAGGCAATAGACTGTTACAACTTAAAACCCCTTGGATTATTTAATCATAAACCCTTTAGCTGCTATGCACGAGTTTACTCTTTCCTCTATCTTACTGCTATTGATGAGTTAACCCGTTATTTTAATTTCTATCTCCACATTGCTAAAAACGATTTCACTCAGAAACCACTAGGCACCAGTATGCTTCAATCATCCCATCCATGTGGCATATATTTTCTGGTGACTATAAAGAGCCAACTCCTTGGCAACTGACCGACAGTCATGGAGAACTATGACATATGAAAAACTATTGTGCCAAACTTGGCAAAAGAGGAACTGACTGACTGAACTGAAATAAAGAGTCAGCGCTGTGGAAGCTCTCTTATTTTTGTAGCTCAAGAAAAGCAATCAGCACATGAGAGAAAATCATTGTGGAAATAATTTAACACATCAGTTTTAAGTTACTAAGAACAATGTGGCAGCTAAAGGGTTAAACTACCCAATCTTGTCTCAAACTGTTGTCCACTATTTCTCTTTCCATGAATCTTACCTATTTTCAGTATATAGGCTTACTCCAAATCTTGAGCGTATGAGTAGGAATTAAAAGTTCAACAATAGAAAGTGATATCTTACTCCGCCCGTGTGTTGCTGGGTCCCGAAAGGGGAGCAAAGAATAGCAACACTGCTTACCTTCCATGCATGTCGTAAGAGGCGACTAAGGAGGTTATGGGATGGAGTTGGCTGTCCCATCCCATATAGGGTCAGTGACCCAAAGCCATGCTGAAGTCGGATGTGTCAGGCCAAAAGGTGCAGATATCGCAGCAATGCTGTAAACCATGACACAACGCATTCTGTTCTCCGGACTACATCCTGCTAATCTGCAGGAGTTTGAGAACGAACGCAGAAGAAGAAGAGAATATCTTATTCAGGATATCCTGCAGTAATTTATTGTTATACCTTTCAATTATTTTTTTCAGTATTTAAATATTACATTTTCTGCTGTCATATACTTTGTTCTTTCAAAACAGGAAGCAGCTTGACTGCAGTAAACCATGAAAAAAAGTCTCCACTCTACCTGGCATGCCAAAGAGGTTTATGTGAGACTGTGGCTTACATGTTGATAAAAGGCAACTGCCCCATCACGAGTCCTTATGTTTCAGCTTTACCGATACATGCTGCTGCCTCACAAGGTCGAGCCAGTACAGTTAGGATATTATCAGATTATGGCTGTGACTTGAACCAGGTATACTTGAGAAATGAATTTAAAGAAGGATAATGTGTTCCTATTGCTGTCACTAGGATATGAATTTAAAGAAGGATAATGTGTTCCTATTGCTGTCACTAGGATATGAATTTAAAGAAGGATAATGTGTTCCTATTGCTGTCACTAGGATATGAATTTAAAGAAGGATAATGTGTTCCTATTGCTGTCACTAGGATATGAATTTAAAGAAGGATAATGTGTTCCTATTGCTGTCACTAGGATATGAATTTAAAGAAGGATAATGTGTTCCTATTGCTGTCACTAGGATATGAATTTAAAGAAGGATAATGTGTTCCTATTGCTGTCACTAGGATATGAATTTAAAGAAGGATAATGTGTTCCTATTGCTGTCACTAGGATATGAATTTAAAGAAGGATAATGTGTTCCTATTGCTGTCACTAGGATATGAATTTAAAGAAGGATAATGTGTTCCTATTGCTGTCACTAGGATATGAATTTAAAGAAGGATAATGTGTTCCTATTGCTGTCACTAGGATATGAATTTAAAGAAGGATAATGTGTTCCTATTGCTGTCACTAGGATATGAATTTAAAGAAGGATAATGTGTTCCTATTGCTGTCACTAGGATATGAATTTAAAGAAGGATAATGTGTTCCTATTGCTGTCACTAGGATATGAATTTAAAGAAGGATAATGTGTTCCTATTGCTGTCACTAGGATATGAATATCATCATAAAGAAAATATTCTGACACTAGATCTAATATATAATAATTAGTGTTATCAACTGAGTAAAAGTCGGCTTGGTGGTAGAGTGAGTAGTGTGGCCAGTTTCGCAAACATAACAAAGTTGAACTATTCATGGTTCAAAGGCCAATCTTTCACATTGTACTTATAATAAAATGGGAGAATTAGTGGTGCCTAAATATACAATAATAGTTGAATAGGTCATGTATAAGATATGCTTAAATTATTATATATCCAATAATCCATGAATCAATAGCCTGTCAGGTCGTAAGGTTACTACATTGGACTCATCAACACAGAGTACTCCATGATTTATATATTCAGGAATGTGAATGAGTGTGAAAAAGTCTTGACCTACCCAGTCTTTGATATTGTTTGCCCATAATTTTCTTTTCACTCCTCTGCTTCTTCCACCTTCAATTGTACGCTTCATAGTTTTTAATTGGAAATCATGTCAGAATACTTGTCCAAACCATGCAAGTTTTCATCATTTTACAATTTAAAGCAGTGATTTTTTGAAACCTTTGAGATTCTCTACTTTTTTAATTTTATATATTAGCCTTTAGCAAGCCAAATAGGCCTAGTTTTCACTATTTTTACGTGTCATTCTTTGGAGGTATGTGCAGAACATTGTATAGGCAGGTATCAACATTTTTAGAAAAACGAGATCAGTTTTGGAATCCTGTTTCACTAGGTATCTAGGGCTTTCTTTATGTGAAGTAAGCCTATATGTTTGGAGTAGTTAAAAGTTACGGAATGTTGTTGTCATGCTGTGTAAGGGAGTGTCATGCTGTGTAAGATTGCTTTGCAGCTTTCATTTGAACATTTATCAGCAATGAAATTGACAAGTAAATGAAGCTAAAATGAAACTGGTGCTCATATTGTTTCCTCATGACAAGTAAACTTATCTTACATGACATTCACACAGATGTGTTCACAGAATAGTACATCTTCCATTTTTCTGTTAATCGGACTTTGAATCATAAAAATTGATTGATAATTGTATTTTATATTAATTTTCTTGTACAATCACTTCTGATTTATGCAGAGTTATTCCCCTTGCTCTGGGAATGAAGCCTAGAGCCTTTCCTGATCGGCCGGAATTGAAAGGGTTAATTTGTTTTATTTTACTATATGGTAATATATAAAGCCTTTTTTAAATCCATTGGGTTGCTGATCACTTTTCTTATGTAAAATGGGTATACGACTAACAAAATATTAGTTGTGGGCTAAAAGGTTATGTTTAAATATTTGTGATCATAAATTATTGTGTTTGTATGTTCAATGCTTCTCAGATGAATGAAAAAGGGGAGACACCCATTATGACAGCATTGTCAGAAGATAGTTTCTCTGCTGTAAGGGCGTTGCTTCAATGTGGTTGTGATCTTGAAGCTCAAAACAAGGTGAATATATAAATGTTTCAGACTATCGTAACACTATTACATTTCTAGAGCAACCACTAAATTTTGCAGCGGGTTGCAATCATGTACAGTAAAATCATAACCAATATTCCTTGTATGGTTGTGAATTGTGGACAATGAATTCTTCTTTTGTTCTTAACCGTAGTTATATGAAATAAAACACTTCATGGAAATCTTGTAAGAGTATGGTCTGTAGTGATACTCTGTAACTTTTCCCTACGGAGTGCAGAAGTTAGTCAGGTTTAAGATTCATACTTACCAACATCTTGTTTCTGAAATAGAGATGGATTTGCCATTCTTTGAGAAAGACAGAATACTGTATTGCACAACAGACATTGGCATTGAATCCATAAGAAAAGAGAATACAAGGAAGACCTAGAACAGCTTGAAGGAGAGATAGAGGTGATGAAAGTATTTAAATGGTTGACACGGTATAGAGGGTTGACTTAATTGTACTAGGGATTTCCTATATGTTCTCTGAACTTTCAATGAAGTTGCACGCTGTCTGCTGTGAGTACCTCTCATGGTGTGTAACTCTGTAACTTCAATAATCCCCAGGGATCTCCATAAAAAATATAACCTTTAATCTAAATATTAGCCAGATTCAAACCCACAACTTCTTTAGCAGAAGATGATGAATGGTCTTGTGACATTAGCATCACTTGGAAAGACCTAGCATGGAAATCTAAAGGTAGGGTAAGTTGAAAAGCTTGATAGCTTTCTTCCCCTCATGGAACACTCTGATAACAGACTAATCTGGTTAACAAAGTATATATCTGCATTATCTCTGCAGTGGTGATGCCTGTTGAAGATCCATACCTAGACAAGAGAAAATTACCACTTTTATCAGCATCCTTCCTAAATAGTGCAAGAAAGTCATGGCAAAGTCCCTGTGAAAAAAGAAGACTGATGAGTGTTCGATGTGGGCATGGCTACCCTTTCTGTATATAATTGAAACTATAAATTGCAGCAAATAAATATGTTGGGCAAAAAAGGTGTACATGTCACAACTTTTTCTGTAGACTAACATCACTATATAGGCTACTTATAGTTAATAATTGTGAAGATAGTTATAGTTAGATGGTTGAAATGACAAGAGAGATTTGAGTTAGTTAGTCATCAGATCATCACACGTGTTACCAGGCCTGAAAGCAGAGCCAAGAATAGCAGCACTGTTTACCTTCCATACACATCAAGAGAACCTACTTGACGTTATGGGGTGATGTTGGCGGTCTCATCCCATATAGGGTAAAAGTTACCCAAAAGCCAAACTGAAGTCAGATGTGTCAGCTGAAAGGCACAGATTTTTAAGCAAACCTGTAAACCATGACACAATGAATTTTATTCTTCGGACTACTTCCTGTTAATCTGCAGGAGTTTGAAAACGATCATAGAAGAAGATCATCATTATACAAAAGGACACATCTATAGATACTCTGATATTCCTTTGAGTATATCCACAATTACACTGCAACTGGTAGTTCCAGTTCTCTGTGAATTGACAAACATTATCTCTGCCTTTAATTATGCTTTATTATGGACATGGAAAATTAATCATCACTCTCATAAATTTAATTTTTCCATGCAGTTTCTCATTTCAATGTTTTCATAGTCTATTGCTCTATCGCTTGGTATAGTAACAGAACTCGCCAACCAGTCTGCTCTCTCAGTTTCAACCATCCAAATAACCAGGCATGAAAATTAGAAAAAAAATGTCATTAGACAAAAAGGACTGTCATGAAAACAGATTGCCAAAGACATAATTATACAGCATATTTCCAGGTTGTTCTTTTAGCCGTCACATACTTAAAATCTCTTCACAGGTGAAAAATCTACAGGTGTGTTGCATCCTTCATGAAGACCCTCATCCTCATCTAGGCTTGGAGCCATTGTTCTTAGCCCTGACTCACAAAAATGTTGCTATGATGAAGATGCTGTTACAGTGCTACAGGTATGTAGTAGTGCAATAGTCCCTGAGACTTTCAAGATGTTCTTCTTTGTTAAATTTATTCATCATCACCATCTGTCCTACCTCATGAGATATTTTTGAGAATTTTAACATATCATTCACAATGTGGCAACTGGGACCTGGATGTCTAGTTTAGGGTGCAAAGAATTGTCTTCTTTCCAGGCATGTCATAGACACACCTGTTATTCTTTATCAAACTGTGAACTCTTAGTTAGGCCACAGGAGGCATTTCAGCTATTGTAGTCCTGAAGGGAGTTACAGACCTGACATATTTATTACCCAGCAGTGAATGAAATAATTCGTGTGGAGGCTTGGATTTCACTTCTGGCCCAAAGATACCATTTCTCAATTTTGCGAATTTTATACAGCAACCAGAGTTTGTGCATTTGCAAGCACAAATCAACATTTTCCAGCACCGTGCAGAACGTTAACGCTACGAACGTGTCTTCATGATAATTTTTCAATTCGTGGTCGAATTAAGTCCAATATTAAGTCCAAAATAAACCTATTATGCCACGATCAAACACTAGTTTAGCATGTATATCTAGTTAGATCTTATTTTACTTGTGCAAATATGATCGAAATTAGTTACATTGCGCAATTAGATCATGTAAAAGATTAATTCTTTGTGTAGCATTAACGCTACGAACTTGTTTCTATGTGATAGTTATCAATCGCGGTTGGATCCCCATAACCGTTCGAATAACTTCGTTGCATGCTACACATACACAGAATAGTAATTTGCTTACTATTATAATAAGTATATGTTATGCAGAAATGGTACTAGATGATGTCTACCTGCAAAGTTTCTGGCTTGCCTCCCCTGATTTCACCAAGGGACAATTGAAGGGTTTCTCTTATTTCCCTTGAATTTTCTAATTGCAATTGAATTGACAGTGGGCGTGAACAGTGAACACACCCACCTCTGGTTTATTGATATCTCCTAAAAACTAAAAGTTCATCCAGTTTCAGGTGTGTAGACAGCAACTAAAGAAAGAGAGAGATTGGCTGACAACCTGTCACCTGTGAAAAAAAATCATAGTTATATCTTGTCTCCATTTCTTACTTTTGTCTTCTATTGAATAATCCATGGATGAGGAAGAGATGCAGACCAGTGGACATTACATGTTTGTCCTTTTGTAGCAGACTCCTAAGTGATGGAATACTAAATGTAGCATCACTGC
This sequence comes from Meghimatium bilineatum, assembly GCA_034231615.1. Classification (NCBI taxonomy): domain Eukaryota; kingdom Metazoa; phylum Mollusca; class Gastropoda; order Stylommatophora; family Philomycidae; genus Meghimatium; species Meghimatium bilineatum. Next base: position 34,732,681 of record CM067320.1, read on the forward strand.
TGATGGGTCAACGAATCTGGACAAAAGAATAATGAGTTAGTTGGTCCAGAAGTGTGTGCTGTTCTCCTGGCAGGCAGTAATCCTGGGATACTGGAATACCTCCCTTCAGGAACTTAACATGCATCCATAAACACCCCCTTACATATCCATACCTTTGTGTCTTCCAAAGTGACTGTTCTATTAAGAACTGTGTATCGGTAAGCTTTCAAGTCAAGTGGAAGCCAGACAAAATTTTAGGGACTATTTGAAGACATCTCTCAAGCACTGCAGCATTAATCCCCATAAATTACCACTAAGCTCTTGGAAAACTTCAGCTCTTGCTAATTCAGTTTGGCATGGTCAGACCAATGTCAGTATTAAATATGTTGAACAGATTAGAGTACTGCACGCAATTCAAAACAGATAATTTTGAAAGGAGATTAGACTGTTTTCCCTTGTCTCTACATGTGTCTTTATTGATATTTCATTTCGTTAAATAGTGTATGTATGTGTTTCATTATTATAGGCCATATTTGGTAACTTATACCTAATATATTGCTATGCAAAAGTATTATATTTAAAAAATTTGTATATATTGTTTTTGTTCATTCAAATTTGAGAATGTAGCAGATGAAATTTTAACCAGATTTGTTCAGCTGACACTGATTTGTGTCGCAACTTGAGTTAACACATTTTCTTGCTGGATGTCTTTTAAGACTTTCTTTATTCTGTGTTTACTGTTATGCTTTGCAGGATTCAATGACAATCGGTTTTTGGGCATATCGCGCGATGGTTATTAATATTCAGTAATAGTGAAACATCTCAAAACATTGATAACTCTTTCAATCTACCTCCATCTTGGTCTACCTCTGCCTCTTGTTTCCATTCTCATTATATATACTCTTGTTGCTGGAGACATTGTTAGAATTTGTAAAAAATCTATTGACTCAAGTTGCAAGGTGCATTAGTGTGAGCTGAACAAACCTGATTCAAATCTTGTTTGCTAACTTCTGATTTAAAAAAATAATTTCTTGATGTCTTCTAATATTTCTAATTACGCATTCAAATTTTAGACAAGTTCCCTGCAGAGTTCTTCGTGTGCTAATTGGACTGCTAAAACGAACTCAGGGAATAAATATACATTATACCCCGCAACAAAAGAAGGAAATCTGTGACTTATTTATGGAGCATATGAGCAACCCCTTAACTCTGACTGATGCTTGCAGACGGTGCATACGATCAACTTTGGGATCTCCTCTTCAGGCTAAAATATTACAACTGCCTGTTGTTAACAAGGTCAGAAACTACATCCTCATGGAAACAGAGTTTGAGTCCTGGCAAGAAATTGAGCAAGACATGCCAGGAGGTAGTTCAGGATTTTCAGATATTTTTGTTCGTAGAGAGCCATGTTAATACTGAATATTATTTTCTCAATCTGTTGTGATGATTCTGAATATATATGTAGCATGCAAAGTGAAAACCAGAAACATATTTCTCTGGATATTTATCTATAAGTGGTAATAGCAGACGTGGCAGCATTTTTCATCTATCGTCTTTTCTCTGCTTTTGCTGTCGCAAGATTGAATGACGATTGGTTTTCAGGCTATGGCTTTTTTTGGTTGCTTGATATGCAGTAATATTGTGACATCTGAGAAAGTTGGTAACTCCTTCAATCCACCTTCTTCTTGGTTTTCCTGTGTCTTGCTGTTTCCATTTTCATTTTGTATTCTCTTTTCATTAGCCAATAAGAGTTCATTCTCATTAAGTGGTCAAACTATTTCAGTCTCTGTTTTTCAATATATTTCACCACAGATATTGTTCCAAAAGTTTTTGAAATCTCTTCATTCCTCACATGATCTCTTGTACTGTTTGCTGATTTTCTTAGACATCTCATTTCACACATAGTAAGTTTTTTGTTTTGTTTGTTAGTGTCCATGTCTGACATTGATAACACAATACACAATGTTGGTATGAAGAAGATTCAGTTTATGAGTTGCCTGTTGGTTTTCATTGGGATAGATTGGTGTACATTCATAAGTGGAAGTCTTTGTGAATTCTTGTCTCATGCTCCCTGTCCCCTCTTCCGTAATCTGTAAAAATGTTCCCAAAATATTTAAATTCTGCACTTGTTTAAAAGTAATTTATCATTTATCTTTATATTGATTGTATAAATTTTCAGTCAGCATTAATTCCAGGATAACTTACACCTAGGAATGATGGATGTTTGAACATATCTGCTTTTGGCAAAGTGTTTCTGGCAATGTTTTCACATTTTCTTCTACTTATTGCAGGAGTTGCTCTTCTGGTTAATATATCTCTTGAGGGTGCATCACCACTTGGTGTGAATGAAGAATTTATCCTACCAAGATTCTGGAAATGTCCCATGCCTTTCTTTAGTGTTTATACACATTCTTAATCTGTAGTAGAATTGATCTTGCTACTATCTTTCCTTACTGCAGATGCCTGTAAAATATATCCTTGGAGATGCAACCATCTCTCAAGTGATGTAAATGGCAGTCATCATAATTTGTGTTGTTTGATCATAGTAATACAAACTCATGTGAGCACTTATATCATTGAACACTTTGGACAGAATACAAATATACATCTTATATTTTGGTTTTCAATTAACACTAATATATATATATATATATATATATATATATATATATATATATATATATATATATATATATATATATATATATATATATATATATATATATATATATATATATATATATATATATATATATAATAAATATATTAACACTACTAGTTGAGGAAGCTGGCTGTGTAGTGTCTAAGTCACTTACTAACTAGGTAACCCAGGATTTGATTTAAGTTGTCAATTTTGATTTGCCAAACAAAATAAATAACATACGTTGTCCACCCAGCATCCTGTGGTCAACTATAAAATGGGTACCAGGTCTCATGTTCTGAGAAGTTTTGAGGAATGTTACCATTGTTACAGAGTCAGTGATGAATTACACTAGTCATGTTGTTATTGGTCAATCACTGACTGCAGCTAAGCACTTATGGAAAAATATTGTGCTTTGATGCTGATTTATATAGTTTTTACCTTTTAGGGTTATAAATGTATTATTTTAAATCTATTGCCAGTGATGATAAACTGTGGTATGTTGTCTAATACTAATATTTCTAGACCTTTTTGCACCTATTGGAACATAAGGCTGCAACTGTTTCTCTCTTCACCAAATTCTATTCTTGTCTGATTTCTTCAATTCTGTGTTTAAAAGTTTACAAGGCAGGGATACTTCCTGAATTTTATAAAAGTGAATGTAACAAATGGTCATGATCAATTGTGATGGACGAACAAAATAAGCTTATGATTCCCGACTTCCTTTTCTTTTTTCTTCATAAGTAATTCCTTGGTAAACCTTCTTTTTTTTTTCAAGTAGACTAGTTAAGTGTATGTTTGGTTATTTTAAATGATTGTTTCTTGAGGGTGTGTCCAATCAATATTAACTTAAACTTTCTTTTATTATTTTAAATTTATACCCCTTTATACCTTACTGTATCAGAGGTAGAAGAGTTCTCTGGAGATGACCTGTATGTGTGTATACTCACTTTAACCTTCAGTGATATTGATTGTTTTTTTCCTTCCACAACTCTACATCACATTTGCTCAACACACTCAAGGACCATCTCCAGAGAACTCTTCTACCCCTGATGCTGAAAAGCAATAAAGGGTTTAGAGAATAGAGAGATAGATAGATGTAACATGTTCCATTCTTTGAACTACATCTTGCTAAGTTGTGGGAGTTTAAGAGCGAGTACAGTAAAAGATATTACATGTAAGTTTTATAATGAACATACCGGTACCTGGCTTGAGTTTAATTGACTTATACAAAGCATTTGAAATGCCTTCTATGTAGGCTGTCAATCTTCAACATACAATTGTTATTTTTTTCAGCCTAAAGTGGCTGTCATCTTCATAAATTTATGTCCTGGGTCGGTTCTGGTATCAGTCACGTCAACTGTGAACTTCATGTGTTTGGTAGAACTTTTGTGGTAAACATTTATCCGATGTAATGTGGTGTTTTTGGGGACATCCCTGGCATTATGGTTAAGCCATTAGCTTTATGCTCAAGAGGTCTTTGGTTCAGATCCTGCTAATGACATTTTGTTTACAAATTGAATGTTTTTTCTGAGATTCCTGGGGATTATAGATTAAAGCTACAGAGTTATATGTTATGTGTGGTACTCTTGAAAGACTTCATTTAGAGCTGTTTCATTTAGAGGTACCTAGTATCTACCAAATATGAGGCTTCCCAAGTACAGTGAAGTCAATCCTCTACGCCTTTTCCTTTCAGATGTAATACAATCAGTATCAATATTGTTTCGTTGGGCAGATTCGTTGGGCAGGTCATTTGGTGCGTATGCCAGACCATCGTCTGCCAAAGATACTTCTCTATGGTGAGCTAGAGAAGGGTATACGATCTCAAGGTGGCCAAAGGAAGCGCTACAAGGACTCGTTAAAGGACTCACTGAAAGCCTTTGAAATAGACCATGATACATGGGAAGAACTTGCACAAAATAGATCTACATGGCGTTCTAAAATAAAAAAGAGCGCATCATCTTGTGAAAAGAAGAGAAATGCAGCAGCTCAACAGCGGAGAGCAGCTAGAAAGTCAAGGATAGACCAAGATCCGTCTACAGTCGTTATTCCATGTCCAAACTGTCCAAGGACATTTACAGCTCAAATAGGGCTCATTAGCCATCTACGAACTCATAATCAAGGACATAATTAAAATTGAATTTTCAAAAGTAGATGTAACAAATGGTCATCATCACTTGTGATGGACGAACAACATCAATATTGTAAACTAGCCATAATCTTATGGTGATAGTGATGATTCCACATATATTGCCATCATTTTCTTCGGATTCATCATCAAGTGCCGTTTCTGCAACGAAGGTTGGCTGCAACAGACCTCCAACATCCCCTGTCTCGTGTTTTGGTGGTGCACTCTGCTAGACTGTGACCTGTCCATCTTGTGATGTTACTCTCCCAGTTGTATCTCTGTCTACCTCTTGCTCACTTCCCTTTGACTTTACCCTCAAGTAAGGTCTTTAATAAGGTCTTTTAATGTGTCCAAAATATTTTATTTGCTTGATCTTTATTTCTCTTAGTAATTCTTTCTTCATATTAAGTGTTTTTAGCATTCTTTGGATCACATTCTGCTAATCTGCAGGAGTTTGAGAATGAATGCAGAAGACGAATCAAGCATGCTTTTCACAGAATTAACTGCTTATACAATTTTGTGCCTTATATTATCATCATATTCAAGTGTCTCTGCATTGACAATCAATTTGTTTACATATTTATCTGCCTGTTTACGCAGTTAATTCTTATTGTGTATGTTTTTTTTTGGTTTTCCTATTATTTCAGATTTCTCCTCTCATTTTCCTTCAATTTTTGCTTTTATCATCTAAGTTTTGTTATTGTACATAAGCAGTTAAGATAGTCCTATAGCATTTGGTGCAGTGCATACTCAAAAGAACAGGAAGCATTGTAAGATAGACATTGTTCTAGAATCCACAGGGAAAGAGAAAAAAGGAAGACCAAGAGATACCTGGAGAAAAGAGTCAGTTATAGATACACATAGGATGGGTAAGAGAGATGGAAAGAAATGAAAGTAAAGCTAAAGATAGAACTAGATAGAAGAGATTTGTTGAGATCCTATGCTTTACAGGGAGTGAAAGGTGAAAAGCTCGAATTGTGTGGTAAATTCTACATTACGGTGCTTAGACCCAGCTTTCTTAGAAGTACAAATCACATGGTCTTCTTCGCTGTTTGCTTTCTCCATGTAAACCATGACACAACGCATTAGTATTTTTTTCTTTGGTCAAGAAGTGAGTGTGTTTCAAAAGCCTAAGGAAAAAAGGTTAAAATTCAGACTATTGGGCAACTGGACAGTTCAGTCAGCAACTGCAAACTACTTAACATAAATATTGCCTAGAAAATTACTGTAAGCAATAAATACTAAGTTGATCGTAATATCCAAAATAGGATACAGAAACAACTTAACATCCATGAGTTTTTGATGTTGTAGTATTCCCTTTTTTCCTGCATTAGTTCATGAACTCCTGCAATTAGCAGCATGTAACACAGAAAGTGAAATGTGTTGTGTCATGGTTGAGAAACCAGTGCTCTCTATTTTGATTTATGTGATGATGCATGCTGCTCTGTAATTCTTGCATGCCATTTAGACCTACAGCTCATGCCCTCTTTGGTGGTTGTTATATGAAAATTTTCTCTTAGTTTTCCTCTTTCTTTTGCCATCTGGTACACTTTTTATTTGTGTTTTGTGGTAGTCTAGTGCACTGGCTTCCTTGTGTGATCAAGGGTTAAATTCTCAGTAGAACTGGAAATATTTAAAAATCACCATCAGCTCAAATCAACCCAGCCTAACAAATTGGTACCATATCTTTTTGGGAAAGTAAAAATGATGATGTGATGCTAATCACATCACTCATTGTATGACGCTGCTCACTTAAAAATATTAATATGCCTCAGATGTGAATAAGGGAAACTTTCCTTTATTTTTACTTTATCCATTTTAACAGCTGTAGAATAGTGATATTATCTTGCACTGTTAATAGAGTCATTTTAATATGTCATTCTTAACCATAATTCATTTCCTTAGCATTGATGATTTAGTAGCCAATGTGTCTGCTCTTTCAATGTCATGAGCTCCCACATGTCCAGGGCAATATATATATAAGAGCCTCCACAGATTAAAATGTACATGTCTGATATAAGTTTCCCATCGAAGACGGTTGTGATGGGCCATTTGCACAAATAAAACAGTGACACAACGCATTTCCATTCTCTGGACTACATCCTGCTGGAAATCTAGTAGGACCATGGTCCTGCTACAAGGGATTTCCAGCGGGAGTTTAAGAATGAACACTGAAGAAGAAGAAGATATATTCTATATAATAATATAATTGAAGCACATCCTGTATAGAACATTGTTGTTCAACTATTATTGAATTTTTAGGCATCACTGTATCTGTCTATAAACCCATAACCCGTTAGGGTAGTAGGGGTATCACAATGAGTGATTTATATCTTTAGCAATGCGGATGAGTGAGAAAAAAATCTTGACCTGTCCAGTCCTTGATGTTGTCTGTCCATGTTTTCCTTATCTTTCTTTTCTTTTTCCACCTTCGACCGTTTATTGTTGTATCATTTTTTAAAAGAAATCAAGTTGGCATACATGTCACTATTAAACTATTAACTCTATTATTTCACTATTAAAAGTAGAGGTTCTTGTGGACCTGTACCTATATTTTATATTTTACGTACACATTTTCTTTTGCTCTGTAGGAGATTTGTAGAATTCATCTACAACATTCAACACTAACATCCAAAAATATATTTAGAAATTTAAAAATAAATTTCTCATTCTGTTCTTCAGATTCTCAAATCATACTCATGCCACATTTAATACACGTAATAATAAGTTATGAGAATGAAGCCAAACCAAATACCAATAAGAGCATATAACAGAAGAATATCTGGTTGTAAGGCCAAAGGTAGACCAAGAAAACAGTGGATAGAAAACATTAAGATAGCCTTGAACAAACATGGACTAAATGGAACCTTTGCGACACATCTGGCCTTGGAATGACAACTTAAGCTCCCACCCCTACGCTTAACGGCAAGTGTGAATGCAATCAACAATCATTCACCTGGGGAAAGACAATAGACAATAATAAGCTGTAGCATTCCCACAAATAAGGCTCATATCTAAAAAAAATGAAATGATCTTATGCTGATGATTGGTACTGTGCTGATGAGAATGAGGTAATGTGTTTGTACTGTGATGATGAGAATGAGGTAATGTGTTTGTACTGTGATGATGAGAATGGGGTAATGTGTTTGTACTGTGATGATGAGAATGAGGTAATGTGTTTGTACTGTGATGATGAGAATGGGGTAATGTGTTTGTACTGTGATGATGAGAATGAGGTAATGTGTTTGTACTGTGATGATGAGAATGGGGTAATGTGTTTGTACTGTGATGATGAGAATGTGGTAATTTGTTTGTACTGTGATGATGAGAATGGGGTAATGTGTTTGTACTGTGATGATGAGAATGGGGTAATGTGTTTGTACTGTGATTATGAGAATGGGGTAATGTGTTTGTACTGTGATGATGAGAATGAGGTAATGTGTTTGTACTGTGATGATGAGAATGAGGTAATGTGTTTGTACTGTGATGATGAGAATGGGGTAATGTGTTTGTACTGTGATGTTGAGAATGGGGTAATTTGTTTGTACTGTGATGATGAGAATGGGGTAATGTGTTTGTACTGTGATGATGAGAATGGGGTAATGTGTTTGTACTGTGATGTTGAGAATGAGGTAATGTGTTTGTACTGTGATGATGAGAATAAGGTTTTGTGTTTGTACTGTGATGATGAGAATGAGGTAATGTGTTTGTACTGTGATGATGAGAATGAGGTAATGTGTTTGTACTGTGATGATGAGAATGGGGTAATGTGTTTGTACTGTGATGTTGAGAATGGGGTAATTTGTTTGTACTGTGATGATGAGAATGGGGTAATGTGTTTGTACTGTGATGATGAGAATGGGGTAATGTGTTTGTACTGTGATGTTGAGAATGAGGTAATGTGTTTGTACTGTGATGATGAGAATAAGGTAATGTGTTTGTACTGTGATGTTGAGAATCGGAATGCTCAAAATAAACCCATGAGTTCAAACCTCACAGTGGCTAATCATTTCTTGTGGAAACAAGTAATATTAAGAAATGTTGATGGCATCAGCTGGTCAATTCTTTTTGGATCTGGGAATGAGATTGATCTGGGAATGAGATTGATCTGTGAATGAGATTGATCTGGGAATGGATCTTGTTTGTTGCTTGTATTTTAAAGTAGTCTGCTACCATTACTGGTATTTGAAAATTTCAGTGAGTTTTAAAAATACTGAATATAATTTAATTTAGTTGATAAGGGATTAAAACAACTTTGTGGTTTGGTACGCCCATTTAATTGTTGGGCACAAGTCCATGTTGGTTATATAAAATATAGTAGATGTAGTTCAGGTAACCTTGTCATCATGACTTCTGAGTTCTGTTATTGAGACCATGTATATGTGAATAATTTATTGTATGCTATGCATAAATTAATTTTTAAACAAATGTACAAAATGATGCTGCTATGCATGTGCTGTAATGCTAATAAATTTATTAAATTTATATTCACTTGGACTGTGCCATAGAATTTATATGAATGTAGACCCTATTTAATAAAGTAAAGAAACAACAAAACATACATGCACATAACGAAACAAAATGGCACATTCACACACAAATAAACCTGCATCCACAGACACAACTAGTTATGAACAGTACCAGTATTTTTCCTTTGATATAAAAATATTTCAGGAATTACTGAAATGTTGACATTTAAGAATAGATAAAAGGCATTTAAGTAGGCCTATGTTGGAACTTTACATCAATTCATTTGGTTATCATTTTTTCCTCTTTTTATCAGGCAAAACACTCTTTTGAACAGAGTGAATGAAGTCCTATTATGCTCTGTCACTGTTCTGTTTGTTTTGTTTTGTCGATATTCTATGATTTTCTGCCAACTTTCTGTTTGTATTTGTTCATTTTTATCCTTCTAGTTTTTCATTATTTATATTTCATTAGCATGTTCCAAGTTTCACCTATTGGATTATAGTTTTTCTGCAGTTAGTCGTCCGATCATCAACACTGCATTTCAAACCCTGTTCTTTAATCCTGGCCATTGAAAAGGAATCATCATCAACACTAGTCTCACTCTCACGTTCTATATCTCTTATGGAGTTCAAAATGTCAGCTCGATCCATTGCCCTGTCAAATCATGAATGTTTTTTCTGCAGTTTTGACCTTTATTTCTGCAGGTTTTTTTAGAACATTTCTTCCCAAAATACACTACAATAGAAACTTTACATAAGCCTATATGCAAACCTTACAATTACGTGTAAGTAAAATCTCATTTCACATCATTAAAGCATATGGTAAATATGTCATTAGACCATATTTTTAGGAGACCAATGGGCACCTCATAATCAGATGTCCTGCAAGTCTAGAACATATGATTCTGTCAGTAAAATGATGTAGTGAGACTCCACATTATTTCCTTAATGCAGAGAAGACTAAATAATGCATATGAATAAAAACAATAACTATTGACAACTTGAAAATGTTCATAATTTGGAATATCTTGGATCAACCATTAACAAGAAGGTTTATTCAAGATGACGACGGAAACAGTGTAATAAATTCAGAGGATGTATTAATTGTGATATTTTAAGTGTTCATTCAAGGATGAAACTATGGCAGATCTAGCAAACTGGTAGGGGTTTTAAGTTTTCACATAAACCTGGTCTAGATATTGTGCAAGAACATTTGAAAATCCATCAAAGATCAGAATTAATAATAGCTCACAGGCATAAGTACCATCAGCCATCAAACAACAGAATGACAGTTAAATAGGTTAATGGAACGTCTGCGGTCTCAACAATAAATCTATCCCGAAGGAAACCAAAATGCAAATCATAAATTCAATCCTCTTACCAACATTGTGTTATCAATTTATTGGACACTAACTAAAGAACGAAAAAGCTTACTACATGTGAGAATAGATGTCTAAGAAAAGCAGCAAACAGAACAAGAAGAGATCCTATGAGGAATGAAGAGATTGCAATAGCTGTTGGAACAACATCTGTAGTCAAATATATTGATAAACAGAGACTGAAATGGTTCTGCCACTTAATAAGAATTAATCTTTATTGGCCAGCAGCAAGAGTATACAACTTGTAAATGGAAACAGCAAGATAGAAAGGAAGACCAAGAAGATGGCATATTGAAGAAGTTACCGTTCTGAAATGTAACAATATTACTGCATTTCAAGCAACCAAAAGTATCTTAACCCAAAAATCGATTGTCTTTCAATTCAGTGACACTTTACTGCAAAAGCTGAGCATAGAAAACAGAACCATTAACAACATAGGAGACTGTTCAATTGAGGTAAAAAAAAATGAACAATGGTACTATGGAAACCATTATAGATTAAAAATGTATAGAAAGGGACAAAAAAGAAAACAAAGCTACAACTATTAAGAATGTATTTAATATTCCAGTGAAGACATTGTTGTAATGCTCAGTGGAATAGAAAATAACAGCATATGAAATGAAATGCTATAGAAGGGTTGTAAGAATATCATGAAGAAAGATCATTCAAAGTATATTTCAGCGAAGATTAGAAAATGAAGTAAGATGGAATTTTTAAAAGCATAAAAAGAAACACAAGCTAATATATTTTGAAGTTTAAACCCTCCACCTTCCTTAGAAAATCATAACATGGCTTTTAGTATTAGGAGTGTGTGTGTGTCTGTGACTGGTGAAAGAGATGAAAGATATTGACAAAAGGTTAAGCATTGGTTAGCTCTGAGTGTGGTGATCAGTGTGTATGTACATGAGCCAGTTCTATTTTTCTATGTCCTTTTCAAGAAATTACAAGATAAACAGTACAAATAATGGAACCATCACAAAAGCATTAGACGGCAGACATTCAGCAGCAGAGACATCCAAGCTAACAATGATGTACCTATACACAAGTATTGTCATAAAAATATAAGGGGAATGAGAGCGGAATAAAATAACGAACGACATTACAACAAAGACCCACTCGCAAGAATCTAAATAAATGAATGATCACCATTAACACCAAATGGCTTAAGGATATCAAACTGAAATATATAGCGATTTTCAAGGGAGCTCCTAACTCTAACTGTGGTGCAAGATCTTATTGCAGTGACCTGAATATCACGGGCAACATGATGATCAGCCTCAGTGAAATGTGTAGCAATAGGAGTAGTTCTATGGTTAATGGCATAAATAATTTATCAGAAATTTTCATTTTGTTATTTTTACCTACATAATTCTTTTCACATCGTTTACACATGTAAATACGTTATGGCAACGACATTCTCATAAAACCCGCTGATAATCATAATGTGGTGCCGTAGTTATGTGGCGCAAGGATCTGTACCTACAGGAGGGCCACAAACAACTATCAAACCTTGTATTTTACAAAGCACCTACATCTGACACTATTATCTCTCACAATAAGGTAGACTACAATAGTAATGGGTAAAAGTCAAGATTAAGTCTTAACTGTGCTATAAATAGCACACTGTTTACATTTTTAAGTATCCGACGTCACTAATTTCCGTGTAACACCAATGAAATTAATGGCTGCCGTGACATCACATCCCGACAATCATGGAATTAAACTCTAGACACAGACGAACTTATACATAATGTTTCTTTTCCAATTTATATATTTAAAAAAAGTTCCTATTATGTGTACTGAGCGATCATTATTTCTGCCCACTACATACGGAGCGAGGTGCGTGTACACATTAGAAATATTATTTCTAATCCTAACCTCCAAGCCTGTGCTACCAATGTCAAACCACGTCCTTAACAACAAAACATAAGAGACAACTGGTTACAACAGAGACGAGATTTCTGAGAAAAGCCACAGGAGTGACCAGAAGACACAGAATTAGAAACAATGTCATAAGAGAAAGAGTGAGTGTCATATCAATTCTACAATACATACAAAACCAACAGATTTGGTCATCTGGAAAGAATGCCGTGTGATTCATTAGTTTTTAGAGCATACACGAAGAGAGGAGAAGCAGAAAGAAGAGCCAATGTTAACCTAGAATGCGCTGGATCGACAACATCAAAGAGACATTACACGAACACAAAATAACATTATCTGAAGCTGCCAGAAAAACGAGAACAAGAACATTGTATCTCCCTCGACACCCGTAATGGGTCAAAGAGGAAGGAAAGAAGAAGAAGAATCCTAACCGACTCTTCTTCTTCTTCTTTCGTTCACTTGAAACATGTCTATATCTGTAATTCTGTTTCCTTAATAAAACTCACTGTCTTTTGTAGTTCATACAGTGTCCCATAGAGTTTTGATTCCAGTGTTGTTTCCTCTGGCCAATATGTCTGCCTCAGCGTTTCATGATCAGAACACTCTTGAAGTATATGTTTGGCACTCTGCGCTGCCTGTCCACATGTACACATGGCCGTGTTGCCAATCTTGAACTTTGTATACATGTGACTGCGGGGTCGGTTGTGTCCTGTTCTGAGACGTAGAATTATAACTTGTTCTGGTCTGTTCATAATATGATAGTCATCTTGTGTTGGTGTTTGTGGCTTTCTTATTGACTTGATCATCTGTTTTTTCTGATGGTAGGTGATTGGTATATCTGGTTGGTCTTCGGCAGCACCTTCCTTAGCCAGTTGGTCTGCTTTTTCATAACCGACTCTAAGTACGTAAGCTTGCCTAATCACAGTCAAATGTCAGGAGATAGTCGAAACTAAAACAAAGGTCATAGAGAAGACTATACTTTACTTGCGCCGTAATACTGTAAACACTTTTCTCCGTAACAATTTCCCTATCACTGCTGAGGCTCTTTCTATCATTTAAAGCAGTTTCTGGTTGTCTCTATGCTGCCTAAAATTAACAAAGAATCTAATCCAGATGGACCCAGTGTCTCTGTTTGCTCTTGTCCAACCGAACGAATATCCGATTTCCTTTTGATAGTGCATTCCAATCCTTAGTAGAGCAACTTACATATTCAATGCAACAATAGGAGGTACATTTGAGACTTTTAAGTTATTGGTGGATAATACCAACTCACTGATTGAGAACCTAAACGCGGTGTTAACACAGCAACTAGGCAAGGAAAACAAAGCCAGTAAACTCTGAGTAACCGAAGACATTAAAGTAATGAGGTGGTAGGAGACGGCTAAAAAAAGGACCCAAAAAAAAAACATAGGCCTAATCCATTGAAGCTTGGACTTATAGTGTCCTGAATAAAACTATTAGAGCTAACATGAAAAAAAGCTAAAGAAAACTGGATCAACGTACAATGTAATGCCATTAACATCAGACAGATAACTAAATCAATACCAGTATTGAAACATATCAAGCAACAACAATCAAGGGGTTTTCACACACTTCAAGACTACCAACAGACAGCATGACACAGATGGACTTGACACATCACGGGTATAAAGCTAGAGGCAGACCATGCAAAAGATGGATCACAGAAATCAAAGATTCTTGATTAGAACTGGCCTCCCAGCATGCGGGACATTCCCATAAGTCTTCCACCCTCCGTTACAGCAGCCATCCCAGTGTATGTAGACTCAGAGTCCCGGTCAGATGTTGATTGTGTGTCATGTGACGTATTCCTTCCAGAACGTTGTCTTCCCAATGAATTCTCTGAACCCCTCTCTGTCTTGGGAGATGCGGCTTGCATTTTCTAGCGATGTATTCATGTAATCTTTAATGTCGTCAGTCCATCGTCTTCTTGGTTTGCTCTTTCTCCTCTTCCCAGGTACTCTTCCCTTCATTATTTATCTTTCTAAACAGTTGTGTCTCTTTATATGACCAAACAGGCGTAGTTTTCTTTTTGTTATTGTGTTTTGTAACCAACACTCTGGAATCTTCAATGTTATAATATCTGAGTTTCTGATTTTTTCCTTCCATGATTGTCTAAATATCCTTCTGTAGCATTTCAGCTCGAAGGCATTGAACTTCTTTGCCGCTGTATTACTTAGGGTCCATGTTTCACATCCGTATGTTGCAACCGGAAACAAAAAAGTTCGTAACATTAGCAATTTCGTTTCTATTTTGTTGTTTTTCCATATGTTCTTCAACCGTGTTATTTTACAATATGCCATTGCCAATCTCTTCCTTATTTCTGCCATGCAGTCTCCTGCACCGTTGATATTTGCCCCTAAGTATTCAAGTTTATCAACACATTCTATCTCGGTATTGTCTATTCTGATTTTTGGTTGTTGTTTTGTTATATCTGTAGACATGATTTTTTTTTTTGCGTGGTTAAATACAAGTTTTGTGATTCTCTATATTTCTTTGTGTTCTTGATCAATCCCTTTATATCGTTTGAAAGAAGCACTGTGTCGTCTCCGTAGCGTAGTTCAGGGATTTCGAATCCACGGATGTATTAAAGCGTGGTAATCAGCGTTGTGTATGTCTTCTCTCACATTCCTCATTATACTTTCTGCGTAGATGTTGAACAGGTATGGGGAGAGTGTGCATCCCTGCCTTACTCCACTCTGTACCTTAAACCACTCTGAGAGATCGTCCTCTAACTTCACTGCAGCCTTTTGCTCTTGGTAAAGTTCCTCTATTAGATGTCTCTATGATGTTCATTATCTCCCATAGTTTCTGGTGTTGGACGCAGTCGAACGCTTTTGAGTAATCTATGAAGCACATGTGCAAGTCAGTAGAAAATTCCCTACACTTTTCTATGATGAATCTCATGTTAAAGATGTGATCTCTTGTTCCTCTGCCCGATCTAAAGCCGGCCTGTGTTTCGTTTTTCTCCATGTCTAATTCTTGTTTGATTCTTCGCATTATGTTGTTTAACATTATTTTACTTGCTTGACTTATAAGGGCTATAGTTCTGTAGTTTGGGCAAAACTGAAGGTCGCCTTTTTTGGGAGGGGTATATATAATGATTTTTTTCCATTCCTCCGTCCATGTGCCGCTTTCCCACATTTTGCAACAGAGTTTGTGGTAAATCATGATTCCAGCCTCGCCCCCTGCGTGTATTATTTCTGTTGTTAAGCCATCATTGCCTGGGGCTTTTCCTTTCTTTAAACTTCCTACTGCGTATCTTACTTCATCCTGTGTAGGTTCTGGCTCCTTATCATATTCGTTTATCGTTTTGTTTTTTCTTGGGTCATTATACATCTCACTGCAGTATTCCTTACATCTATGTAAAATATGCTTCCCTTCCATTAGTATGTTTCCTTGTTTATCTTTCAGCACTTTTAATGATGGTTGAAGTTTGTTGTCTCTTAGGTGTCGTACATTTTCGAACATCATTTTACTGTTACCTTAGCTTTTCTACTCTGTATTTCAAGGCATATTTTGTTTATGTAGTTTTGCTTGTCTTGCCTAATTCTTCTTTGAACATCTCTTGACAGGCTTCTATAATTTGTTCTGTTTTACTACTATTTTTAATGAGTCTTCTTTCTTGGATAATGCTCATAGTTTCTTCTGATATATACTCTTTCTTCTTCCTGCTCTTTTTGTGTGATGATTGTGTGATCTTCGGGAATTTCCAAAAAAAATCCTTTTCCCTCCCTCACCTCTAGATACTCACATTTCTAATATTTTCTGTATGTGTACGTTCTTAGCCTCATTAACATCATCTTCATCTTGAAATGCATTTATTACTGCCTTCATTAAGTCTGCTTTATCTCTTCTCAGCAATGTGCCGTCTCTCGCCGCATTGCCTGCCAATAAGTCGGCTCTCGTTTCCTCTGACCCTAGCATAACCAGGGCAGTATATCCATGTAATGCGGTGGACAACTGAGTTGTTCAATGAGTCCCACCATTCTGTTCTCAGCATGAACTTTTCTATCTTGCGCAGCATGCTTTGAGAGTATGTGAACATTACCGAGTGTGTTGTTGTATCAGTTATCAACCAATTAAATGCTGCTGTAACTCCCTCTATCTCCATCCTCATTTTTGATGTGACAGTGGAATATGCTGAATATTTATCAACCAAATTCACGCCGTTTCTGTAGGCAACATAACCCCAACCGCTTTTATTTGTGTTTCTGTTAACGGAGCCATCTGTGTATATAATTATGTCTTGTGGTCTCGAGTGTAGCTCGACGAGTTTATGCACTGTAGTCTAGGCCCTGACACCCGTCCTATTTCTACGCACTTTATCTAGTTGTATTATTACTTTAGCCAGTGATTTTTTTCTGTGTCACCCATTCACTGCCCGTTTCTATTTCTTCAAATTCACATACTCTTCGCAGTGTGTCTTTAGCCTCTGCCATCCATGATCTGCTACGCTTGATTCGTTTTCCCTTTGATTCATCTAGACGTTGGTGTAACGGGTGGTGATTGTATTCTGTCACTTTAAAGTAAGACCTAACTTGTGCTACCTGATATCGCACTCTAATGCTGGAAGATCAAACATAAATTTTATAGCAGAGATTGGTGTATCTCTAGTACACCCCAGTACTATTCTCATTGCCTCA